>BMAO01036433.1:0-324517 GCA_019973975.1 Trichonephila clavata | reverse complement strand
CCTCGAATAGCTGAACAGTGATTAAAAATCACCACTAGTTCCTTCGTTGCATATTTTAGTCCCCGGAAACGAAAACTAGCCTTAAAGATAGTTGTATGTTGAAAAGACAGAAAAGTAGAAATTTTCAAATTTCAAAATTTCACTACTATTTTAAATATTGAGCTAAAATTGTAGAGGATTTTTGAAATATTCGACACATGGGAAAAATGTTTCATGCAATTATCTTATAAAAGAAGAAATTATTAAATGATTGTTTAAGTATTTTGAGGTTTTATTAAAATTATCTAATGCATTATACACCTGCCTATGGAAATTCACCTCCTTTATCAAAGTTCCTGGTATGTGTGATTCCTATATAAATCGTCACCACAATTCCCTTTTTCGAAAAATATCTTCCAGATCTTACTAATGTCAAACATGTTTCAGTCTCTCTTCTACCTGCACGGTGTTACAGTGGGTTGATCGAGTGTAGAACCTCGCCCCTGACCTCTCAGATATAAGATTTATCTGCTCTATTCATGACGTGTTTGAACATCATTGCTTTAGTAAAAATAATAAATTTAAACAAAAAATAAAACTATTTTGATGCTTGATAAAAAGTCATCATTTTTAATAATAGCTACTTTTTAGAATCGAAAATACTCAAATTTTCAGGTTTTCATTATCAATCAATCGCCACTACAGTTAGCTTAAAATCGTCTCTAGAACGTAACTGATTGGAAGAAAATCCAACTCTTAATAACCGGATATTTATTTACAAAACCTATCTTTCGCCCCTATCTTAACGTATGCATGCCCCATTTGGGGATCTGCTAACACACAATTAAATGATATTCAAAGACTTCAAATAAAGTCGCTTGAGTCATAGCCAGAGTCCCAGGTACATCCCAAGATCTGTTCTGAAGAACTTTGTGTTGAACCCATCCACACCCTAATAGCGAATCTTTCCTCACTTCATTCTGCATCATCATCAGACAACTGGCCGATTAGCTCAATCTAACTTCATGAACCACTCACACCATGTACCGTTTGCTCCATAATACGCAACGAAGATACTACCTGATTTCAAGCATCCACCCCCATGTTGCTGTTAAACGTAACGAAACCCCCGGATTGAACGAAACGAAAAGTTGTTTTCCGTTTGCTGAAACTATGTTCCACTCCCCACCATTCTCTGACCGCTCGAAGTTAGTTTAGCTTAGGCGAACCTATCATTCTCTACTTTATTTACCCTTTCTTAGGGTATACTGTGTAACTGAAGAGAACGGGTCCATTAGGCTGGCACTGGAAAACTATTCCAGGCTCTAGAACGTATTTTTATCCAAAATAATAGGCGATATATCCTTTACAACAAATAACTCAATTTAATAAGGATAACAGAAATATTCATTTGATTTAAAAAATATTAATTTAAATCCACATTATCTATAATAATAATAAAAATTCTACAGATAGTTTGAAACGTTTGATGTTTATAAACATATAGTAATCATAAGAAAACACTATTGAAAACCTTATAAGGTATCACATTCACTGAAAAATCATTCAAAGAAAATATACATCTGATAAACATTTAATTTTTAGTTTTTCCCGAACGAAACTGTGTAGCATTTATAAAAGCTAGTTGTATGCTGAAAAGAACAAGTATACCTTCAAATTACAAAATTCACTCATTATTTTAATTTTGAAGTAAAATTGTGAGAATTTTGAATCATTTGCACAGAAAAGTTTCATGCATACGCATTATTTTAAAGTAACTATAAGTTTTGCGAAAGAGAACAAAATTTGATACTGATAAATATTTTAAATGAACTTAGTCGCATTGAATGATTTAATTAAAAATATATTAATTTAAATCTATCAAAATACTAAAAATCTACATTGATAGCTTCGAAACGTTTGAAACATATATAAGTGTTAAAATCCATCTTGGGGAAACTAGTTATACCAACGTTCACTGAAAAACTTTCAAAAGAAAATAATACTTATTTGATAAAAATACTATTTTTAAATTTAATTTATGTTTTTCATTCCACTCTGTGTTAATTAACATATTTAAACACGTATCTGAAAAAGTATATTATAAAAACTAACTTATTAATTATTTTTAATGAAATTGATTAAAATTGCTCATTTAGACTAATCTAGACATACCATTTGGTTATATAATGGCAGTCGAAAATGAAGTGTCTCAGATCAGTGGGATCGAAGTGAATTCAATCATTGAAGAAGTTATTCAATCGCGAAGGAAAATTGAGACATTTTTAAAATTCTTTAAAGTTTTGGGAATTTTATTTTTAAAATGAATGGATCTAAAGAGAAAGGCTTGAAGTTAATTAGTGTAGAATATCGATTAATAACACGAAAGTAAGTGTGGCGACGAAATGTCCAGTAGGAGAAAATTTAAGTACGGAGAAAGAGCATCGGCGGGTTTCTGCGAGGCGTCACACCCTCCTTGTGATTGACCACGCACGGCAGTGCTGCAGTTAGAAGCTTGAGTGTAGGCGAGCCTGGAGCACCCCACAAGACAGTTAACCAGCATTGTCGTAAATCGCGTATTTAAATTATTTTAAAAATCATTACCTTCATTTTTAAGGTAATTTTACGTTAATGTTCTCAACATCACCAACTATTTGCAAAATAATCGTCACTTTGAATAAAATTAAAATTCACTACTTTAATTTATTTCTCAAAACAACATAAGTTTGAAGAAAACCACAATTTTTAAAATCCGTAATCTTTGAAGCAATTTTTCAATCTTCGTATATGTTACGGATAATATTATACACCACACGGAAAAAGGTTAGGAGATTATCTTCATAATGACGAAGTATTCAATGTGGAAGTGGTAAATTAAGATCTATTTTTAAATCCCTTAAAAAGTTTTGAAATTTTATTTTAAATGAATGGACTAAAAGAGAAATGGGTTTAGTAATTAGTGTAGAATATCGATTGTAATACATGAAAGTAATCCATACCCAACGATTTAGAAACACTTTCATAAAACGTCATTGTTTTAACACTATTTTAAAAATTCAAAAATAGAAATATTGTTATTTTACAAAAGTGATAAAGCCGTGGCGATGAAATAAATGATCTTTCCTGATTCTGTAATTATTTTTGTCTCATTCGACACCGAAAATTAGATGACAATTTTATGGTGGAAATGTAAGATTACTGCTCGGCCGAATGGAAGGGAATCGCTGCAAAACAACGCAGGGAGTAAATAGCACTGTTTAAGGTTTTTAATTAATATCTTTAACTTATTACAATATCGGAATATAAATAGCATTACCTTCGAAAATTCCTGATCTTTGGTACCTTCCATGACTTATGCGGTGTTGTTCGTGAGAAGATAGACGCACATACATACATACATAGATAGATAGATAGATACGTTTGTTTACCTTCGAATTTTAATAGTGTAGATTAACCTTTTCGTAAAATTACTTACAACTTCTATTCAAATTGTAATGAAACTGAAATATAAATATGACTTACTGCTGTCGAAAATATTCATAATATGTAAAAATCCTATTCCTCTACTTATATCTATACATTTTACAGACTGTAGCTGAAAACAATGTTTCATATTTATAAACAAGGCATAAAAATTCAGTTTACAAAAATGTCTTTTTCATTTCTAAATATATAAAACATAAATGGAGTGCCAGACAATTTCTAAAATCTTAAGAGCTTTTAGAAGAGCAAAAAAGGTATAATTTTAGATAGTTCAAAATTTTAATGTGATACACAAATATACATATTATTAAGCAAATACGTTTGAAAAGAAAAAGTAGTTTAACTTGTATTTCATGAATAAAATAAATCAAAGTTTCTCCTGAAATAAACATAATTGAAAGAAAAACGTTTAATTTACAAACGATTGCAATAAACGCTTATCTAAGTGGTATCCCCGAAGTGATGCAATCCTATTTGGTGAAAAATAAAACTTATTGTTAGAATCTCATACACACATATACAGTTTGCGTAATGAATGGGAGAGTCCAAAATTGTTTTCATGTAAACTGCTTGGAGGGGAATTGCTAAATAGGAACATTACAAAAGTTGCATAAATTAAAATTAATTGCTACAGTTTCTATAATTTTTTAAGAATACAAAAGGTATATTTTGGCTGTGCAAGTTTTAAAAGGAGTACGGTTTATGAAAAAGTAGTACAAATCAAACTAAAGGAGTACGGTAGGTTATCTTAGATATTGTCAAATGTAACAATATATTGGAAGTCCTTTCCACAATTCGTTGTTATAAAAATGTATGGAAGATTACAATAATTTTTTATATTTTTTCCCTGAAAATTTTGTTATTTCTAAATCTGCACTCGTCAAAACCGTATGCCCTTCACTGTTTGCCCAGCTCGCCCCTACCTAAGCAGACTGCTTTAGCAAGTGAAAATGCTGTCTTCTCTCTCTCTCTGTTTGTCAAAATCATAGCACTGCAGACTGCATCATATATTTTGGATGGTCGTTTTATAGCTTATACATCAATCTGTTAGTCTGAATTTAAAATTATGTGAAATCTCAACAATACCCTATATAATTTTTTAAATATATGAATACGTCGTAAAACGATTATATTATTACGTTGATTGTTTAGTTAATGTTAAGTATAACTTAACATATAAATTTTCTGAATTTTAAAATAAGTATTTGAAAAACTATTGTAAATATACTCATAATTTTTTATTTTTGCTTCTACGTAAATATTGATTGTATATTCATCAAATTTTTTGCTCTTGCCATGCATTTTTCAACCATATTGAATGAAATTTGTGCAATATATTAAAAAATGCTAAAGATGCTATGTATTAAAATTTGAATTTAACATTATGTTCGAAGAATTGTTATGGTAGATAATTTTTAACTGAGTATGCGCGATGCATAAATATATATATATTTTCGAAATTTTAAATGAAATTTCTCTCTTATACAAAAGTCCTAGTTTTGTATCATTGAGATTACAAAAAGTATCCAGATTCTAATTATTTATTCTTCAGTTAGCCTTTAAAAAAATAAGTATTGAGGAATTTTACATAGATATTTTTTGAACTTGAGTTTAAAATTGGTCTTTATATTAATTTATATGCATAAATGTCAACTGTAAATGTATCCGGATTTTTTTTATTACTTTTTATTCAAATATTCAAGTTTAAAAATATGAATTTGTGGGAAAACCCTCATTTATGTTCTCTTTGAAGTAAACTGAAGTTCAAGCATTTAAAATTCAGTGTATCTTAACAATACATAAGATGCCCTGAACACCTGGCTTTGAAAATTAAAAAAAACTAATGGATGATTTTTTTCTCTCAAATAACTTGATGCAGAAGTTTAAAAATTATTCTTTTTTAGTAGTTGGAAAATTTAAAATGTTTTAAATTTTGAAGTGTTCGTTTTTTTTTACACCTTATAATGAAGTAATCATTTTTTAAAAACTTAAAGAATTGAGATTAAGAGAAGAAAAATGAAGCAATAGATTATAGTTATAGTTATTTTTTAGAGAGATATATTGTAAAAACTTAATTCTGTTTGATAATTTTAAGGCGAATAAAAAAATGCGAGTTTAAACAAGCAAAGAAGATGCTTAAAGTAATTTTTTCATCTACATAAAATAGTAGATTACCCTCCCATGCCCCAACTTGTTAAAGCTTCAAAGTAATATCAAACCAAAAGTGAATTATAATATATTTTATTTATGCTTTGGGAATTTTTAAAACTTAAAAAAAAATGGTTATATATATCGGTAAAAAACTGCATTAAAGGATTTATTTAATTCAAGCCCAATAAAATCTGAAATCAAGCTAACTTACAAACACTAACTTATAGTTCGTATACACTAAAGGGTCTAAAGAAATTCTTCCCCGTTCTTTTACGATTGCTGCATGGTCAGAATACAGGGTTCCCTTCGAGCCATAAAACTTTCTGTCGGTGTCCATTGTGTCGTCGCAACTCTCCCTAATTATCTTTCAAGATGTTAAACCTTTACGGGGAGAAAGGATTTTGGAAAAAACACAACTCAATTGCACTTGAAGTACTTTCTTGAAGTCGAGAAAAGACGTTTGGTGCATTTTCGAAGCATCTTTTGTCTGGCAGGATTATGCATGCAGAACGCTTAGAGGGTTAACATACAAATTTTACGAACAGTCCTTTCAGTGGTCTTTTCCTTTGAGGCTTCTTAGAGGATGTTGGTCTATATTTTTTAAATTTACTGAGCTCAAATCCGCTTAGGTTATTGTGACCTTGAAGTTTATGTATCTTTTCTTCACAGATAAAATCTAAATTAAAATCACATTTATTCAGGATTCAAAACTCATTCATTTTCTGCTGTGTAAACCTGTTGTGTGTTAAACTGTTTTTGTGATCACAGAGAAACAATCATCTTGATGAGCTTGCTTACATTAATTTATTGCTACAAAAGTTTGCATTACAGTTTGTTTCCCTTCATTCCATTACTGATAAGGATGATAGTTTACCAAATTTGTATTGATTAGGACCATTTGTAGATCAGTGTGATTATGGATTTGTTTAGTAAAAAGTTACTCATCAATTGAAGCAAATCTGCATTATTATTGGTAGTTCCAGAAATCTTTTAATAAATTAGATCTTAAATGAATTCTTGTTTTTGTACCATTCAAGAGACAAGTGAAAGAGTTTTAAGTATCATTTTTGCTTTCTTTGATGTTTTGTATGAAATAGTTTGTTGTTTGAAGATAATTTGTAATCTGAAACGAATACATTCCCCATATGCACCCACTTTCTTGTTAATTTGTGACAGTTATATGGCTGTCTAATTTTACTTTTCAATATATTTATGATGTTCTTTTATTAACAATAATTTAGAAATTTGTGTAACGTTTCCTGGCAGGAGTTTTTGTTGTTGGAGCTAAGCGGACGCCTTTTGGTACCTTTGGCGGAAAACTCAAAGACATTACTGCTACTAAACTTGGAGTTGTTGCGAGTGTTGCTGCTCTCAAGGATGCAAAAATCAAACCCGAGAAAGTGAATTCAGTTACCTTTGGATGTGTTCTTCAGGTATAGTTCTCTCTGCTCTTTTTAGTGTATATATTGTTCATTTGATATATAATATATTGATATAAATATTATTTCAGTAATGCAAGCTTATTGAAATAATATTTACACATTTTTTAATATATGCTGTAAAAGTGAACTACATTTAATATATCAAATCAAGGTGAGAGAGAAAGTTGAAAATTTGCTATATCTTCATATTGTGTTTGTTATAGTGTAAGACAAACCAACTTATTCTAAGTTAAATTTGTCTTTCTTTAATTATGTAAAAAAATGGTTCTTTATATGCTTTGCTTTAAAAAAATAGCTATGCATTCATTGTTAATATGCAAGAATTATGTATATACTAGCTTTCATGGCGCGGCGTTGCACGGGCTTTCTCTACTTTTATAAATTTTCCGTTCCCTTCACAAAAGCAGCATGACCAATATTCTTTTTGAAATTACTTTGGCTTCTATGTCCCCCCCCCTACGCTAAGCCCGGCGTTGCACGGGCTTTTACCGAGTGTATAACTTAATCCCCATGAGAACTTCCTCTTTCCCTCATGATGCCAGAACTTCTGAGTGGGTGTGTACACGCACGATGCAAGTGCATGGCCTGGCATCACTCGGGCTTTCTCGTTTCCAAAACAATGTCATTAAATTTCCATTCTCGAAATTTGTTAACTTCTTTTCGTTGTGAGACGGGTTTCATTCCTTTCCATTTAACCCGGCGTTGCACGTACATATTCGAATGCATAACATATTTCCATGGAAATTCCCCTTCCTTTATAGAAGTTCCTGGTATGTGTGTAATTCATATATATTAACGTCATTACAATACCCTTTTTCAAAATATCTTCCAGATCTTACTGATGTCAAACAGGTTTCTTTTCAGGTCACAGTGTTACAGTGACTTTTTTGAGTGTAGAACTATTTTCCTCCTTACTCTCCCCTCAGGTATAAGGTTTATCTTCAAATTTCTATTACTGACTTTTGAAAAACAATATTGCTTTAGTGAAAAAATAATAAATTTAAACAATAAAAATAAAATTATTTTGACGCTTAATTAAAAAAAGTCATCATTTTTTTAATAATAGATAGTTTTAAGGAATCTAAAATACTAAAATAATTTTCAGGTTTTCATTAATCAATCAGTCGTTACTTACAGTTAGCTTAAAAATGGGTCTAGATCGTATTTTTATCCAAAATAATAGCGATATACTTTTTATTAACAGATAATTAATTTAATTTTATAATAATAGAAATATTCCTTTGATTTTAAAAAATATATGAATTTAAATCCTTAGCTATAAATACTAATAAAAAAAATTCTACAAATAGCTCTTGTAACGCTTGGATGTTTGATTAAACATATGTAAGTGTTAAAAAAACACTAAGTTATATGTTTACATTCACTGAAAAAAACATTCAAAAAGAAAATAATACTATCTGATAAAAACATTTAATTTTATAGTTTTTCACTCCCCTTTGTGTTAATTAATTTATTTTAACACGTATCTGACGGAAAAAAAAGTATCTCATACAAAACTAACTTATTATTTATTTTATAATATTGATAAAAAATGTTCATTTAGCAAATTAATTGTGACATACCATTTACTTAAATAATGGCAGCACTGAAAATGAAGTCAAATTCAGATCAGTGGGTGGGCAGGGTGAAGAAATTTTTCAAATTACAAAATTTCACTACTATTTTAAATCTTGAAGTAAAATTGTGAGGATTTTTTGAAATATTCGAAGTTTTTATACAAAACTAACCTATTAATTATTTTATGATAAAATTGATTTAAAATGTTCATAAGCCTTTATTTACATATTCACAGTATAAAATTCAAAAAGAAAATAATACATGTGATAAAAATATATTATTCTGAATATTTACTCTTTTCATGATATATTTTTCTTATATTCCACTGTTCTTCAATAAAGCAATCTTTAATAATAAAAAAAAACTATCTGTTGTGTCCCGCACCAAATGATTTAAGGGAATTTGTCATTCTATCTTAAGTTCTACACTTCAAATTTTTAAAGTGTGAAAACTAACTAATTAGCAGGGTTATTAACAGTGGATCTAAAAATTGAATAACGGGTGTAGAGGACTTTTATCAAAGACGAGAATTTCGAGAACAATCACATTTATTGAAGATGATTCAAAAGATGAAATTTACAGTGACATTTTTACAATGAAAAAGGTTATAAAAACATTTTAACTGAGCACCTTGCTCAAAAACATGAGTGCAGCATGGAGTCAGCTGCTCGCTGAGAAAACACCCAACTGCTACCCATATCACAGCAGTAGCGATCTATATTTATACACTAATATAATTAACATTGTATCACTTCCACAACAAGCGATGTAAACTATTGAGAAACTCCTGAGTGGCCAGATAGCATCGTGACGTCACAAGCGACGATCGGATCTCCAATGCACAGCTGCCATCAGCAAAAGCTGTTTCTCAACTCAACTCAATTTTTACCCCGTTCTCACGGGTTTGTTTACATTTCTTTAATGGTGGCACATTTGAAACGCCCACATCGCCTGCCGTTCAAGAAATACTATATTCCTGGATTGCTGACAATATTGGGATGTCATGTAATTGACAACTTGTCAAACTATGCTTATAATTTAACCATGACATACAACATGGCGTATTCCCCTTTTTAATACGTCAGCGAAACACAAAACAACCGTAACCTTTCACGTCTTCCAAACAGAAAGCAAACGCAAAGTGACCTTGACGCTAATCATGGTTTTTATTATGGAATTATGTCAAAAAAAGAAATATACATTAGGCATTATTTTAAAGTAAACTATAAATTGTATGAAAGAGAACAAAAATTTTGATACTGATAAATATTTTAAATGAATCTCAGAAATGCATTGAATGTATTTTTTAACATTGACCTTCAATAATTCTACCGCACATGCGCAAAAAACTCAAAAAATCTTTCCAGTGTTTTTTAAACTTTTCATGATCGCAAAAACGGTACTTTATGAAAATCACAAAAAAAAATTTTAAAATCCGTAATTTTTAAGCAATTTTTTCAATCTTCGTACAGATTACGGATAATATTTTTTTACACACGGAAAAAAAGTTTTGTGAGATAATTTTAATAAATAACGAAGTTATTCAACATTGAGTAAAAAAAAATTTGGTCTAATATTTAAAAAATCGCAGAAAAAAGTTTTGGTCATTTTATTTTTTAAATGAATGGATCTAAAAGAGAAAGGCTTGAAGTTAATTAGTGTAGAATATCGATTTAATAACACGAAAATAAATTCATATGCAACGATTTAGAAATAATTTTCATAAAAATGCATAAAACTATTCTGATGCTTGATTTAAAAAAAAATCATTTTTTTTTATAATGGATAGTTTTTAAGAATCTAAAATAATAAAATAATTTTCAGGTTTTCATTAATTAATCAATCGTTACTTAGTTACATTAAAAATGTCTCTAGAATGTATTTTTATCCTAAATAATAGGCGATATAATTTTTATTAACAAATAATTAATTTAATAATAAAATAAACATTCCTTTGATTTTAAAAAAATATATTAATTTAAATCCATTATCAATAAGTACTAATAAAAAAATTCTACAGATAACTCTTGAAACGTTTGGATGTTTGATTAAACATATGTAAGTGTTAAAAATCCACTTTTGGGGGAAAACCTAGTTATATGGTAACATTTTCACTGAAAAAAAAATTCAAAAAGAAAATAATACTATTTGATAAAAACATTTAATTTTTTTAATTTTATAGTTTTTCATTTCACTCTGTGTTAATTAAATTATTTAAACACGTATCTGCGAAAAAAAGTATATTATACAAAACTAACTTATTAATTATTTTCTAATAAAATTGATTAAAAATGCTCATTTAGCAATTAATTTTGACATACCATTTGCTTAAACAATGGCAGCATTGAAAATGAAGTAAATTTCAGATCAGTGGGGATGCAGCAAGTGAATTCAATCATTGAAGAAGAGAGAATTAATTTATGGGGGGGGGGGAATAAGCAGAAATGAACAAAATCGAATTCTCTAGGTTCGAACCCAGACACAAGAAAGAATTAGATACTTCGCGAAAGCGACACGCTATGCAACTACGCCACACAGACCCGTAGCGGAGAGTGAAAATAGGCAATAATAATGAATGTGAGGTTCAAATTGAAATTAATTTTTAATTGAGGGGATCCACAGGATATTCACATAACTATTGAAAGATTTCGATTGAAGATTAAATTTAAATGTATCACAGAAAATGTATTGATTTATGACATATTAAGAACACGTAATTAATAATAAAGAATATATAATATGAGCATTAGCTTTTTATTTCTGAGGAAGTTATGCAAAAAAAGGTTCAAAATGGGCAAATTCTTCGATTTTATTATGAAATTATATGTCAAAAAAAAGAAATATAGATTAGGCATTATTTTAAAGTAAACTATAAAATTTATGAAAGAGAACAAAAATTTCGATACTGATAAATATTTTAAATGAATCTCTGAAATGCATTGAATGCATTTTATCATCTTAATCTGACATGTATAGTTATTTAATTTTGAAAATTATATAAAGAAAAATTGACGAAAAAATAACTTTTTCACTCTCATTTTTTTTTTTACTCGTCAAAGTTACTGATTTCCCCCTATTTAAGGCAGAATTTTTTAGTGTAACCCTTGAGTTAGATGCGGTAGACGGCGAAACATTTCAAAAGTCTTTGGCGCAAAACTAATTTTCGACGCCAATGTTTGGCTAAATGTAAAATCTCGTATTATTAATTATTTTAAAAATCATTACCTTCATTTTTAGGGCATAATTTTTAAGTTTCTGTTCTCAAACTTCACAAACTATTTGCAAAAATAACGTACTTTGAAATAAAAAATGTACAAATTACTACTGTTTAAGTTATTTCTCAGAAAAACAGCAGTTTACGAAAATCACAAAATGTTTTTTAAAATCCGTAATTTTGAAGTAATTTTTTCAACCTTCGTATATGTTACGGATAATATTGCTTTACACACGGAAAAAAGGTTTTGTGAGATTATCTTCATAAATGACGAAGTTATTTAATGTGAAGTAAAAATTGGGACTACTTTTTAAAAATTCTTTAAAAAAAAGTTTTGGGAATTTTATTTTTTAAATGAATGGATCTAAAAGAGAAAGGCTTGAAGTAAATTAGTGTAGAATATCCATTTAATAACACGAAAAGAAATTCATACGCAACGATTTAGAAATAATTTTCATAAAAACGCATCAATTTTAACACTATTTTAAAAAATTCGAGAAAAATAGAAAATATCGTTATTTTACAAAAAAAATTATACCGCATCGTGGCGAAATAAATGATCTTTCCGATTCTGTAATTATTTTTTGTCTAATTTCAACACCGGAAAATTGGAGGACATTTTTAATATGGTGGAAAACGTAAGATTACCGTTGGGCCGAAACGGAAGGGAAGTTTCGCTAAGTAAACAACCGGCAGGAGTAAAACAATTAGGCGTTTTAAGGTTTTTAATTAATATATTTTCATCTAATTACGATTTCGGAATATAAATGGGCAATACGGCTTCCCCGGAAAATTCCCGATCTTTTGGTACCTTCAGCGAATTTCTGCGTTGTACGGTTCGTGAGAAGATAGACGCACGCACATACATACATACATAGATAGATAGATACGTTTGTTTACCTCCGAATTTTAATAGTGTAAGATTCTTAAGAATTCAGTGTGCATCATTTTTTAATTTTAGTTCACAAATTAGTAAGCATTATATTTTTATATGCATTTTATTTAGTTGAAAGCTAAATAAAATGTACATAAAAATATGGTTTTTTACACTAAAGATGGAGAAACAATTTTATTACTTTTTCTATAATTTTCTTTTTAGGTTTATTTTTCAATGAATTATAAATGGATACGACACACATCCACTTATCAGCCTAAATGTTATTTATATTCTATTTTGGGATTAGAATAATTAAAATTTTCTATTCTATTACTTCTAAATATATAATGCATTCTCTCTGGTTTTTGTTAAAAATATTTTGCATTCTTAATTTATTTTAAATAACTGAATCCTTGGTCACAACTCATACCTGTATAGGAAACTTGGATATTGTAACCTCACAATTTTAAAGATTATGTGCATTTTCTGGTCCGCATTTTAAAGTGTATTGTTGCAGCACATTGTCAGCTCTTTCAGAAACATCAAGGATACTGATGTGGTATGATAACTTATCCCACTCTCATTTTAGCAAGACTGGTGCAAAGCTTTGGAAAGCTGTAGATATGTGTTTTAATTCTTCAATGTCAATTGGTAATGGGGGGGGGGGGGAGAACAAACACAAGATACTTGATGTAGGCACAGAAAAAAACTGCAGAGTGATGTTAGGGCTGTGGTCAGGCCATTGAGGGTGAAGTGCAAGGTCCTGAAATAATCACTGGCTGATCCATCAAAGTGATAATTTTCATTTAAAACCCACAAACAGTCTAGTGCTAAGTCATTCTGTTGTGGAATGAAATCGCCAGATTTTTTTATTTTAACTGTAGCAACAATCAGATACATTGCATATCCAAATAATTTATTGAGTCCTCATTGTAAAGGAATGGGCCGAAAATTTTGTCATTCAAAATTGCACAAAGTACATTCTCCTTTTGTTGTGCTCCACTCTAATGGTGGCATGTGGATTAGACGTTCTCATCTATGTGCATTGTTGTTGTTAATTTTAATGTTTATATGAAATGCTACTTTGTCACTGATACAATCTTAGCTATGAATTGACTGCTACAAGCTTATGAATTATGAACTCATAAAATTGTTTCGCTACTATATCGTTTTCAGTTGATGCTTGGACTAAGTGCAACATGTGTTTGAATGCTAATAATCACAACACTGTTCATACCACCACAACAGGTATTTGCAGTTGCTCTCTAGTTCGTGTTGGTTTGCTCAGACTGCTTCAAATAAATTTTCTTCACTCGCACATGGGCGACTGAAACTTTTTCCTGTGCAAATGCTCCCTTCATCTCAATTTCTAAACCCAATGTGAGATACTTCATTGATTATGTGTAATAACTCCATATTCATGACAAAATACTTGTTGAACAGTTGATTCATGAGACTCGCATTGAACAGTTGATTCACTTTTCAAAAATTTAAACATACATTATGTTTTCTGTTGTGCTGTAAACATTGTAGCAAGAAATGTGTTGCATATTCGTAACTTGCAGCGATTAGTGTGATGGCCGCTCGTTGCACTATCTTTGCAAACTCTCGAATGCTATTATCAATTTTGGAAAAACAACAAATTGTATTTTTTTTTAATATCCCTCTAGAGTCAGGGTATTCATTTGTTAGGAAGTAATGAAAAGACGAAGTTTTTGTTAGAAAGCTATTCACTTGGCAATTTGATGATTATATAAGTTTATTCAGCGGTACGTTGACTTCATAAAATGCATTTTTGCTTGGAAAATGTAACCTATCAATAGAAATCACTACCACATTACTTTTAAACCTGTTTTTCAAATCTGCTAAAATTCAACTTTTTCATGATGCATGTGAGATTTAAAAATATTTCATTATCTGAAATTTTGTTGATCATTTTTGATGACTGGAATGGAAGACTAATATAATCAAAAATTAAGGTCAGTAATTTACCCTAGAATAAAGTGCTGATTTTAATTTTTAGACATGACATGCAAATTTTAATCCTTAAATAACTTTTAAAATTTTATGTATTGTAGTTTTTTTAGCAATGCTCTTCAACTTTTCAAAATATTTGTTTTGTTACTGTGATGATGCATAGATTACAGGACATTAATTTATGAAGAGCAGTGGCATAACATACACACTCACATCATGGGGGAGGGGGACCCAAAGCCTGACTGTTGCTGCCAAGTACCTAACATTTGTACAATCCATCTTAGTGGCCCAAAACCCGACTTTACAAGGGGGCCCAAATGTTCTCCATTATGCCACTGATGAAGAGTTTATGTTGCATTAGTTGAGGTTGTTGTAATTTGCATGATATTTAAGTATTAGTTACCAATGAATCCACTAGAATCAGAGTTTACTAAGGAGCTAGATAAAAATTCCTGAGTGAGTTAGCTGTCACTTTTTATCACAGCTCTGTGCTTTTTGATGTGTATTAGAGGAATCACTGGAAATCCTAGTGTTGAAATTTCCATGAATTCACTTCACATGGTTTAATATATAATGCAATAGAAGGTCAGTTTTTTTCTCATCATTTCAAACAATACTTTATTTTCAAACTAATTAAAATATAATTAGCTATTAATAGCATTGATAGTTTGAATGTATCTGTCATTTCGTTTTGGTTTTTTGCATGTAATATTTGTTTCTTGTATGCTTAATGCTTGAATTGCTATATTTTATGGAACATGATTTGATATATGGTCGTAGCTATACCATGTATGATTTAGATATTTATTTTTATAATACCTAGAAATTTTTTAATGAAGGCTGATTTTGTTTTGAAATATCTTCTGTTTTCTGGGTATGGGGCAGATATTTCACATATTAATTGAGTAGAAAAATATGAGAAACTAAATATCTCTATGTAATAATGAAAGTTTTAGCATATATATTTTAAGTGAATTTTCATGTCCTTAATTGATATATAAAATTGAGTAAAGTGTGAGTTTAAACCATCATTTATATATAATTATGATTTATAATTTAGTCTGCTGCTAAACATCTTGCAGTGTCATTAGTCTTAATTTAATGAAAAAATACTAATATATATAGTGTAGAAGTGTTATTTGCTATGATGATAAAATGCTGTTTAATGTAAAAATCTTTTAGTAGTTAGTATTTAATCTCATTTAAGTCTGAATTATGATTCATTTAGAATCTCAGTTTAGGAGAGAGAGTTTGGTATTGTTTTATTAAATGCTATTAAAGATGTTTATAAGCAATGTACATCTCTAATACTTTTATCATTTTAATGAGGAATTTATTCTTTTATAAAAGGATTTTAAACAGGGAATGTTTCCTAAAACACAGTGTGAAAAGTAAATAAATGTTCTCAAAAATTTTTTTCCTTTTCCTTTTTGCAGATTTTTATATTCTTAACCATGTTTAGTTAACATACTTTTGTAGTTGTAATTAAATTATGACATGAAATTTTTCAGGCTAGTTCCAGAGATGGCCCTTATATTGCCCGGCATATTGCTTTGCATTCTGGCATTCCAAATCCAGTTCCATGCCTAACTGTTAATAGACTTTGTGGTTCTGGATTTCAGTCAGTTGTGACTGGTTGCCAAGTAAGTTGCACCATTTTTTCATGTAATGATACTAATAATAGAAAACGATATTTATACAATAATAGTAGCAATACTAATAACAGATATAAATAGTTTTTTATTGGTATTTGTGGTATATTGCACAGTTTGTGAGGTATGAGTTTTATAATTTCTGTCTAATTTAGAATTGCATGGCTTATCCCAAGTATGTTTTTGCATTTTTTCTGTGCAAGATTAACCAACCTTAAAGTTTTATTAACAAGTGGTATGATTTTTACTTGCATCACAAAACATATGCAATGTTATTCATTTAATTCCATTAGAGCTCAAATTCAAACATCAAGGTATTTTAATACCTGCAACTATAGGGAGTTGAAGTTTTTGTGGAATCCCATAAAAGCACACCAGTGGCTATTGAGGAAACCAGTGACTATTATGTGAATCAAATGCTTCAATTTAAAAACAAATATCCCCAGGGATAAATTACAATTCATGGAGGATCTGAGGTGAAACACTCCAGATTAGAACTATATCTAATGCTATGACAGTATTTGGCTATGTCTTTTGATTTGGGTAAATTAGTTCACAGTATAATTCGTAAATACCAAAATTTCATTATTAAATTTAATCAAAGCTATTGTAAACACTAAATAATAGGTATGAAAGAATATTGCTTTATTTAAAAACAGTGTAAAAGTACTTGTTGATATATCCGATAATTTTGTTTTAATAACTCTCATCTTTATATTGGAGCCATGATAACTGAGTGATTGTGGTCATGAAATCATGGTTGGTGAATTGCAAATTTGTCTTTTTGTTGCTGAAAACTAGCCCAATAGGGGGGCTGATGCACATTAAATCTGTCAATGCTGAAATTTTTTATACTTGTATGATATGGAAGTTTGGAGAGTATGGTGCTAGCTCATCTCATCACTTGACCAAGATTAAAAATTATGAGGTTGCAAATAACCCATGTGCAGCTTCAAAGTGTGACATTAATAAAAATTGAATTTAGTTATTAATACATATATTATCTACCTAGAACTTATTTAGCTTCTGGGGTAAAAAAAGAAAAACTATTTTCTCACAATATGAATAGTTGGAGACTCCACAAGATGCATTTACGGCAGTGACCCTTCAAGGTATTTTCTACAATCATTGTAAAAGGGCAGTGGGTATTTTTTCCAATTCATCTTGCTGCAGATAGGTTTGTTAAGTGAATGATTTTGGACAGCAAGGGTTCCCCTTCAGTCGGCACTGTAGCTCATCAAATATCTATAGGACAAGTTGAAGGTTTGATTATAAGCCAGCCACACAATTCAATCACGTACTCATTGTCATACTAATCCATGGCAAATCTCACAATGTACCAGCTGTGGTTGTCCTGGAAGCATCACCATTCTTTCCCATAAAACAGCCACAATATAGGAAGCACTTGGGTACCCAGATTGGCATAGTAGGTCTTGGCATTCAGTGTACTGGGTATTGAAACCATGAGTTCCTGGTTAAATATACCAAGAGAAACATCCAACAATATAATGTGTCCGCCTAAGTTTACTGCTGGCACCACTTGATTTGACAAGAGGTGTTCTCCCAGTAAACATCGGACCTAAATTTTGCCATTTGATCTGAAAAGGGTGAACATCCAGCTTTAGAGAATCTGTTTCACCATTCTACAGTCCACTGTCACTATTTTGTTTTGTCTTATTTTGTTACTTCCAAAATATATTCTAGTTTGATATTAATTTATGGAATTAGTTTTAAATATAAAAATGATAAGATATACTAAATTCCCATTTTTAGACATTTATTGTTTTTCTAAAATACATTGGAAATGCAATACCAATAAGGAATGACTAGTCAGTAACCAGATGTGCATGAACAATGTGCATGTTTATTTTAAAATAATATTCCTAATACACGAGTGAGAACACTGCTAGCTCAGCTGTTGTAGGATCACATAACATGGTGATATGTGAAGCAATACATCTTGTGGCGTTGAGTCAGAGTACAGATGGTGTCCTTAGGGATGACTATCAGTTTTCTGTTAACCATTGTTCTCAATTTTCGTTTTGGGGTGTTGGTTGGGCATTGTTCATTGGGCCAATCATGTGACACATGTGTTTAGTAAGAGAAGGTAAATGGTGGATGAGGGAAACATCTGTGTATCTTACGGAGCTCAAAGGCCAATACATGTAGTATGTCATCAAGTATTATTGTGCTGGTAAAGTACCGTGAGAATCGCCTAAGAAAGAGAGTGTTGCCTACTGAAGAACATCATCCATTCACATATTATTGGGTTGTCATAATGCTCTGAATATGAACTAGAGATGATCTGCTATCGTACGTGATAATGTCCCAAAAAATGATACTGTGTTATTGCATGGTGATACATTCCACAGATGCAACCAGATTGGATCCATTATTATACTGACCCTTCACCTGTAAATGGTAATTATCATTGAACAAACAGAAATGATTTGTTTGAAGACATGATGTGGAGCCACTCCATCGTGCACATATCTCTAACTCGGGTACCATTGCAAACAAAGCTGTCTGTGCTGTGCGGTCAATGCCAGTATTGCGCAATTACATAGTCAAAGAAAAAATGTCTTCTAATAAAATTTTTACTGCAAGTTATTAAAGTTTTATGAGGACTTGAACTGAAATTTTTTTACAATAGTAGCTTAATTTGTTAGAGATTAGAATAACTTTATTAAATCATGAGGTCTTGCCTGGGCAGCAACTCTTAAATCATCTTCTTTGTATGAATTAATGTGTATTTTTATATTTACAATAAAAATACCAGTAAATCTATATTTGCATCGGTTATGAAGAGAAGTGAATTAACCGTTACTGTTTATTATTGCAATATTGGATGTATATATTACATGGGGATAGAATTTGTAAGCTAATGGATATTGTAGATTTTTTCACAACAGGCAGTTTGTGTTCAATAGGTGCCATTGCAAGCCACTAGTAAACAATTAGTGGGTGAGGGTTTTAATCGATATGGGAATATACAGAAATTTCAGACTCATGCTGCAAAATGACATTAGAAGAGTCTTGTGGAACCACCATTGCTTGTCAATGAATGTATTGTTCCTAATGTACTGACATCACTTGCACCACATAGCACTCTTAAAGATTACCACAGTTCCTTGCTTCATGTGTCAGGGGTGGCCGCGGTAGCCGAGTGGTCTAGGCATCAGATCGTGGCTAGCATGTCCTGAGTTCGATCCCAGTACCACTGAAGACCCGCCGTGTAGGGGAGCGATGCATGTAAAATCTGTCGAGAGCTCAAACGTCCTTCCGTTGGTGTGGTGTGGTAGTTAGGAGAGGGGGGTGAAAGCTCAGGTGTCATCCGCGTCACTTGACCATGGTTCAAAATTACGCGGACCGTCCCCAAAAGCCCTTGTGTAGCTGAACAGTGAGACATTAATATTCACTCACTCACTCACTCATGTGTCAGGGATAGCTGACTAGTCATGGCCTTGAACTCCTTGACGGAATTATTACTATCAAATCATGTGTTTGAGTTCTATTGCTGTTAGACATGCCATGTAGAGAGGCTGATGTATGTTAAATATTGTTGAGGCTGAAAGTTCACACATCAGTGTTTCATTGATCAAGGCTCAATATTATCAAGTCTGTTACCAGTAGCACTCTTGTTTTTAAATTGTAATTTAAATAATCCACCAATTGTTCCAACACATGTGTGCTTGCTACACTCTGGGCTTGTCTAAGTAGAAGTTGGCTAAGATTTGCCGTGTAGACCAACCTACGCTTCTCAAACGAATCACCTCTCTTATATCTACTGGAACTATCTTCCCAGCATTCTCTGCTATTACAGATGCCTTCTAAGGCAAGAAAAAAGTTCCACAATAATTTCCCTTTTAGAAATAATGGTTTGGTTATTGTTCCTTAAGCAAGTTCCTTCCCTTATGTTCTACTCAACATGTGGAGATCTGTGCATTTCCATTACTTAGTGTCTATCCCAAAATTTGCATATTTTTTTAGCCTCTTGGTCCTGCAGTTTCAATGTCATGTATTGTATATCCTATATTTTTTAATCTATGTATGATGAAATTAGTTTTTAGGGATATTGCTTGTTTGTAAGTAATTGTTGCACTTTTTTTTAAGGAAATTTGTTTGAGAGAAGCTGAAGTTGTCTTAGCTGGTGGTGCTGAAAATATGAGCCAGTCTCCTTATGCTGTTAGAGATATTAGGTTCGGAACTAAATTTGGTGTTGATTTAAAGGTAATTGGAAGATTTATGCTCATGTTCTTGTCTGTATTTTTTAAAAAGAAATATTTTCATATTTAATAATTAAAAAAAAATTTGCCTTTCACTTGTTTATAACCACCTAAATCTTATTTGTGAAAAATGCTAATGGTACTATAAAGCTACTATATTAATCCAATTATCTCTAATTTGCATCCCATATTTGTTACAGTTACATTTGTAATATATTTGTTTTCTGAAAGTTAACAGATACTATATTTTACCTATCCCTTTAATATGATCTTTCTTACCTCGGAACCTGCTGGTCATTATAGTTTTATGCTGAGTGGTTGTGATTAAAGTTTCCTTGAAAATCACATCCTTCATTTAAAACGAATGAGTGTATTGCCATATCATTTGGTATGCAGACTGTGTATGAGATGTCCTCTAAATATTTAAAAACCTCCCCTAGGTGATACAATAAATAAATGTATAAAATGAATATAATAATATTCATTTGAATAAAAAAGCTGCGAATTTAGCAGAGGAACTGACCTTCACAGAATCTATAAATAATTTCAAAATTTGACTAGATTTGTGTGTATTATCATAGTAAATTAGGAAATATTCATTATATTGCACCTGTGTTCAATGGAGGACGAATCGGTTGTTTGTATTACACTCTATGGACAAAAAAAACCTGACACACCAAGAAGGAGTTGCCCGATTGTAATGAAATTTCGTATGCTGGGGCGTAGCTACTGCCGTATCAATGATACAGGGCTCCCAAGCTACAAAAGCCCCAACATGTGTAACTGCAGTCCCACTAACAAGGCTCCCATATCTTAAAAAGGACCCTGAAGGTATTTTGATACAGGGCCTCCTTAGAGCTAACTATGCCAGTGTGCAAAGACTTTTGTACCGAACATGTAAATAAATAAAATTTGGTGTCCTATAAATGAATAGTGGGAGCTACAGTGCATCGGAACTGCCCACTCAGCAGGTGTCTATAAGAAGCGATTTTCAATCTGATGGTCAAAATTTCTGTTGCATTGTGATTTAGGATACCTTTCAATGACTGAAAAAATGCCTTGCTACAGGGTTCAAGCTTATCAAGAGCAACTGTCAGAGTTTGAAAGAGGTCATATCAATGGATTGAAAAAGAGGCAGGCTGGGCAAATCAGAGAATCATGTGTCATATGGGTCAAAGCGATGCAGCCATTAGAAGATGCTGGCAAGTATGGGTGGACAATGGCAGATTTTAGCGTCATGATGGTAGAAGTTGATCTAGGGCCATAGCAGATCGGGAGGACAGATTGTCAGATTAGCCGTCACAGTGCCTGATTCATCGTTATCAACCGTCAAACGTGTGACCAGCACACGAGTCCACCATGACAATTCACAGAGGGCTGATATAGCAAAATTTATGCTAATACTGACCGCTATGCTACCCCATGCCACTCACGCCTGCAAACTGTTGAACCAGACTACAGTGGTGCTTCCCTCGATCAGGATCCTCTTAACATACAAATAAAATGGAGTTTGAACCAAATTAGCCTTTTTTGGATGCATCAACTGAACAGTTATGCATATAACTGATAGCTGCTTTAAATGTGCAGAATTCTAATTTGCCAATATGATTTTGTCAACAGTGTCATTGAGGTGAGGATGAGAATCTTTTGAGTATTCAAAACAAAATCAATGCAAGACTCTTGTCGTTCACTGGAGACAATTCTTAACACCTCAGAAACATCAAAGTTTGTGATGGCATAAGAAAAAATTAAGTCTTATGCACATTACACAGCGAGAAGTTTAGTGGGATAGGTTTCCCAAAACCTAACTTTCAGATGTTTCCAAAATTAAAAAATCTTATTCATACTCCCTTCTGCATCTCTAATGCGAGGTTTATGAAGGAAGATATAAGTGACAAACAAACATTGCTTTTGAATATTACATCTATGTATGAAATTGTTTTGAATGCTTAATTTACAATAATTGTGATATTTTAATGTTATTTCCTCTTTCTCAATATTAGAGTTGTATATACTAAAATTTTAAGAATCATATATGTAATATATAAAAACATGTTTAATATAATTTGTTAATGAAACATGTAATACTTTTTTAGTTAATATTTTGACTTCAGTGTAAATTACAATTTTGTATTTAAATCATATCCATATTAAATTTATAATTTACTAATGATTTATGTAATAAATATAAAAACAAAAAAAACCCTGTCTTATTTGCTCAAATTTTAAATTTTTTTAAAGCTGTATATAAATTTTGGGAGAAATTCTTCCACTGGTTTTATGATATATCGTTTTATGATTTTAAATTCCTCCTGTGCTGTGAATGGCAGTAATTTTTTTCATTGAAAATTTATCATTTAAACATTTATTTGATCATTAGATTTTACTCTCATTATATTTTAACTGCAACATGCGGCAGCTTTATAATGTATCATAATTTTGAAATTGCTATTTAGCTTGAAGATATGTTGTGGAGTTCTGTCTATGACACATATGTGGATATGCCGATGGCTATAACTGCTGAAAACTTGGCTGAAAAGTATAAAATATCAAGAGAAGAATGCGACAGTTTTGCATTGCAATCGCAGCTCAAATGGAAAAATGGTAAATCTTTTCATATACATTTATCTGTATTTCTGGAATAAAATTAGCTGTAAATTTTATTTTCATAATTCTACCTCTATTAAGCAATCTTAATTTCTTTTTTCAAAAAAAAAAAAATAGCCCACGACAATGGACGCTTCCAAGAAGAATTAACGCCTGTTCCTATGAAGGTGAAGGGAAAAGAAGTATTATTTGATGTAGATGAACATCCAAGACCTCAATCTACAATGGACGGTCTGTCTAAACTGAAACCTGTTTTTAAACCAGGCGGTACTGTTACAGCTGGCAATGCATCAGTATGTAAACTAGTTTGATTTCATAACAAAATACTGAGCTGGGGTTCATATTGTTTTATGTCATAAAATATCTGGATTATTTTTATCTACATAATGTTTTGTTCTCTAATTAAGGGTATATGTGATGGAGCTGCTGCTATAGTTTTAGCTAGTGAAGATTATGTAAAAACGAATAAACTTTCACCTTTAGCTAGGATTGTAGGTTACAGTTATGTTGGTAAGTCCAAATTCTGTACTTTTGTTTTTACATTAAATAAGATGACATACATCTATTTTACTCCATTTTTGAAAAACACTAGTTTTGCAAAATACATAAATTGCTATACCTATTATCTGCCAATTAATATGAAAAAAATGTATAAACTGTTTAATGACGTATATTTTTTTATTTTGCAAGTATTGATTTTTATTCAAAGACTAATGTGAAAATATTAGTTTACATTTTGTTAACTATTATAATTGTGTGTGTTAAAATTTTTCATTTACAATTCTTTCATTTTTGTTGAATTTTTCTTTTAATAGGATAAGAGGGGAAAAAAGGTTTGTGTTGGAATTTTTGTTTTGTACCTTGGAGTTAGAAATTTAAGGATGAGACGATTTTTCTTTTGCAAAAGTGTTCAAAACTTTTTCAAAAAAGAAATCCAAAGGGTAAAAAGGAACATCATGTTGAGAAATAAGCTTCAAGCACAGGGGTCTAAGACAGAAATGTTCATATGATAGGTGGTTGGCAAGAAAAATCCAGCCTTTAGTAGAGAATATGATCACCTCGGTCAGATGCACAAGATTTATATCTTCGAAGTATCAAGGTGCTGTTAAGGCGTTGCTGCCCATTCCTCTTGTAACACCAACTACACCTCTGAAATCTTTGCTGCCATTTTCCAAGAGTCCCACACATGTTCGAATTTACATTTGATAGAGATCTTGATGGCTATTCCATGGGTTGAATATCTTCACTCTCTAACAGCCACTGTGCAGTGCGATGTATCATTGTCGATGAAGAGGAACTGAGAAGTCACAAGTTAGGAAGCAGAACATTAATTGAATAATGAGCACTAGTGACTGAGAAAATTTGAAGGTCTTTGTTGGGTACTAAGTACCTTTACTATCTCCAAACCAGGCTCTTTGGATGATGGAGAAAATATTGATGTGCTTGCATCTCCAGATATGTATGCAAAATACCTAGTTAATCTAAATCTGCTTCCCCATGTTTAAAGAATACTTTCTCATTTTGTTGATCTGTCCATTTTTTTGTGTTTCTGACATGACAGAAAATTACATCTCCAATGTGCAGGAATTTATAGTACTCTGTACTGCTCATCATGCAAATATACTGCAATTGCATAGCTTTTTGGTCATTTATGCAACATTAATTACCTATTGAATGTTCTTACAATATATCTTTTCTGTTTGTCACTTCTCATCTGGTTGAACAATATACCAGTTTTTTACTTTCTGTGGTTGTTCCTCATAATTGAAACCTCAGATTTTTCTGTAGTTTGACATGCTTTCCAAGCTCAAAATGTTGTAAGTGATTCTGAACACTGTAGCCACATTACAACCTCTCTATTTTCCCACTGATTCAATCATCCAGATGTTCACAGGATTTCCTATTGGACACATACTACACAGAGGTAGCTATTTCATATTGTTTAAACTTATGTACACTTTGCAATAGTTTCCTACTGTTGTGGGGGTATTTTTGTTCAGTCTTTATCTCTAATCTGAAAGAAAGTAAAGATGCTGTGTGGAATGCTTACTGTCTAGAAGTTGAAATTAAAAAACCCTTAAAATGCTGTAAAAATTTAGCTATATCAAGTATTAAGAAAACTTTCTATCGAAACAGGATTGTATCAATGGCAATAAAAAAAAAGGGGAGGGGGTGTCAATTGGGGCGTAACTGTGTCCATTATATATAAAAGTATTAGCTTAAATAAAAAAATTTTTGAGTACACCATTAATGTGCTTTATTCCAATCCGAAATTCGCTTAATACATAATGCTGCTAACATATGCATGGCCTATTGTACCAGACTCCAGTCAGTCTCCTGATTGGTTTCTTGCTGTCTTATTTGCTCCCTCCATTCATGAGAATTTCTGTACTTCATATCTAACTATTGCATCCCATTCCATTCGTGTATTGAAATGTAGAAGATATACTAACTGTTGATGATATAAAATTTTAATTTTGTTTCCCCTCTACTTTGTTGCCATCATCGCGAACTCATGGCCGGCATTGTTGAGTCCTGGTGTAACCGAAGACCAGCCATGTAGAGGAGCTTATTCATGTTTAATTTGTCAAGGCTCGAAGTTCTCACATTGTGGCGTGAGAGTTTGGGGTGCCAGCTCAGCTGTCGCCCTCGACTGAGGCATGTTACCAATAAATCCTAGTGTAACTTTTAAGTGGGACATTAATAAACACTCTCTCAACCATGTAATAGCTGAATACATCAAAGAATACGAGTATTAAAACAATATTATACTTTATAATTTTAATTAAGTGTATAATTTTAAAATTAATAAAATATTTTAGGTGTTGATCCAACTATAATGGGCATTGGACCAGCAGATGCTATTAGGAAACTGTGTGACAATACAGGAATAAAACTAAATGATGTTGATATAATTGATGTAAGTTTACCCATTTTAATTTCTAAAAGTTTTTATACTTTCAAAGTAATTTTATTAAATAAGTTATCAAGATGCTTTATTATTGAAAATAAGTACAATACCGATCCAAGATAATATCTGGAGTGGTTAACTCTGCATGTCTTTTTGATTCCATGTAGCAATGTCTTATTTGCGTTAAATATCAATATCAGAAAGATCGAAATATTTTGCAGATGTGTAACATTTTTTCCCCTTGGGAAATAATAAATTAAAATTTTGTCTAAACATTTTAAATCATTTGAGCAAAATTGTGCCATTTATGAAACAAAACATCTGTTCAGTTTCCATGTGTAGCCCTTTTCATCATTAAGTGAACTTGCTTTTTAAAAAATTTAACGTAGAATAATATAAAAAAGTTTTGAGCACTATTCCTGCTGAACTTTCATCTATTACTATTTCTCCTTCATTGAAAGTGATAACACTGATTTGATCTCTATAGAATGAAAAAAAATATTTAAAACTCAAGTAATTCAAAATTTTAATTTTAAAATGTCTGCATATATCTGGTTGAAACAAAATCAAATGAAGAAATACTTTAATGATATTAAACACATATAGTCAACTTTCAATTGATATTAAACAAATTGGATAAAATATAAAAAAAAGATTTCAAGTGTTAAAGTTATATTTTTTAAGATTAACATAAGTTAAATGATTACCAATAAATGACTTAATTGTTTGGAAAAAAAATTAGAGAAGTTCAATTATTACAGGATTTAAATCGTTTTTTATACTTAGGTAAATGAAGCATTTGCTGCACAGTTTTTAGCAGTCCAGAAAGAACTCAGTTTAGATCCAAAGAAATGTAATGTTAATGGTGGTGCCATTGCTTTGGGGCATCCTGTTGGGGCTTCTGGTTCAAGAATTATTGCAAATTTAACATATGAGTTACGGTAAGATTAAAAAAAATATGAATTCTTTTTTTTCTGTCCATTTGTAATTTGATAAGCTATTTAAATGATAGCAATAAATTTATTTTTACTAGTGCCTTGTAATTAAAAAGTGCATAAGAAACTAGTTATATTTTTGACCAATGTGATCAGTATATAAATTGAATACAAAATTTGATCTTTATATGTTGCTCAGATTTGTCACTCAAGCAAGTATTAAAGCTCGAACTTAAAATTTCAGTTTATTTCTTATAACCTAAAAATAAGTTTCTGTATTAAATAGAAACCAATTTCCTTTTTTCATTAACATATCTAAGAAACAATTGAAATGTTTGAATCGATAATTATTTTTTTATCACCAAACTTCAGTCACAAATCCTTTGACTCAAACAAAACGGTTTATGTAATATTAAG
The DNA here is from genome assembly GCA_019973975.1 of Trichonephila clavata. NCBI lineage: Eukaryota > Metazoa > Arthropoda > Arachnida > Araneae > Nephilidae > Trichonephila > Trichonephila clavata. The sequence continues at coordinate 297,068 of BMAO01036433.1, read as the reverse complement.
TGAGGGCAAGGAAAGAATTTTTTTGACTATATACTAACAAATAAAAATTTGTTGATTGAATATATATATATTAGTAAAGGAGAGAGGAAGAAGAATGTAAATGACCTTTTCAATGTCTTGCTTGCATAAAAAATGTTTCAATAGTAAAATTATCTATCACAGTGAACATTATTTTGAGGGCACCAAGTCACACCAGGATAACGAAATCGTCAATGCTGGGAAAACTTTATTAGTTAGTCATATAGGAGAATACTGTCAAGGTCATTCATGTCTTCCTGAGAAATAGATTTGTCACACATCTTCCTCTGTTTTTGGAAGTAGTAAACTTTTTACAATTTAGAGTGCCCTGCGCGACCATTTCTTCTATTCCACAATATTTTCTATGAACATGTTACATTTCCCCCTTTTAACAACTTAGTGGTTTTGACTGCTGTGTAAATGAGCAGAATATATATAAAAAGAAATGGGCACATGAGATCTCTAATGAAGGTAGTTGAAGCTGATGAAGCAAAGGAATAATGTGCATTATTTCTGCAAGATTATGATACTGAAAGTAAAATTTACAAATGCTACCTCAAGAACTCCATTAAGAAAACCATAAGACACATTGTGCCCTGCCAAAAAGACACAAGGAAGAAGTTCATGTTATAGTAGTTTTATTGTCCTTTGATGATCAACAAATAACTTAAAAAAAATTACAAATGCTTTTCGGTAACATTACAGGAATGTTATTTACAGGCAAAACTGTCATATTTTGTTCCAAGTCCAGGTGATTTAAAACTTTCGGGTTGAGTTTGATATTTTTCCTCAAATTAATCAAAGACAAATTGAAAAGTCCTTAAAAGTAGGTAAGTATACTTTCTCTGGACAAATGATTTTTGTTGTGTACAAACTAAAGGATTTGGGCGACTTCGTCACTCTGCGCAACCATTAACGCTAGTATCGAGTGCGCGCCTTCTCCCGGGTTACGAGTTGATGAAAAATAATTGTTACTGTTGAGCCAATATAAAACTATCAAATTACATATTTTTAAATTGAAAGTTTTTTATGCTACAATTTGTTTTGAAACCATGCAAACAAATTCAGAATTATCTTTAGAATACAGTATTTCTTAATTACTCAAACTCAGTGTACAATTTCTTTTAGATCAAGAAATGCCAGATATGCTATTGGATCTGCATGCATTGGTGGTGGACAAGGCATAGCTATTATGTTAGAAAACCTGAACTAACTTTGTATTTTTTTACATTCATTCAAGTGCCTTCTGTGTTTCTTATATTTATATATCACAACATTTTTATCAGATATATATATATAAAATTTATTTAAAAGCCATGATTGATAATCTTTTAATGTATATATCAAAGTGCAATATCAATGCATGAAGTTTTAATAAATTTTGGATTCATATGAAAATGGTGTCTTGACATGTTTTTACTTATAGTTTTCATTTGAGAAAGAATCAAATGCTTCAATATATAAGATAAAAGTAAACTATTTATTCTAAAAAAAGCATACACATTAGCTGCCCATACCACTTCTAACTAGAACGTGTAGCAAAGCAGAATTTATAAATCAGTGCATATTGACAAGGACTAGTGAGAATAATCACCAGATAGTTAACCATACATCTACAGTACTTAGTTATCCAAGAAAATAAATTTCATAGATGTCTAATTATATAAAAATAGTTGTAAGAAAATGCATAACATATTTAAATTACCATAACAAAACTCGTGTTTCACAATAATTTTTTTAAAAAAGAATTTCTTAGAAGTTTTTGTAAACATTGATTTTATAATAAGCAAATAGTCAATTTAAATACTTTGTAAATATCACAAAATGTAAAAGCTCAGTAAACTTTGATTATTCTTAAAAATACATTTGTGTGTTAAATTTATATATTGATTAGGACCCACAAATCTTCACATTTGGACTGTTAACAATCACTCCTTAAGAGACCCAGCAATTCATATCAAAGGAGAAATAAAATAACTTTAAATTACAGAATGAGAATAAATAGAACTGCTATTTTTTTTAAGGAACTGTAGAGGTGGTACCAGTGTACTTATCCCACACAGCATTAAACTCTTCTTCGAGAATTTCAGCTCCTCTTTTTTGTGCAAGACCAGTTTCGTCTAAACTTAATTCGCACATTTGCATATCATCTTTACCTGAAATTTATAGAAATTACTTAATGAACAACAAAAGCGTCCAGATATCAGGTTTTATGCATTTTTTTTCACTATAGTTACCTGCAATTAGTTGTACAGGAGGTTTACCAGGATGAAGCTCCATTTGTCGTGCAATCCACTGCCCATTAAAATGTGCATACCACCAACCCTTCTGAGCAGAATTTCTTACAAAGGGAATGCGAAAATATCTGTGAGTAGCAGTAGATCCCAGAGAAGATTTGCGGGCAGGAGGTAAAGGTGGCACATGTTTGGCTATGTAAATAATTTAAAAGACCTGATGAATATTAAGTTTTTTTTAAAAAAAAAGTTATTCACAAAAGAGAATACAATTCAAGATCTTAGAATTCTCGGATATTGGTTATGCAATTGAAAGAAAACTTAATTTATACAACAGAGAAAACAGCATATCTGTAGGTAAGATAAATTTATGTTATTAGATGTAAAAAGAAAGATATTTGCAGTGCTGTACAAAATCACCTTAAAAAAAAATAAATTTTAAAATACAGCACATTTTTTTGCTAGTCATACTAAAAATATAAATTTTTTAAGAAACGGAGAAACACATTTCTTCAAATTATAGTTACTTTAGTTTACATGTGGGTAACAGATGACAACTAATAATTTAGAATATCATATATGAATTGCTTGTTACTTCGACATCATGCCAAGAGAAGTCTTCAGACCCATTTCATTGAATATACAACAAACTCGGATTATTTAATTTCTGCTTTTGGTTAAAACCAGAATTAAAACTGTACTAGTACACATTGCCTTTCATAAAGTTCTATAACTGAACAATTGAGGTATCACTCTTCAAACAGGCCTTTTGTGGTCTTGGGATATTTTTAATGTTCATCAACCAAAATTGTTTCAAATATTTTGGAAAAAAATTTATAACTATTCTGAAGTTTTTACATGCCTGAGGAACACTTTGTTAATATGTCACGTTTTGATTTTAAATACATTTAATGGATAAAGAAATGCAAAAATGAACGTTTTAATTATAAATTTATTTACCTGACTGCATGATTGAGTCAGGAGCTCTACTTTGATTACTGCCCTTGTGCATATTTTTTACCTTCCATGAATGATAAACCTTTAATCTACGATGAAATTCTTCACGGCAAGCATCCAACAATTCCAAATCTTTAAAAACAAAGCAAAATTGAATCCATTAAATATAAGTGCAAACAAACTTGGATAAAGAGAACAATACAAAAAAGGGGGGTGAGATGCGAGTAAATATAAGAAGTAATTAAAACAGTACCACATGAAGTATTGATAGCATCCCGTAAATCAGAATATTTCCATTTTGAAAGGTCGTACTTTTTGGAAGCAAGTTGTTCTTGTTGCTGCAGCACGTATGCTGATCTAGGAGAAAAGAAATTCCAAATTGGCATCTTAACAACTAGCTCCTTCATATCGATTAAATTTATCACACTATAACAACATTAAGTAACACGATAACACTACTATTGTAATACACTAATTATCACAGAATTATATAATTAGGCTCATATCAAATAAAAATTGCTCATTTATAACCAAAATCGCACAAATCGAAATGATACAAAAATATCGAACCTTTTACGCTCAATTCAAAAACTGGAGTGCTCATCAAATGAATGAAATAAAATTCTTGTGTAAATATGTACTAGATTGTTTAGTGAAGGTTTTTCTACTCTAAAGTTCTTTTCATGAATTAGCGAGAGAATTCTTACAAGACTACAGACTAACTGAAAAGAAGGGGGTGATATTTCACATTTTTAAAGCTCTCATATATATATATAACAAAAAAGAAATTTTCAGAATTAACATATCTACAAAGATCCATATTCCTTATGTGTATGTGCCTAAACACATTAATGTTTAATATTTTAAAGAGGACATTGCAATCCCAAAACGTGAACATTATTTTGACTCCCTCACTGCAACAGAGCTGGTGGCTTGCAATTAAACACACAGAAAAAATCTGCATGACTGGTAGTGTCTTTGGTACATGAATAAAAATATTTTTTTTTCTTCCAATGGGGCTGCGCATTGGTATTTTAAACTTTTGCACACCTAGTACATTCTCCAGGAGCTGGTACCACTCTTTAGCGCTGCACCATATAGGCAATACCAATTACAGCAAGCAATTTTGATGCCCAGTTTCCTCCACTGAGGGATCGAACTTTATACTAGGATTTAATTTTGCCGAGAGCATCCAAGCCAAACAGACACTCTAAGGATCTTTCACATGCCGCATAATTATACGACATGGCCGCTGTCGATTTTCTGCATCAAGAAAATCCACCGACTTGGGCCGGGGTCGAATCCACAACCTTGGGTGTAGAAGGCCAGCAACAAACCAACCACGCCACCCAGCCAGCGTTGAATAAAAATATGAAAACTCATAAAAATTCGCTTTAGCAATTTCCCCTGATTGACCTTTGTGCAATGCTATAGACATGAGGGGAGACCATTTGGTCTCTTGTTCCAAAGCGGCGATGTAGCAGCGGCAATTGTCAAAAATCGCTAGAAGATTTTAATGAGTTTTTGAACTGTATTGGGCTATTTATCAAGGACTGATGAGGGTCATGACAAAGTCTGGTGTAGGATTAAAAAAAAAAAGAAACAGTATGAAAAATAAACTTAATATAACTACCCTATTAAAAAATGTGTTTTTACCAAAAACATTAAAAAACACATTTTGACAAATGGTGACAAAGTTCTCAAACTGGGCTTATTTCTATGCATGAAAGGAAATGCATTGCATATTTTTGTGTCTAGGTGAAAGGGAAAAATCCTCAAAAGTAACATTTAAAATATCCTGTGAGTGTTTATAAAAAAGGAGTACAATAGATTTTCCCTATATATACTAGTGGAACCTTGAACAGTATCCTGAGTCAAAAGATAGCCACAAAAAAATTGTAGAAAACCAGTCTTGGTAATTTACACAGCTTTTCCCTGTCTGTGAGGTGGAAACTACCCACATGCTTCTGTTTTAGTTTTCATAATCAATTATTTTCATATTTGCCAATGGATTGTAATAAGCATCTTTGATACTTAGACAAACACAATTTTCTGCATTTTGACTGTAGGAATAGCAGATATTATATTTGTTAAAAGTTGCAACAAATCGAGACAAAGCTATATTTTGCCATAGAAACAGAGAATGGTAAATTTATGCATGAAATTCTTTAACATGTAATATTGTTTTCTTGCTCTCCTGAAGTTCCATTTACAGCCAGTATTTTCCTCAAAATATTTTTTCAAAAACAAAAATAAAAGGAACATTAAAATATTACAATGATACATTCAAATACCTTGGAAGAGGTGGAGGAGTAACAACTTCATCTGGATGCCCATTCATGTCTTGAGCAAGACGAAGTGCAAGTTCATGATCACTATGTTCTTGTTGCAATTGCTGTTGACTGAAAACAATAAAGAGATAGAAGACAATTACTCATTTTTAAAAAAATATTTAATTTTTCACATTTAAATAGCCATAGAAGTTATATACTACAAACTAGATACAAAATATTATAACAAAAATAAAATTCAATTTTCATTTCGATAACAAATTATAATTTTTATATTATGTACAATGTAATAAAAAGGTTCTCTGTTATGAAAATGCAGACAAATATCCATTTTACGAACCTCTATTTTGCGAATTTCTTTATTTTATGAACCTTTTTCTGGAACCAAGACAATTTTACGATTTTCTTCGTTAAATAACCTCCAAATAGCGAAATGCATTTTCAATTTAATGAACTTTTTCTCTTCAGATTCGATTTTTTATCTCCCTATTTTAAAAAATTTTCTGGACTTGAATTATATTCTCTCTTTCAACACATTTTATGGGGGTCAATTCCATTGAACTGGTTTTACCATGTGCCTAACTCAGATATAAAATTGCCGTAATTCTGAGCATTTCATTTTGTAAAACAAAAAACTCAAGCAGATTAACAAACTTTATTAGTAAGTATATTTAAGAACACATGTGATAATGTATGCTTTAAATTATTGGTTATAAATTAAAATGTTTAAAATTACTTGTAGGGTTGAAAATAAATGGTATTTTCCAGGACTTTTTTTCTTGCTTTACTAGCAGGAATACTGTTAACTATTTTTTAATGGGGTTTATAAAGTATATTGAAAGACAAATCTCTATTTAACAAACTTTCTATATTATGAACTTTTTTGGGGGATTTAGTGACTTCGTCAAATAGAAGTCCAACTGTAATTACTTTATATAAAAAATGGCAAACAAATATTATTCATATACATCCATTGTACTATTAGTTATGTTTTAGCCTATTTGTATTTTCAAAATTCCTTTATCAAGCATTTATTTCGATAGCCAGACAAAATTTCTATATAACTATACAGAGGGATTCTGAAAAGATGGGAAGAACATTTAATAAGTAATTTTATATAAAAATACAAAGTGAATGCTTGTTTTAAAATAAAACACAAATGCCCCAACTCGTTTCGTACTTGCTGCTCCATAAACGTTTAAATCGTATTCCTCATAAGATTTACAGAGAGAAAAAGAACCAAGCATGTATGTAAATTTAGTAACCTGGGAAAGAAGAAACCATTTGCAAATCTGCATCATGGCGAATAAAATACACCAACACCTGCCTTGTGAAGTTGTTTCAGCTTACAACCATTCTAACATAAAGTATGGGATAAGGGAGCAATTTTTTTTTAGAGCTGGGTGAATGTACATAGTGTGTCATCCTGCAGGTGGTTTTCTAATACAAAAAAATTCACACGTATGCATCAGTAGCTGTGCGAAATTAGATCTTTTCTTGCTTTAGGTATATACGCAGGTCAAACAAGGACTTCTAGAACTACAGAAGAGAACATACGAGTTGTGGGCTGTAAAGTTAGTATGCCGCAATACATAATATGGCCGGTTATGTTGTAGATCAGTGACGTTTCTCAATCAATGGTTAGGAAGAAATCATTGATGACTGCTTAATAGAAACTTACCTCCTTCCGGAACACCTTGAAGAAAACAAATACTGGACATTTCTATAATAGGTGCTGCCGAATTTGTTATTTTGAACACATTTGAAGATGTTCTAACTGATGTTTGGCGGCGTATATGGTTCGAGCATGTGATGGAGCTTCAGTCCATTGTGGACAAGAGGAATGGAATTATTCTGATGTTACATTTCAAAACTGATGGATTGGGTGAAGTAGTCCTGTAATTTTGCTATCACGATCATCTGATCTATATTGTGTCTTGATTTCTTTCTCTAGGGCAAACAAAAAAAATGTTATGGGACTATGACAAAGACCTAACCAGAAGACAATCAGCTGCTGCTGAGGTTTGCAATATGTCTGGAATATTCCAGAGAGTTTTTCCATCTCTCCTTCACCAGTGCTTTTATTGCATCATTCATGGTGGTCGCTTTTTTAGAGAAACTATTGTAAATATTCATTAATATTGCTTTTTTAATGTATAGTCACTTTTGTGTTTTTTGATTTTACTATATGGCACCTTGTCACTAGCATTTCATTATAAATCATGCATTCTTTGAAGAAAATTATTTTTGCGTGTACTACCATTGCTTAACTACATCATCCTGTATGGTTTATATAAATTCCTTGTAGAATAGAATTTGTTCAATTATAATGCGAGCTAACATGTGCAGCAATTTTACTAAAATAAAATGGTATAATCTTTAGTGTGTATTGATCTTAATCTTTTTCAACATATTAAACATTTTAATTGAATTACCGTTTCAATTCTTCTTCTTCTTTTAATCGAAGTTGTGTTTGGAATTCTTCCTACAAAGCAAAAGACAAACAAAAATTAAAGTTACAGGATTTTTGAGAAATTTTTAAACATTGATAAGATGGAAACACACAATCTTGCAAGAGTGGAATGAAAAAAATATCTATCACCTGCCTGGACGGTTTCTTTTAACTCTTGCGATTGGATCATCACAAGTGCGTGACATATTAATGTTGTTCTATTTTAGATACTCCAGGGCTTTTGGTGAGGGACTTTGTAATTTTGAACCAAGGTCGAGATGAGAATGACACCTGAGCTGGCACTCCCTCCAAACTTCCACACCACACCAAAGGGGAGGATTGAAAGATTTAACGTGCATCGCTCCCCTACATGGTGGGTCTTCAGCGGTTCTTGGCTTGGGCTCATGACACGCTGGCCATGAGTTCATTACCTTGACCACTGGGTTATCGCGGTCACTGGATGATCATGAGATTAGTCCCTCAATATAACGTACAGTTCTTATTTGCACACTCTTCAATCACAGTTAAGTGGCAAGATAGTTGCATTACAGTTATATGCCAAGAAATTTGAACGGAGACTATGCTTTTGTAAGCTGAATGAAAATAACAAAGTAGTTATTGATTTATATATCTTCTGTACCAATAAAATCGCTTTTAGGTCAAGTATAAGCATTTACTTAATATTCAATCTTTTTTATATATCTTTGTTTTTTTTTAAATAAAAGTAAATATTATTAACTATTTTTTACCAAATAAATAATTTAAAAATTCTCATTTCAGTACATTCTTTGTCCCAACAAAAAGAAAATATATCCAAGAAAGATGATTATTCATTAAAAAACGGACAAAGGATTACTTTTCCTTCTTGAGATGAACAGAGATGTTCTGTCTAATCTGTTGTATCTTTAAATATCATCTGAAAAAGCATTATGCATTAAAACATGCTTCCAAACTAAATGCAAGGTGATAAATAATAAAAGAGACTGTCATAAAACAAAGCAGCAGCATTGAAAACAGAATCAGCCTGACAGCCTTAATCAGAGAGTGAGGTCATCCAGCAAAGGGTTTTGAATTATCAACCCTGTTATAAGGAAAACATTTCTGTATGACGAACCTGCTGTACAGCATTTACTAAAATTCATGAAAGGTAACTGAAATATTTTACATATACACAATTGAAAACCATTCAAGGAAATAAATTAACAAGAATCAAATAAATTAATTTTTAGATAAAAAAAAAAACAAGGTGAAAACCCTGGTAAGCTCAGAGAATGAGAAATAATTTACATGTAGACAGCTTGAAATTTAACATTTTTGAGGAACAAGTTGATAGAAGTCAATGTTGAATGCCGTTTGGAATTCAAATAAACTTCTCACTAGTTTAACAATTTTAATTTGGAATTCTTGAATTCATGATTGGTTATTTCAGTATGAGAAAGTCTATCATCAAGGGCGCAAACAATCTTTGAGTATTTTGGATCAACACCAATATAAAACATGAAGTTAAGATGCCTGGTAACTATTCTGGTGAAACTGTTCGAAATTTACAATTCTAGCTTTCAGTAAAAAATTCGATTTCACAAGCTTTCAAAGGGAGGATTCAAGCTTCCTCAGAGCTTTTTGACTAAGGAAGTTAATCTAAAAAGTGTCTAATTTCATGGGATATTTTCAATTTTTGCGAAATTTATAATTAATTAAAAAGAAAGCCAATAGCATATGTATTATCTACTTAAACAAAAATAAAATTAAGAAAAAAAAGATTCCAAATAAGATGAGAAAATAATCTAAATACTAAAAACAGATGCAACATTCAAGGAGAAACATAAAATTCTTGAACACTACCTTTAGCAAAAATAATAAATACAAAATAAACCCTAAGTGTCTGAAAACTGCAGAAAATCGAAATGAAAATACATACTATGTTGCACCTCCATTCACTTTAAAAGTGCTCTTTTCAAATCCTCTGTAGCATAATTTTTTCAAACGTTTTAGTCATTCTTATTTTTATTGGATGCAGCCATTAATATATTCTTGTTCTTTGAAGATATTGAAACAGCAGAAGATAAATCATACTTTTTTCAAGATAAAATTTGACAAACCTACTCTATGAATGTAGATCAAATAACTACCACACAAGTCTCTTGATTGTCAATTTTACAGAGCAAACAATTTAATCAGTATCCTCCTTGGTCTCCATCCATTTCCTCAAGGTTGTACATGGGATGTCCTTTTTACGTATTTAAATTAATTTTACGGCACCAAGAAACAAACTAACCCATTATTTATTCCCATAAAATTCTTTTTTAATCAAACAGCAAAAATCAAAACATTATGTACATTTTATCTTTTTGAGTAGTGCATGAACTACTTGGCCAAACGATATTATGGATTATTTATTCTTATTGTAGACATAACCCCCCCTCCCTTTGAGTCGATTATGATTCAAAGAAGACTGTGTCAAATTCAATAAGTCCAGTTTTTGAGGCGGTTTAATCTCATCCTCACTTTATCACCATTTAGGAGGAAGCTTGCTAGATCAATACCTGTTACTTTGAATACCTTTGCATCCCTAACTCAGTCTTCAGGCAAGGCAATGGGTGCACTGGCAGCTGGTCCTGTACTGTATTGTCTACACATGACACACTTTCTAATAATCTGTCTGACAGTTCTCTTCAATTTTAAAATCCAATATTTTCCCCTTATTATTGAAAGCAGTATTCGAGTACATGCATGACAATTAGATTTGTGCAAGTACTGCACCAGTTGTTTGGTTAAGGCACAATTTGCTGGAAGATGGATGGGTGTTAAAAAAGAAAGGACCATCCTTCTGTTCGGTAATTTTAGTATTAACACACAATACTCCCTCATTATCTTTAACTACATTGATTATAGGTACATTCCTTGGCGCATGAAAACATTCCCTTTGAACAGTCCTTATACGTATCTTTTCCGCATTCTCAGATTCTGAATTGGAGACTTCTCCCCCATTTCTATCCTCAGGACTCTTATGACAGTTAACAATGAATCTTTTCATCTATGCTACTAACCTGACTATAAACGATAATTTGAAAATTTCCGTGCGTACCAAAGAAAGTTTTCTTTTACAGTAATACTACACAATGTAACCTTTCTCCTTTCAGCATTTACCTCTTTAACCTCACAGTCTATTTTTGTTATTGGCCAATCCCCTGGTTCTTCTCTTAACCAGGCGGGACCTTCAAACCATTTTAAATCTAACAATTGTTGCGGAGTGCAACCCCTTGAGAGAACATCTGGATTTGAAATTCCTGGGACATGTCTCCAATTTTTGTGTGAGTCTACTTCATTTATCTCTCTGACTCGATTAGAAACAAATATTGACTATTCTCCTCGGTTCTTAATCCACCACAGTGCAACCATAGAATCTGTACAAAATGTTGTTTTAAGGTGTAGTAGGTCAAGTGCTGTCCGAGCCGAAAGAGCTAGTCTTGCACCAATACTACAGGCTAGCAGTTCTAATCGAGGTATTGATATCGTTTTAATTGGTGCCATTCTTGTTTTGGCTCTTAGCAGATGAACCTGAACACCATTATTGGTAACGGACCTAACAAAAATACAAGCCGCATAAGCGTTCTTAGACGCATCTACAAAAACATGCAACTCTGACTTTCCCCTAACAATTATATATCTTGGAATTTCTATCTCGGGAAACATGCCACTTCAAGTAGCCATCTGAAAAACCTGTTATACATCTCTGGGGGTAGGGGGTCATCCCAGGCCAATTTAATTTTCCATGCTTCTTGGAGCCAAATTTTAGGCAGTAAGGTGGCTGCAGATAAAATTCCAATAGGATCATAGAACTGTTGCAAAAATGACAAAATTGTTCTTTTTGTCGTATTACCCTTGTTTTGAGGAATTTCATTTATTACAAAGCATCTAAGTGTATATCTAAGTTCCATATTATACCTAGTAAGTTTGTATCTCCCATACACTTAGAGACACCTGGACCATTAACATTACTCTCCCAGTTCCTCAAATTGAAACATCCCTTGCTTAAGACAGCCTTAGCACTAGAAATTAAGTTCCCTACTTCCTGCTCAGTAAAAACACCACTAACACAATTATCGACATAGAATGAATGTTTGAGTTTAGAAATAATTTCCGTACACTCCAATGAAGAATGTTCAAGCAAATAATTTAAAGAAGCCACCAATAAGAACGGACTTGAAAAAAAACCTCCGAGATTAACCTGACAGTGAGGATAAACCATTTCCCTATTATCCTCAAGAGGTTAGAAAAATCTTAAGAATTCTCAAATTGAGCTATGTTTTCTCGAAAAAAAAAGCATTCAATCCTTATAATATTAATAACATTTTGTTTCAAATATCTGTGCATGGCTACCGAGTTTCGTCCCATTTGAATAACTTCCAATTGTGGTGCAAAGCTTTTTGTTATACTGTACATATATTGAAAACCACTTTGCTCCCATTTATACTAGAAAAATGTAAGAATAACTAAATTAATTATACAAAAACAGAAATTTTTACATATTCACACAACAAACATTGAGTAATTGTTTATTAACTTCGCATTTAAAGACAAAACGAGAGATATTGTTAACGAACCTTTTAATTTTCAGCTACAATCAAGTGACGAAGGCCACACCTGAGCTGGTATCTCACTGTCCAAATTTCCATACTACATGAGAGTGAGGGCTCTGAGGTCTAATAGATTTAAAGGTGTATTGGCCCTGATAAATGAAGCTCTAGAGAGGAATCTAGACTCAAACCCATTACACAACAGAATCATCACCGGCCGTCCTCATATATTAACATAACCTGGTGTGACGTATATATAACAAATGCAACTAGATCTAAATTTTAAAATTCCAAATTTCAAAGATAAGCAAATAATAACAAACCATTCGCTTAGAATTTTCTTTTTCTTCCTTTATTCTGCATTCTTCGTCCATTTTTCTCTGGAGTTCAAGTTCCATCTTCCTATAAATGTAGTCAAGCAATTTCTTTTTAATCTTACTAGTTAGAAATAAACACATTAAAATGTTAAAAGCATATGCAAAAAATTCATGTACAGTGGAACCTCATACATTGAGCATAGTATTTGTTCTGGAATGTTGTAATGCAAAATGCTTGCAAAGCAGAACAATTTTTTTTCTGTTTAAATTAACCTAAAATATGATGTGTTCCAAACAATAACAGATATACAAAAAAGGAGGGTGAATCAGATTAATCTTTTCTTGTATGGGATGAACAAACCTGGAAAGCGAATCTGAATTCCAGAAAACAAAAACTAAATGATAAAATCAAAATAATTAGCTCATTACTTATAATATCCACACTTAACACTGTTTTTAAGGAAAGCTCTCTACATTTTTTTGCAAACACTTTAAAATTTGATGGAAATGCAACATAGCACAATCATTAAAAAAATTTGTAGTGCTTTGAAGCTACTACCTTACTAGAGTGATGCTTTTCAAATTATTTCACAACAGCTTCCCTTGTTTTCACTATTTGTCTTATACTGCAACAGAAGATTGTGGTTTTGCTATTTTACTTCCTCTTCTATAATTTCTTACATAAAACAAAATGCAAAACCATAAGCTTTTTGATGGCCAGCTCTTGCTTTGGTCTTTCAGAAGTTCATCAATATCATTATCCTCCTCTAGTCCCATGACCTTCACAGAAGACACTATCTCATTGATTACAGGTACAACAAGTACTATCTCAAATCCTTCAAAATTATGTTTGACAATATGCATTTTGGATCATTTTGAGGCACAAAATGATGAAGTGGTATTTCAAAACTCTTAGTAAAATTGGTCCTTTCAATCATCTCAAAACAACATTCAAACACTCCTTAGTGTAAAACTTTTCAAATTTAGAAATAACCTGCTGGTCCATAGGCCAGAATAATGCAGCAGTGTTGTGAGGTAGAAACTGGATCTTGAATTTAAACTCTACAAGTTCATCTTGTATGCTTAGAGGATAGGCAGGAGCGCTATCCATAAAAAGCAAGACAGAATGGCAGATTCATCTCAAGCAAGTATTTTTTCAAAGAAGAAGAAAACATTTTATAGATCCAATCTCTAAAAAGAAATAGTCACACAAGCCTTGGTGGGTCTCCATAACACACTTGGCCCTTTTTTTAAAAACTTTTTTTTGGACTTCACTCTCTCCTTGAAAGTTTGTGCAGCTTTTGAACGGTAAACAAGCAGAAGCTTAATTTTAATCTCCCCACTTATAAAGGCACAAAATACCAGAATGAGGTCTTTCATTGACTTATGACTGGGGAACACTAATGAACAAAAAAAAAAAATTAGTACACCAAGAAATAATTGCGGGATCGAAACGAAACTTGCCATGAAGATCAAGTCGGGGTGAGTGAGTGAATATTAATGTCCCACTGTTCAGCTACACGAGGCCTTTTGGTGACGGACCTCGTAATTTTGAACCATAGTCAAGTGGCGAGAACGACACCTGAACTGGCACCCCCTCTCCTAACTACCACACCACACCAACGGGAGGACGCTTGAGCTCTCGACAGATTTTACGTGCATCGCTCCCCTACACGGCGGGTCTTCAGTGGTACTGGGATCGAACTCATGACATGCTAGCCATGATCCGATGCCTAGACCACTTGGCTACTGTGGCCACAGATCATGTCTGGGAGATATGCAAATGATTAGAAATGCAGCTGGATTGCGCATTACGTATAGCCGGTAGAGGGCGTTTAACGCTGTTCTCCGTACAGTATAAAACAGGTAACCAAAGCTTGTTTGAGTGCGCTGAATCATTTACAAAGGAAGGGCTAAGGTAGACATACCATTACACCATTTTCGAAGACAATATGAGCAGCTGTCGCAGTTTGAGAGGGGGAGAATCATCGGCATGATGGAAGCTGGGGTGTCAGCTAGGCGAGTAGCTCGTCAATTAGGTTGCTCTGATTGTGTTGTGTGGAGGTGTTGGAACCAGTTGATCTGAGACATAATTTATATGAAGACCAAGCTCAGGACGGCTACGACCGACCAGTCGTTGAGAAGACCGTCACGTCGCAAGAAATGCTCGCGTACAGCCAACTGCTTCATCAGCCGCCCTCCAGGCACAAGTAGCACCTTTATTAGGGGCCCCTGTGTCTTCTCGAACCATACGAAGGCACCTGGCTGAAGGACATTTGGGATCAAGGTGCCCATTACGTGTGCTGCCCTTGACGCCCACCCATCGATGCCTCCGTTTGGAATGATGATGCGCACGAGGAAAAGTGGACTGCAGCAGAATGGAACCAGGTCTTCTTTAGTGACGAATCCAGATCCAATCTCAGCAGTGATGACAACCGTGTTCGTGTGTGGATACCTCATGGTGAACGCCTCAATCCTGCCTTTGCTTTACAGCGACACACTGTTCACACAGATGGTGTGATGGTATGGGGTGCCATCGCCTACAATACACGGTCACCTCTAGTATTGATCAGTGGCACTATGACAGGGTGTCACAAGACCGCACTGTTACTGTCCGATCACCAGATTTGTCTCCAATCGAGCATATCTGGGATCATTTGGGACGGCAAGTTGGGCATCCCTTGAGTTTGAACGAACTAGAGGAAATGTTACAGCAAAAATGGAACGAAATGTCTCAAGACATCATACAGAACTTGTAGGCCTCAACGTCCGATCATATCGCTGTTGTATGTCATAGTTAAATTATAAGCATTGTTTGACAAGTTGTGGATAACTTACATGACATCCCAATCTTGTCAGTAATCCAGGAATATAGTATTACTTGAACGGTAAGCGATGTGGGCGTTTCAAATGTGCCACCATTAACGAGATGTAAACAAACCCGGAAAACAGGGTGAAGAACGAGTGCAGTTGAGAAACAGTTTTTGCTGATGGCAGCTGTGCATTGGAGATCCGATCGTCGCTTGTGACGTCACGGTTCTATCTGGCCACTCAGGAGTTTTTCAATAGTTTACATCGCTTGTTGTGGAAGTGATACAATATGCAAATTATATTAAGTGTATAAATACGGATCGCTACTGCTGTGAAATCAATAGCAGTTGGGTATTTCTCAGCGAGCAGCTGACACCATACTGTACTCATGTTCTGAGTAAGGTGCTCAGTTAAAATGTTTTTCATTGTAAAAATGTCACTGTAAATTTCATCTTTTGAATCATCTTAAATAAATGTGGTTGTTTACGAAATTCTCGTCTTTGATGAAAAGTCCTCCACACCCGTTATTTAATTTTAAGATTCACTGTTCATAACTCTGCTAGTTAGTTAGTTTTCACACTGTAATGTTGGAAGTGTAGAACTCAAGATAGGAAGACAATCACATCGTGCAAGGGAGGGTTCAACAGGGTATCAAATCCTCTGTTCTTTTGCCTTTTTCTCTGAAATAAATGATTCTTTTTTCTTTGATTTTCTAATCATTTACTTATATCAAAGTAGTCATTAAATATGTATTTCCTCTTTTCTTACAATACACTGAATACTCCACACAGCAAGTAGGAGTAGGAGCAAAATCTAAGCCATGTTTTCATGCAAATTTTAAGAGTAAAACCTAAATTTAAAAGATATTTTCAGAATGGGATGAGTTCCAAATGTTATACAATGTTCCGGTGGTAATAAAATATTCACCTACTATAATTCATTAACCAAAATTTAAAACAATTTATACATATGTTATTTCTTAGATTGACAAGGTAAAGCTGAATATAAACGGAATATTGCAATATAGGACATAGAGAGTATAAAACATTTATTAAACAAGAAAAAAAGGAGATATTTAAATAAGCATGACCGGAAAAAATATGTTGTTTTTTGTAAGACACAGTAATGTGAATGAAATATTAATATTGGATTAACATTAGTTTTAACACTTTTTAATTCAAGGGGAGGAAACAAGAGTTAAGGTTATTCTTTAATAGTAGGTTAAGATATAGATTTAGTTTTTTTGAATATATTTAAGTAATAAGAATTCCGTTACAAGTACTATAATGTTCAAATTAATTGGGACAAACATTTTTTTTTCTCTTCTGAGTTGGTATGTGATTACCAGTTATGTCCCAAATCACCTCGAACCAGTTATATTTGCTCAGAAGTAATGAAGCAGATCGACTTTGACTATAATTTACTCTTTTGGTTGGTTTCAGTACATTAGTGGTTTAGTTGAGAGTCATTCAATGTGGTAGCTGGTGGTTATGATTTTGCGGTCCCCATAACATGTGTTACATTTGCCTGTTCAGAGATGGATATTACTCTGAGGAAACATTCTAAAATAATCGCTCTTAAAGAACACACTTCTATGACTATGAGAGATATATCTATGGCAGTTGGTGTGGCAAATTGTGTGTTTCAAGAATTTTAAGATCATTTCAAAAGTTATGATGGTGATCTCCCAAAAGAAATGGAAGTGTGGGCTCAAACGGAAAAATTACTCCAAGAACTGATAAAATTCTAATAAGAAATAGCAAAATAAATGAAAGGAAGACAAGCACAGACCATCGAAGTAATTTACTGGATTATGGTGTTGAAGTGAAGTGTACCAAACATGGAACTGGAAGTTAGCCACAAGGCATCAAGACTGAGGAAAAAGCAATTTCTCTCAAAAACGATGAAAAAACATTTAGCATTGGCCAAAAATACCGACCCGGACTGTTAACGACTAGAAGAAGGTGATTTTCAGTGATGCATTTATTTGTGCAGGGATACAAATCAAGTGTAGTTAGACAAAGTGAAATTGAAATTTTATTGCCAGATCATATTCAACAGACTGTAAAACACCCTTCTTTACAAAAGTTTTGGATTTTTTCACAACAAATGGCACTGGAAACTTAGTTCCTTGTAAAGGCATGATGAATTATGTCAAATACATAGAAATACTATGCAGTAGAATTGATCTATCCATGGAAACATTTGGCAGAGCATTTCAACATGATTTAGCTTCTTGTCCCAATTCTATATTGGTCTGGACTTTTATGCAGGAAAATAAAATATAAAAGTGCTTAATTGGCCAGGTAATTCACCAGACCTAAATACTATTGAGAATTTATGACATATTTTCAAGAATCGTTTATCTAAGATGAGTTGCACAACAACAGAAAAAAAGATAAATAGTGTTATACAAGAGTGGTTCCACGATGACAGAGTTAAGAACATGAGAGCTGCACTAGTGAAATCACTACCAAAATGAGTTGAAATGGTCATAAGAGGAGATACTTCGTACTAATATAAAGATTTTCTGTGTACTTAAGGTTTGTAATCATTAAAAGCTAGGGATTTTGAAAACATTGTTCTTTTATTATTTGTCTCAATTAATTCAAACAGTATAGTATTTAAAAATCAATTTCTTTTATTCTAAGTTTATAAAAACATAATAAAAATAAATCTGATACAAAAATGATGAGACAATGAATAAATAACTTTTAATTTTTCATGATAGTTATAAAATTGGGTCCTTAATTATCATTAATTACGGTTTAATATTTTCGATATTTTGATGTTAGATTTAGTAAGTTTTACTATTTTATCTGATTAATTACCCATAAAAATTAATTTATCAAAAAGATCAACATAACTTAAGTAGTTTACTCCATTTATAACAACTTTTAAAAAAATTCTAAACATCACATATGGTCAACAATTAATTAAAGGCAAATATGAATTAAATAAAGCATCTCCCCATATTTATAATGATAAGATGCGAATTCTGGGTATATTTTAATTTGTTAAGATCAATAGAATATATGTAATTTGAATATATAATGAAGCATAATTAAAATACAGACAAATGTTACTGGGATATGAATTTTCCTGCTGTTCCCAAAAAGTCTGCTGAATATTAAATAGATAAGATTATTTTTGAAAGAAACAAATATAACTCATACCTTTTCTTCATTTCTTCCTCTTCTAACTTCTTTTGTTTTTCTTCTTCTTTTTTTAATCTTTCACGTTCCATGTCTTCCTGAATTTTCCTAACTCTCTCTCGTTCTTCAGCAATCTTTTGCTGTTCTACTTTCTTCTGCAAATTCAGCAATAATTCATCAACAGCTTTTACAAAATTTGAATGATTTTTTTCCATTTGTTGAATACTCAAATCTGTTGTCTGAAATGATAAAGCATAAAATGACATTAAAATTTACCAAAAAAAAAAAAAAAAAAGACCGGAAGTACAACGTTTTCAAAAAGATCATTTAAATAAAATTAGAATGGTCACTTTAGCTTGCTCAATGGAACTTTTCATCTTTGCACCAAGTGCTTGAATCTCCTCAAAGGATTTTTCTTTTTCTTTGTTTAACTGTGATACAATCTGTGACATTGCATCAAGTCTTCCACATAACATTTTTATTTTCATAATGTACATATACCTAGAAGAAAGAAAAAACGAATTTTCCCACTGAATTACAGTAATTTAAATTTGAGATTTTACATAAATATATGTATAATACACAAATCAAAATTTGGAATTCATGCATAAATTTAATTTATGGTTACCATTATCACACACAATTTTCAATGAAAAGAAATCATGACAATTCGTAGTAATGAGCCATTTTGTATTGCATAAAATTTCTTAATAAGTTTTGTTCAAGGAAATTTTCTAAATTTCAAGAAGAGTCAATTTCACTGTTGGGGAAAGAAAAAAACAGTATGAGTAATCAAAACCTGAACAACTGGTAAAAATAGGCACCCCTAGAATAACATGATTAAACAATTCTGTGCAACTTGATAATAATGATTCATATAACTTTGGAGATGAAGTTCTACGCTATTCGAAACTTGAGATCCATACAAATTTGTACATATATTGCATTTATTATATTGTGTAATTATTGCATTTATTTAAATTTTGTATTATTATACTTATTTAAATTTTGTTGGAAGGTTTTTTTTTGCATGATGGTGACAAATAAATCTCCATAAAATGTGAAGCACTAATTTCTTTGCTTAGTCCAAAACTCGCTTAACAACAGTCATGGAAATATATTGGAAGGAGAATATCTAGGAGAATTTTCCGTGTCTTCATTTGCAATGGTGTCTTTATAAGCCTCATTAATTACTTCTATTAGGTCAGCTTTAGTCAAAAAAAGTTCATCTAGGTTTTGGCTATTCAGATTGTCAAATCCTTGCAGTATCAAGAATTTGATTCCATTTTTTCCACAGATGGATCAAAATTTTCTTTTTGAAAATCTGAGGGTGCACTGACTTTGAAGTGTTAATTGTAGGTTTTATTTCACTCATGACCCAATATATCTTTGTGATACCTTTCAAAATGAATTCTTTTCATACCTGGATAAGCATTTCACCTTTAAGTTGGAGACTAAAATAATGAATATCTTGTTTCAAATTTTTAGAGCCAACTCTTAAATGCAGAAAATGAGTTTTGTTGCTGTTCTTGAGCAAATAAGCTCTTTTCATGTACTTCAAATTTTTTGTGTGTGGATTTTTAGAGCTTACTGCTGTATAGTCCATCAGAAGTAATCAGCTTATCATTCAACTCTTGTATCCAAATTGCAAGTGCTTTTTTCATTTTCACAACATTTGTATCTCAGGTGCATTCCTTTCAATTTGATGTCATAGAGGAATCTGCCAGCCATAATCCACCAACACAGCCAATGGCAGCCGATTTACATGAAGTCGTCTTCTCAGATGAGTTTTGCTACAATCAGGAACATGATGGGTACATACTTGTCAGATGCCGCAGAAGTGAACACCTTTACCCAGAGTGTACACCTTATATAGTCATACTAGACCAGGGGTAGCCAACCAGCAGCACGCGTGCCACAATGTGGCAGGGTAGAGTTGCAATTGTGGTACAAGAAGTTATACTGAAAATTTAAAAAAAAATTTGAAAAATTAACCATTTCTGATTAGGAATCGAAAGATTAGCCATATTTTAACATTAAAATTTTTGAAAAGATAAAAAAAACATTTTTTACAATTTTATTGAAGTGGGTTTGTCTCAGACAAAAAAAATTCAAAATATGTTTGAGAATAAATGTTTTGAGCATGATAAAATATATTTCACTCAGAACTAGCTGTGTACCTATAATAAACTATAATTTTATTAGCATCTGCAAGAATTAATCCTAATATAGATGACTTGGTATAAAAATAATAGTAATTCAAAGTCACATTAAGGAAATACTGAGCGTTTAACAATTATTCCTAATTAAATGATTCAAGTTGCTCATTTTAATTTTATACCTAATCTATTTGATTGAACTTGTAAAAAGTTTATTATAACAATAAAACCCAAGTTTGTACTTCAGCCTTATTTAATGTATTACTTTTAAATTTTGACTCCATGGGACTTGCATTAAAAAAATATGCTACTTGAGTAAAAATCCCATTATAAGCCTATAAGTAACATTTTTTTTCCCTTTTGCATATTTGTTTGTTGTAAAAGTTGGAAGTGGCATGCATAATTATTTTTCATCAAATAGAGGCAGTCTTCCCAGAAAGGTTGGCTACCCCTGTACTAGAGGAACACTTGATGATATAAACCTATTGGATATTATGGATGAACTCGCTGACTCCAAATTGTGGAGACCCTAAGCAGCATGTACTACACAAGAGAAATTGTGGAGCCTCTGAGGTCCTACCCCTTCTTGTAAATAGAAGCCATATTTTAGCAAGACAATGCTCATCCACATACTGTTCAGAATGTACAAGCCTTCTTCAGTGTATGACAGGTAGCTGAGTGGACTTGATTGTGAACTCATAGACAGCCTTGTTCCTGACAAGAAACGGGTTTGAGCCCAGGTGCCATTAAATAGTCACTCTACAAAAGAGCTGATGAATTTTAGATCTGTGATGGCTGTCTTCACATTGAAATGGTGTGGGGTGAGTAAGTGAATATTAATGTCACACTATTCAGCTACATGAGGGCTTTTCGCGAGGGACCTCATAATTCTGAACCATGGACAAGTCACGAGGATGATACCTGAGCTGGCACTCCCTCTCCTAACTTACACCCCACCCCACAGGAGGACGTTTGAGCTCTCAAAGGATTTAAAGAGCATTGCTCCCCTACAAGGTGGGTCTTTAGTGGTACTGGGCTTGAAATCATAATATGCCAACCACGATCCGATACCTTGACCACAAGGCTACCACAGCCATGGAATGGTGTGGAAGTTTGGAGATTGAGGTTCCAGTTTCAGTGTTGTTCTTGTCACTTGCCTATGGTTAAAATCATGAAGTATGTTCCCAATAGTCCTTGTGTTGCTTTGAAGTGCAAAATTAATAAACAATGAATGCACAATGGGTGTGCTTCCTCCACAGTTTCATGTTTCATGAAAATGTCATATCTTTTCCAATAATTTATGAGTAATGCATGATAAAATTATACCTGACATTTTATTATTTATAATTTTTAACTCAGGATATTAGCATTATGAAAGATTTGTTTAAATGGTGGTGAATCCAAAATATACATATAACTAAAAAGTTCAAAGAAAAGTAATAATTTCACAGATGTTGATAGATATAGTAATGGCTATATTGTGGATGTAGATTTTGAATCATACTGTGCAGGTTAATTTTATATTGTTTTTATATCAATATGTTAATACAAAAAATTAAGCCATGCACATAAATCAATACAATACTTTTTGCAGCTTATGCCATAAGAATCGATTTTCATATAAAGCACCCAGTATAGAAATATTATGAAGAGTGAAATTAGCACAAATGTTAACAAAAAAGCATTATGCTGTGTTCGGCACAAGCGCCAAGTTGCTGTCGGAAGGAAGAAGGACTACTTTTTCGTCTTTAATATCACGACCATTCTTTTCTTACTGAAAAAAAAAGAACGTGGAAAGCCATGCGATAGAAGTGAGACTTCTTTGGCGGCGTAGGCCATAAATGCAGGAATAGATCCAATTATAATTAAATTACTGAGATAACTTTAATCAAATAAAATTCGAATTTCATTTATTGTATGAAAATATTTTTATTCAAATTTCTGCATCATCATTTTCCAAGAAAGACACAATAGGTGTGTGGTAACTAAAGTAGGATATATAAGTCCTCGATTGTAGTCAATCAAGTAAATGTGAGAAAACTGCATCAATCGTGGCTCCGTATATTGTTTTTCCTTCTCTAGAATCAGTATTCATTGTCAAATTCAGTGTCCGTTTCAAGAATTCAATGAGTGGCTTTGCTTCTTCTGGAGCAAAATTAACATTAAAGTCTCCAGTTAAGATAATCGGCTTTTAATCCTCATTGAATCCAATGATTGCAGCAGCTTCTGATGTGTACAGCACTAAAACTTTATGGATAAAGATGATAAAAGCTGCTGTGACAAAACTACCTGGTGATATATAGACTTTCGCCAGGAATTGCTGCTAGTTTTGCTTTTTTTTCTTTCACGAAACTCTTTTCCTCTTTATGCTTTTGTTCTAGGCTATTTGACCAGAATTTATTGATTCAATGGAAATAAAAATTAATAATATAAACTTAATGTATCACTAACAGAAGTCACTGTGTTTGTTTACAAGACGCTATCTGTAGCGATTTTGGCGTGAACGTTAGTGACATGTACACAATGCCCCAGACACTCCCATAACGGGAAGAGCCATGTAATAATAATATTTTGGGTGCGTTTATTTTATTGAAAACGGCACATTTACTACATAAAAACTATGAAAATACACCACACGAATACGTTACGAGAGTAGCAAGGGTACCCACTTAATGTCACCAATACCTAAGCGCCTTTAGTCCATAGCAGTAAGATATACTTTTGACACAAAATCCCCCCTTAGCAATCGTACAACTTTTCCACGGATATGATGCAAGTCACGTGGTGTAAACCCCCTGCTCTCTTTTCCTCCCACTCGCTATCTCCTCACCATGGCGGCATTTCAGGGGGATGGGGGGAATCACTACTTCCGTTCGCTTTTTCACTGTTACGCAAAACTGGGTAAATTTCCCATTCACTCCTGTCCGCAAAGAAGCTTCACTTCAATAAGACAGAAAATAATTACAAAATCGGAAAGATAACTTATTTCACCCCGATACAGTATAAATTTTTCTACAAAATGAGTCAATAACGATGTGTTTTTGTGAAAAGACGTTTTCAATATTCTGTACAGATTTCTTATGATTATAGTATATTGAAATTCTGTACTAAAAATGTTCATACCTTGCTCTTTTAGAATGAGTGATTTAAAATATAAAATGCCAAAAACTTTTTTTTGCAATTTTTTAAAAATATTCAAAATTTTAACTAAACATTTAATAACTTTGTTATTTATAAAAATAATCACACAGAACTTTTTTCCAAGTGTAAAATGTTGTAATCTGTGTTTTGTTCAAAGATTGAAAAAATTGCTAAAAATTTACGGAATTTAAAACAGTATGTATTTTTCGTGTAATACTCTTTTTACAAGAAATAATTTATGCAGTTTTTCTTACATTTTTTTTGTTTACAAATTACCACTATTTGTTATTTATGTGGGAAATTTGGAAAGTATAATTTAAAAACGAAGCTCTCAGAAAAAAAATTAAAACTTAAAAAAAAAATTCGGAAACCACGTTTACTAGTGTTTTAGCTTAATTGGCGTCAAAAACCAGTTTTCGGGCCAAGTGACACTTATGCCTTAGCTCTTTTGACAATGAAGTTGACTATAACAACTGAAAATCCCCCAATTTGGTGGTATGTATTTACTACTGTTTTGGTGTGTTGAATAGCAAAGCAAAGAAGCATAATTATCAAAAATAAACTTTATTTCATCAACAGAACCAATATACTCCATTAGAATATTCCCTATGTAGTGGTAATAATACAATTTTTAAAATCAGAACTTAATTTGGATTTTGTTTCTGTTAGAGCACTGGGGACAACTAGGTATTATATATTTATTATTTTACCGAATCAATATGAAAAATGTGAATAGAATAAAGAAAATCATGCATGGTTTCAGTATTATATGAAATGCGTTTGTTTGCCTACTATATAATCAAAGACAATTATACTTTTTTTTATTGAGAACATTTATAAAACATGTGCACCACACAAAGGAAAGAAGGAAGGATTACAACACAAACGTTCATGCTTTTTCTGGGATTCGATCCCAGTCCCTATGGCAACGCAGTCAGTGTGACTAACCACTGTACGGGATGGGCGGTGACAACTGCACTTTAAGGAGTTAACTTCTGTTGTGCGTTGGAGCCAACACACACAGTTTTTTATCATTCCATATATTGACCAGTTTGTCCAGGATATAGGATAGTCAAATTATACAAATTTTAATGCAATCCTTAACTTTTTTTGAAAAAAAAAATCCAACTAGGTATTATATATTTATTATTTTACCGAATCAATATGAAAAATGCGAATAGAATAAAGAAAATCATGCATGGTTTCAGTATTATATGAAATGCGTTTGTTTGCCTACTATATAATCAAAGACAATTATACTTTTTTTTATTGAGAACATTTATAAAACATGTGCACAACACAAAGGAAAGAAGGAAGGATTACAACACAAACGTTCATGCTTTTTCTGGGATTCGATCCCAGTCCCTATGGCAACGCAGTCAGTGTGACTAACCACTGTACGGGATGGGCGGTGACAACTGCACTTTAAGGAGTTAACTTCTGTTGTGCGTTGGAGCCAACACACACAGTTTTTTATCATTCCATATATTGACCAGTTTGTCCAGGATATAGGATAGTCAAATTATACAAATTTTAATGCAATCCTTAACTTTTTTTGAAAAAAAAAATCCTCATGGTTTTTATTTAGTATTATGTGCTCAGCAGCAAAATAATATCAGTTAAAAAATTGATAATTACTTACCTTGGACGGTATTTACGTTTAGCAAGTGACATACGGACATTTTTCTGAATAACAATCAAATTATTCCTCCTGTATAGAATCTTGTTTTTCACTGATAAAGAGAATTAAAAGAAATTATTTAGAATTTAGAAAGTTTTTAGGCATCAACTTAGGATGTTTAAGCTCAGAGTGAAATCTAAAAATAACTGAGTTCTTCAAATATTACAAAAAAACAAGAAGTCCAGTATAATATAGTGCATATCTTGAAACTGTTTAAAATAATTGCATTTTGGATTTATTCTTTCATTGTTAAAATCTACACACTATAAGCTAAATAAACGATCATTTGAATGCTAATAACAAATAAATAAAATGTTCTTGCATTTGTTACAAATTAAACATATTTAATACAAAAAGAAAAGTTCTAATACTTACATTTAATAACAGAAAGTGCACACCATATTGTTTTCTTCCAGCGAGATATCAATAGCCATTTCTGAACTTTTTTAACTAATAAAGCCAAACTTTGAGGATCTGATTTCATTATTTGGTCAAATTCAGCAAATTTTCCAGGTCGAAAGAAAACTTTTGTTAAGCCAAAGCAAAAGTCTTTTTCATTAAGTCCAAGAGCTTTAAAAAGAGCCTAAAAAGCAGGAAGAATAACAAAATTACCAATATTCAAAGATTTGTATAAAAATTCATATATCAGCATGTACATTTGATCCAAAATTAGAATTCATAAAATTTCCACAACGTAATACGGTATCATACAAAGAGAGAAACCAGAACTTTATTAACATTATATACAAACTTATCGATATAAATAACATACAGTTTAGTTAAAATAATGTAAATTTGGAAATTAAGAATCTTTTTCAGAAGTGAAATTTTTCAGTTTAGCTCATAAAAACTTAACTGTTAAAAAACACATTCTTTAGAAACCATTGTTTCTTCAACACATTTATTTCTGTAAGTAAGTTTTGATTTCTGAAAAGAAGCTGAATACATTTACACAACACTATATTTTAAAAGTATTCAACAAACAACTAATGTCTAAATTGAAATCTTCCAAATATTTATATTTCTTTCAGTTTCTTACAATAAAATGACATTACTTCTACCTCAAATATTTAAACTGTAAGTACAACAAATTCAATGTAATCTAAGTATGGATTTCATTGAAGGTTTTCTGACTATTTAGTTCATTCTGCAAGAAATAAAACATCTCTAACCTTCATCAAAATAATGCAATGTGATGTAATTAATAACATTTTGCAACTAATTTCAGGCCTAGAATTTAATTTGTTTGCAAATAACCCAAACTGTCATATCATATAGAAATGATCCTATTTGGAAATGGCTGCATTTTGAGGGAGGCCAAAAACTTATCTATCAAACTATATATCTATATAAACAAGAAAATATAATTACGTTTATACAGACATTAACCACACCAAAACAAATTTGTATATTAAAAAAAATCATATGAAAACTATGATAGAATTTTGAGGGAAAATAACAATGTAAAAAAATAAGCTTTGAAAGTTTATTTCTCAAACTCATCATACAACATCAAAAATATACTCCCTAATACATAAAGAAAGAATTTTATTTAAATCTTTGAAACTCTTTTTTTTTTTTGCCATCATTTGGGCAATTTAAGTTAAGTTAATTCTTTTTTCAGTACATTTTGAAAGTTTGTTTTCTCAATAAATAATATGTATTGCTTAGCTTTTTTCTGCATATTATATTGTTTCATTAAATGACATTGTCTTTGTCATGCATATTGTGTATTTTACAGTTGCATTTTTAAAACTATCACAAAGAAATTTAATGACTTTTGAGAATTTTTTTTCTAAGCAATTAATTATCAATAAGGAAGTGTTACTTTTTATTCATGACATACTAGTTTCAGAAGGGGGAAGGATAAGTCTAAATTTAGTTCAATATTTTTTTGTGCAAATTTTTAGTTTTATATAATCTATTTCAAAAAGTTCATTACAATTAATTCCAAAAATGTTCAGAAATGTCGCATTTTATCATATAACACTACCACAACTTTATTAAACTGGCACAATTAATGATGTTGTTGGGGAATATCAGTATTTAATGGAAGATGGTTATCAAATTTTCATTGTAATCATTAGGACATAAGTTTAATTTTAATGAAATATTCCCCTATGTCCAAAAAATTTATATGTATAAAAAAATGCACAAAAAATCCTTGAATTACAGTAGTTATATTAGGAGAGTGAGATTAAATTTGTTTACAACATATTAATTCTTTAATTCCTATTAGCCTAGCAGTTTCAGGAATATTAAAATAATTAATGAAACTATCAACATTTAATGATGGCATGCAAGTAAACTTTTTAGAGTCAATACTGTTTTAAAAACAATATCATGTAAAACAGCAAATTACAAAAAAAAATCTAAAACATGAACTTTGTAGTAAGTAAAATTTATAAAAATTTAATCAAATGTTTAATATTTTCATGATTAAATAGATATTTTAAGCATTTTAAAAAATAATGCATAAAACTTACTTTACAGAATAATCGAGGATCTAAACGAGCGAGGTCTGGTGGCAAGTAGCTTTTGTACATTGCATATAAATCAGAAAATTGAGCACGTGATGGGTAACCTTGCTGCATCAATTCCAACACAGATGCCATACCTGGAGAATAGATTAACAAAGCATGCAATATTCTGCATGTATTTCAAACAAAAAAGAAGCAATGAATGAATGAAATTCATACCTGAACATCGTAACTGAATTAAAATTTGATTTCCTTCAAAACAATGATCAACCATCCTAAAATTTGGTTTGATACAACGAACAAAATGAGTTCCAGTATTGCGCAATTTTGCCATTAATTCTTGCAGTTGGCTTCTAAATTTACTACCAACACTGTTAAAGTTCAACTTGCCTCTTGTTTGTTGAGTTGATGATTCACTTTTGAATAAATTTTGAACAAAATTGTTTTCAGCCTCTAAAATTACACTTTCCAGAGACGCATGCAAAGCATCATTGTTTTTCTCAATGAAGGATACCTAAAATTTAAAAGATAACACATACAAAAATTGAATAATTTACAATGAAAGAAAGCAAGAGCAAACAACTTTAAGAGCATCTTTTTTTATATTTCTGATTTTCAACTAACTCAATTTTCCTCAAAACTAAGAAAAAAGGACAGAAAAATATAGCTCACAGATTTTTTTTTTTGCCCTTCTTCAAAAAATTCAAGAAAATGATTTCAAAACAATATCAAAGTACAACACAATTTGATAATTTATATGCTGAAACAGCAGTTTTTATTCTCCCACATGTAAAAATATACAAAAAAATTATTTTAGATTACTCGAATACAAATGATCCCATTTTGTAAAATTGAGTTTAATACATGAATAATTTGTCCTAAAAATACTTAAATTAGTCAAATATTAAATTCTTAATTCATAATCCAAACATTTTCAAATACAACAAATCTGATCAATAATATATTCATCAATACATAAGCAAAATCTAAAATATAATTAAGAAGTTTGAATACAGGAACATTGTTTAATTAAGGATTTTCAATACACACCCACTAAATGAAATAACTATCGAAAAATTTGAGCTAGTAATTATAAAATAGATGAATGTCAATTTCATGTTAAATAACATTTCTTGTAAAAATATGAAGTAAGAAAAGTATTCCCAAAAAAAAAAAAAAAAATACACATATTTCATAATTTTCAAATTTTTTTATTATTTATGAAGAAAATTACAAAAACTGGGAGGGTTGCCATGAAGAAACACTGTATTAAAGGGTAAAAATAATTTAAGTAAGGCAGCATATGTTACAAAAGATGGAATTTTTTTAAACAAAAACATTTCTGAATATTTCTTTATTTTTTGAAATCGCAGCCTGCCGGCACCTTTCATAAATACCAATATTCAAATAACCAATTTCAATTTGTGAAAGGTAGAGTCATTTAAATGTTTTCTTTGGTTCCAGCTCTTTAATTCAGATAGCAGATGACAGGATTAAGTGCATGATTGCATTATAAAATCAATTCTATGAATTTGGCAGGCAATCAGGCGGTATGTTACTTACAGTTTTACAGTTACTTACACAGTGATTTAATGACACAGAATCTATGTCATTTAATAAAAGAAATTAAAAGAGCAGCTAAATGAGGCATGATATTAAAGAACAATTAAATGTTAATAAAAAGCTACAGAGGTTTCATTTGTTTAAGCAGATCAGAACTTTTATGCCATACTGACAAACAAACGCTGTAGATCATTATGTAATATTTGGATGCAACATGTTTAAAAATTCATGTTTGATATGAACAAATTTAGGAAACTAAAAAATGTTTTGACTATAAAGACATTATATAAAGCTATACCAGGACAAAATGAGACAACGAATGTTTGCATAATATCACAAATTTGTCACCAAGCGCTGATATGAACTTGTGCAATCCAATATAAAAATATTCTTGGCAATACTTTATTATTCATGAATCATTTAGCTTATTATAAGTAGATTAACTCAAGTTATGGAAGTGATGGGTACCATGTGTTTTAGGAACACATTATACATAAATAAGGAATTTTTAATCTGCTGTGGTCTCATAGCGAAATAACAGGTAATCTCCACATACTAAACCTGAAAGTTCACTATACAATCACAGCTAATTATCCAACATTTTTTATAAATTTTCATGAATATAAATTTTTTGTCAATTGTAACAATTAATACTTTGATTTAATATGTTTCAAAACTGTATGTTCAGATACATGTGTTGAATTCATTTTCTGAAGAAATATCTAAATATTTTATAAAGCATGGAATTTGTGGGGAAAAAACTAAGACATTAAAAATGAGTCATTTTTAAAACGTCACAACAAAATCCAACATAATATGTGAGAATAACATTAATACATTACTACAACCAAAATTTTGATTTGACGATTTTGGCTAATCTTTGTCTTTAGGTGCTCAAAGATCGAAAAAATGAAGTCTGTTTTTCTCCATCACGTAGATTCTTTCCAAATCCACAGAATCGAATCAGTTTTGAAGCACCTATTAAGACTTTTAACAGCTATTTTTAAAATTTTTTTTCTTAAACATTCTAATATTCGAAGTGCATATATTTTTCTCCCTCAGTAGTTTGTGTTGGCTTGATGCTCCAGACACAACCTAATAAGAAAGAAGCTTAATTGTGTGGTCTTAATAGTCACCTTCTGAAATTAAACCATATCAAACTTATGCGGTTGGAATTTGGAGCTCATTTTGGTGCTCTGTTCTCTTAGGTCACCTATCATTATTTGAGGTTTTATAGGTAAGGTAAAAATATTTTTTTAAGGTTTGAAAATGCATTTTGAAAAAAAAAGTCTGAATCATTGTTTCATCAATCCGTACCACTTCTGTTTTAACTGTGGTGAATAAACAAGAAGTACAAATGGAATAATCAGGATTCATCAAAAAGGCATATTATGTATATTTTGATTTGAGAATAGGAGATCAAGATAAAGTTAGGTGTCCTCACAAAGTATTCCATAGCTGCCTAAAAATACTTCGCTTGTAGTACAAAAGACAATTATTATCCTTTGAATTTGCTATCCAAATGATGTAGAGGGAGCAAAACGAGAAAATGTGGGATGTTTAAGATTTTAAAAAATCAGAAGTTTATTAACTATTCTAAATCTTGAATTGTCTATTTGACAAGTACCACACGTTCTTCAGTCCCCTAATGACAGATTTGATTGGGAAACAGATAGAGAAGCTTGCATGGCACAAAAGTATGCACGTTTTTGAACAAAACAATTCAGAGAATGAACCAGATATTTTTAACAGGAGCTGAAAGACTTAGTAAGATGATTTTAGACTTTCAAAAGATCACTGTTTAGTTACCTGGTTCCCAGCTTAAAAACAAAAATTTATAACAACCAAGCACATCTTTTCTGAATTTATTGGTTGAATTCGGTAACCATCTGTGTATATACAGGCAATTTAAAACTATTTTCCCCTTGCATTCACAATTCATAAATATACCAAATAAAGCAAGACATAATCCATGGGATCTACCTAGACTATCTCGAACAAATTCTGCAGTATTATTTATACTTTGAAATTAATGAGTATATTTTGATACTCCCAAAAAGGAATTTTGTCAATACTGCTATCATATATATATATATCAGGACTATAGTTATCTTAGGTATATAACTATTTTTTGTATATTTTTGTAATATATATCTATATATATAAAGGAGAAAAGCGACTCACACAACTGACTGACTAATCACAATATCTCCGGAACTATTCAACCTACAGACTTGAAATTTGGTAGACATGTTCCTTTCATGGAGTAGAGATAAGCTAAGAACGGATTTTTTGAGAAATTCGAACAGCAAGGGGCTTTACGGGGGGTTATAAATAATTGTTTCCATTTTTAAGCTACTTGACGTACAATCTTGAAATTCGGTAAGCAGATTCCTTTCATTGAGTAAATATCCCCTACAATATGAGTTTGGTGAAAATCGAACCCCAAGGGGTGTTGCGGGGGCGTTATAGATAATTATTTCCATTTTTAAACTATTAGACGCACAGTCTTTATATTTGATAAATAGATTCCTTTCATAGAGTAGAGATCAGCTACAAGATGGATTTTGAGAAAATAGCCCCCCAAGTGGCATTGCGGGGGATTAAGGGGCGTAATAGATAAATATTTTCGTTTTCAAACTACTTGACCTACCTGCTTGAAAATTGGTAGGCAGGTTTCTTTCATGGAGTAAATATCCACCACAAAATGGGTTTTGGGGGAAATTGACCCCCAAGTGGTGTTGTGGGGGGTTAAGGGGAGATATAAATAAATATTCCAATTTTTAAACTATTAGACGCACAGTCTTGAAATTTGGTAAGCAGATTCATCTCATAGGATAGAGATACGTTACAAAATGCATTTCGTGAAAATCGACCCCCAAGTGGCGTTGCGGGGCTTAAGGGGCATTAAAGATAATTATTTCCATTTTTAAACTACTGGACGTACAGTCTAGAAATATGATAATCAGAATCCTTTAATGGATTAAAGATCCTCTATGTAATGTGTCTTGGGAAAATCGACACCTAGGTGGCGTTGCGGGGGCTCAAGGGGCGTTATAGTTAACATTTTTTTCATTTTTAATTTATTAGACGCACAGTCTTAAAATTTGGTAAACAGATTCCTTTCACAGAGTACAGTTCTCCTATAAAATGAGTTTTGTGAAAACAGACCCCAAGTTGCGTTGGGGGCTCAAAGGGCGTTATAGATACATATTTTAGTTTTTAAACTATTAGATCTACCTGCTTGAAAATTGGTAGGCATGTTTCTTTTATGGAGTAAATATCCACTACAAAATGGGTTTGGGGAAAATTGACACACAAGGGGTGTAGCGGGGAAGGGATAAGGGGAAGAGTAAATTCCGATTTTTAAACTATTAGACGCACAAGTCATGAAATTTGGTAAGCAGATTCCTCTCAATAGGGTAGAGATATGCTACAAAATAGTTTTCGTGAAAATTGGCCCCCAAGTGGCGTTGCGGGGCGTTATAGATAATTACTTCCATTTTTAAACTATTGGAAGTACAGTGTTCAAATTTGGTAAGCAGATTCCTTTCATTTCATTGAGTAGAGAACCGCAACAAAATGGGTTTCGTGAAAATTAACCCCCAAGTTTCTTTCGCATGATTAAGGGGTGTAATAGATAAATATTTCCGTTTTTAAACTATTAGATCTACCTGCTTGAAAATTGGTTGGCATGTTCTTTCATGGAATAGAGTTCCTCTAACAAAGAGTAAAACAAAAATCGTTCCCCAAGGAGGGTTGAGAGGGGTCAAGTTGAGTTATAGAAAAAAATCCTGTTTCAGAATTGTTAGATCTGCATTGTTAAGCATGTCTCGCTTGTTGAATAGGGATCCAATAAAAATGTATTTTATGAAAATCAACTCCTGAGGGAGCAGAGGTATACTGGGGCGTACTGACAAAAAAAAATTCCTTTTTTCGAACTACAAGGACTATAATAATGAAATTTGGTTTGCATTTTTCTTTTGTTGAATTGAAATCCGCTAAGAACGATTATTTTGGAAAACCACTCTCAACGGAGTTACAGGGGTATTGATAGTAAAAATTTAATTTTTTCTGTTATATTTAGACTTGAAATTTGGCTTGCGTGTTTATTTTACAGAGTAGAGATCCACCAAAAGTTGGTTTTCGAAAATCCATTTTGTTAAAGGGTTACGAAAGTGCAAACATCATTCTATACTTCAATTTCAGAGATTTTTAGAAAATACAAATTAGATAAGTTCGGCCCTTTTTTTATCAAGAGGCAACAGTTACAGGTATAAGTATATTTTTCAATACAATCGAATTCTTAATGCTAGGACTTAGATATCAACAACTTATATATGTATAACAGTATATATTTGTAAAACATCTTGAAATACCCAGCGAAGCGGGTGGGTACCGGCTAGTATATATATATGACATTTAAGAAAAGTGTTTAGATTCTTTATTAAGAAATAAGTTCATAAATGAGAGGACCAGAAAGGAAATATTCAATATTTAGAGTAATAACATAATTTGATACAAAACTAAACAGTTAATACGTTGAATTGTAATCCAGAAACAAAATGCTTGAAATGGGAGAGGGGAGGAGATTCAATTTTCAAGAGTGAAGAAATATATGTTCATGGATCAATTTAAAATCTGTGCATCAAACATTATTATTTTGCTTTATAATTATCTGTTTCAGCCTTCATGTTTGCAACCTTCACATACCTTACATCATTTTAAACATTTATTAGAGAGCAAAATATAAATAAAATGAGGTATATAATCCCTTCCTTGGGACTCGACAGCCCAGGGTGGACTTTGGCCTTCTCAAGAAGCCTTTTTAAATGCCAGCCTACTTCCTGGTAGTGTTCTCAAAACTACTTCTTTTTCTGGCCATCAAACCATCTAAGATTTGGCCAGCCCTTTTGTGTGCCAATTGGTTGGGCATTGAAGACTCTTTCAGTGCTGTGATCTTCATTCATTTAGACAAAGTGACTTTCCCATTAAATTCGTTGTATTTTGATGAAGTTAGCAATGTCAGATTCTTTAGATGATTGATAGAGCTCGAAATTTGATCTTCTTTGCCATGTCCCATTTTTCTGAATTTCCCCAAAAATAAATCTTAAAATCTTCTTTTCATAGATACTTATCATGTTCTCCTCTGTTCGAGACATGGACCACATGGGTATATAATTACTATAAATTAAAAATTTGTTACACAAAGTTTTAAAATAATTTATTAGTATTCTTAATTATTTTTCAGACACAAAGCAAACTATTACAAATATTTTCAAAATACAAATGTATAATTTTAGAAATCCCACACACAAAAAAAGAGACATTAATACATAGACTTTCATTATACATATTTACAATCAGCTTAGAGGCCTCAATAAGTGCTTTACAGTCAATATTGTATTCTTATTTAATTTTGTTATACCAAAATCACAAATTTTAAGAACTTCAATCACAATATTTTTAAATCTTTTAGTATTAAGAAAAACAGTTAATTGGTTTATTATTTATTAAAGTCATACGCTGAAGCAACACGGGTTAGTGGAGATGGATTTTGTGCCAGTGTGAAGTGACCAGGACAAGATTTGAAATATAGCATCCTACTTTACAATTTCCACACTATACCAATATGAGGACTTCGAACCTAAACAGATTTAACAGCCCCTAAAGATGTATCAGCCTTTCTTCATGCAAAAGATTTAAGGCAAAAACTAATTACCACACTTGACAATTTTAATTTTTCAAAACACACTTAAATTTCTTATATTTAGAATTTGAAAAGTTAATGCAAGCATTTTAAGATATTCACAAAGAACAGACATACACGTTGACAACATTACAACGTTATGTAAGTTCTAGTTTTTAACACAGTACAGCAGCAAACATTTCACAAAAAACTGCAAAAAATTAGTTAAAATTTTTTTTGATATACTTTAATATACTAACCGTTTCATAGCAAACTGCACCAGCAAAATGTCGAATTAAAAATCCTTCATTGTCCCGAATTTCACGATGATATTTTAATTTTGACTTCCTAGGTACATCTAATCGAAAATGACCGTTGTTACGACTGTGAACAGTACTGGTAAAATGAGTATGACTAGATTTAGGAAGTTTACTTTCTTCATCAAGTAAATCAAAGATTCCATTTCCTTTACTTTCTAAAAGTTCTGCAAAAATTAGAAAGTTATGTTACTTAAAAAACACTATATTTGACACAAAAGTATGTAAATTTTCCAAAATGAATCATATCTGTACTAACTTTTAGCTTAAATGCTTAGTTAATGTTTTTTGATAACAAATATAATTGTTCTCATATTTTTGATGCATAGTTTTCATCATGACCTATAAATAAATAAATACTAGTTTGTAGCATTCTCATTCAAAATCGAAGATATTTCAATTTTAAGGACTTTTAGGTTCCAGAACTAAATCAACATTTCTAATTTAGTCTTTCATTTTTCTAAATTGAGCTTTAAAGGTTTTGTAATCAAACAATAGAGACCTATACACAAAAAAACTACTTTTACAAAAATATGAAAAGATTGAGACAGATATTAAGATAATTATGTACAGAAAAGCATCCAGAGCAAATTTCTTCCCAAGAAAGACATGAACTTTTTCAAGCAATTTTTAATGCAAATTGTTGATTAAATAAGATGAAAAAGATATTTAAATGTAGGTAAATAAGGCATATGAAACTTAATATATATGCTTGTTCTCTAGCAAAAGAAGTAGAAAATAAATAGGAAGCAATTACAAAATAGATAACATATAAATAACTTATTATACCATTTAAAAGTGATTTCAGAAGCAAAGTATAAAAGACGACTCACTATCATGCTATTTTAATATTTACATAAGATGTTAATGTTATAAAAAAAGATTATTATTTATTTAAGGAAAAAATGTAATTGATTCTTTAATGCTTATTCCTAATAAAGAAAACATTTTTCTAGATTAATATAGTTGGAAAGTGAATTATGTTTCACATTTTAAATTACAACAAATATTTTTTCATTTTAAATTACACTTAGCTCTAACATCAAAATTGATATTAGAGTTTATAATCAACATACAAAACATAAAACATATAATATTAAAGGTTTATCTGTGCTTTACAACTCACTACAAAATGAAATACATGGGTAGATTTCTGAAGTAGACATTATTTTTCTAATTTTTAATCCAAAGAATTTATTTGTAAGTTTATTTCCATTAAAGCAATATTTAATGTCAGTTATATCAAGCTCTATAATGCAGACACAGTAAAGTAATGATCTCTTAACCAATAATTATTTGGATCTTCCTTAACAAGGTTTATTCCAAATTTTAGAAAGGAATTTGCATTTACATCTTTTTTATGCATAGACAACGGATTAAAGGATTAATATTTTTAAAAAATTAACCCTGAGAGGAGCAGGTACTTCAGATAATATTTAATATCAACACAAGTGTTAGATTTCTTGCTCTTGCATTGTGCCAATATAAACTTTTGAAAATTCTACAAATTTAAGCTTTAAAAAAATATGGATGTTAAAAAAAATACGGATGTTAAAAAAAACCATAAAAAATACGGATGTTATGTCATTCAAATATAATTTAATCATTTTAAAATCAAATAGGGTTGTTATTCATAATCTACTTTTGATCTCGAAAATTTCGAAATTTTGTGTGTTTTTTTTGTCAAAGTCAAGTACATTAAAATCCCCCCCCCTTCTTCTAAGATAAGTGATTTTACACAAAAATATCTTAATATGTGAAAAATTTGGAGAGTTAGTAGCATATGGGTGTTTCTGATGTTGTTGTGCTGTTGCTTATGCCACTGATCAACAGTGATATCAGATCAAGGTCAATGAAATTCATTGCGGCTAAGGGCTAGCTTTTTACACCTGTCAATAGCCTTAGCTTTGAGCACCATGCAGGTGACAGAACGATTTTGCTCTGTTCTACTCCTAATTTTGAGGGAGAACACCCTGGGGTGGTCAGGGACCTCCTGCCTCTCTTCCCCTTCTACCAAACTCATAACAGCAATTGCGGCTCGGCGGCTATTTATGTATCTAAATGTATAGTACCCCATGCCGTGAAGGCACTATACATTTACAAACACCCATACCTTCTCTGGGATTCGAATCCAGGCCCTACGGCGCTGCAGTCAGCATTACTAATTATTATTGTTTCTATAGGTATCCAATACCCAACCCCATATATTACTAATTATTTTTCAAGAAAATGTTATAATATTCATTTATTTATCATGGAGTATATTTTAGGGTATCAAGGACTATTTAGGGGGAAAACCTCTACATCTTTTAAGGTATACGATTAAGAAACATTTAGAATTGATCAAAGTTACTTAAAATATCAACATTGGAAATCAAGCATTTCCATTTAATACAAATTTATAAATAATAATAAAAAAATTTCTTACCAAGGCAGTCTTGGTTATCAACATAGTCAATTTTTCTTACATTTAAGCCTTCCTTTTCATACAAGGATTGCTCCTGAAATAAAACAAAAATAATAGTACGGTTTGTTTGATAAATAAGCCTTTATGATTTAAATGATGTTTCATTAAATTCACAGATTTCTCTTCACATAATGTAATGCAAACTCAATATTACAAGCAATTTGGACATTCCTATTAGTAACCAGAAAATGTAAATGTATATAATTTTTTCATTGCCTATAGAACCAATTATAATTTTGGATAATTTTAGTGTAATTTACTTCTTTATAAAATCATGTTACATAACTGTTACAACAACAAAAAAAAAAAAAAAAAAAAAAAAAAAAAAAAAAAACTCAAGAATATTCTATTTTATTGTACTTACTTCTTTCAAAATTCGTTCATTGAAAAACTGCTGCAATT
The DNA here is from genome assembly GCA_019973975.1 of Trichonephila clavata. Classification (NCBI taxonomy): domain Eukaryota; kingdom Metazoa; phylum Arthropoda; class Arachnida; order Araneae; family Nephilidae; genus Trichonephila; species Trichonephila clavata. Next base: position 258,357 of record BMAO01036433.1, on the reverse strand, counting down.
TTTCATTACAATAATTTATACAGAATTGCTCAAAACTGTTCACCTGAAAGTATTCTTAAAAAAAAAATGGATTTGTAAATACAACTATGCACTCATTAGCACTAAATTAAAATTCAATAATTAAATCAGATAATATTAACATACAGATCCAATTACATTTTACAAAACGAATTTGATCATCAGAGTACAATCAATGATCAATTATCTTGATTTGTATTCAATAATTTAAACATAGAACATAGATTTAAAATGTAACAATATTCAACATAGCACTCAATCAGGTTAGAGAGACATAACAAATTACATATTAGACCATGTTATAACACAAACACGTTTTAAAATTAAAAACATTAACTTAAAAAAAATGATGTTTTGTAATAAGTGAATGAAATAAAAGTATTCAATGTCAAATTTAAAAAAAAATTACTGAACTAATATATGAAGAATTATAATTCCCTTTGCTTTATGTTATATCTAATTACAGTATGAAATTCTGTAAAAAAGATATATTTCAATTTAATGATAAACAATTTTGAAAAGTTTATTTATTCAAACAATACTTCTCAATTTGTTACTGTTGTGTTTACATATTCTATCATATTTTATTAAATCTTCCATATTCAGAAAAGGCAAGAAGAGTGAACATAAATATTTTCATATTTTATACAGTTAAACATACTTTTATTTCTTCAATTCCTTTCTTTGTTGCTGAATAATAAAATTTATTTCAGTTTGCAAAGTATTAAGCCAGTTTTAAGAAAATGAGTTTTTATTAATCACTTCTAGTCAAAGTATTGAATTTAAAAAGAAATTCAATGATTCCTCCCCTTTTTTCTATTTTTTAGTCAAAGTATGATGCATAAAGAACATGAATAATAAGCTACAAATTTTTTCAACGTACCAAAACCAGCAATATCCAAAACGCCAATGTAATACGATGAAGAACTGAAAGGAATGCTTTTGTTGATGCACTGTACAATAAAGTCAAATAATCTGGAATACAGAGCTTTAGCTAAAGCATCTCGAGCATTTTGGGCCTCATGCACTTTCAATGGAACCCTACATAAACATAACATGCATAAAAAGCAAAATAAGAGACATGCGAGAATAAGGGAATAAAGTTTAACAAAAAATAAGTCTGTTATAGTTATAAAGGCAAATAAAGCTAAGGAAGTACACATTTGAAATCAAAATAATTTTTTGTGTGTTTTAGATGTTAAAACGAGCAAATTTTCACAAAAATTTGTCAAGACACGAGAAAAAAAATCCACTCATGCTTAAACACAAATAAATGTGAATTATTTTAGCAAAATTTCACTGACTTCAAGAAAATTCAAATACAGCAATTAAATGGATAGAAAAAAAAATATATATGCACATGTTTAAATGTAATCCTGCAACAGACATCACTTACTATAAGATACTCACATATATATAGTTCCTTTAGCTCCACCTTTACTAGTCTGCATCACTCTACTCAACAAACTTTGTCTTAAATACTGTGCATCTACACCTAATAAAGAGCTGATAATAAGAAGAATTTCAGCAGCTCCAGGTGCTAATCGACAGCCACCTTTACAATCATCAGGATTATCCTCAAAAGAAACATTACCTAGATGCAAAACTGCAGCCACAACAGTATAAATATTTTCCCTTTCATTTTCTGAAAGACCTAAAAAGAAAAAAAAAAGAGGTTGTAATTTAATTTTGTTTATTGCTTTACATTTATCATTAAATTTAAAAATTCACTTAAAACAAAGTAAGAGAAAAATTTATTTAAGAGAAAATTTTCAGAAAAAATTCAACATAGCCCAACAACAGCCCCTTGTAGAAGATCTCAGACATCTTTATAGCAAACATTTCTTAAGCTTACAAAAAGAATTACCTACAATAATGTGAGTAAACATTGGAAATCAGTTCAGAATAATGAAACAGTTAATATTTCAAACACTGGGGGGGGGGGGAGGTAAAATAAAATTACTCCACTAGTCATCACGTTATCTTACATGATCTTAATTACCGATCAAGTAGATACCGGGTGGCCCAGCGGGTAATGTTTGAAACAAAGTCCAATAGATCCAGAACTGCCTAACTGCTGTCCTTGTTAAAGATGGCGGGCACTTCGAACCTCTTTATCATTAATTGCCCAATATGTCCATTCAATAAACATCATTAAATTCTTCTCATGTCTCTTATTTGTTTTTATTTTTTCATTTGTTTCAAACATTACCCGCTGGGCCACCCGGTATCAACATGAAGTAATTATAATTATGTAGGAACATACTATTTTCTCACGGTTAAATAGCCAATTTAAAATTTTTTTTATAAATATTAAATTTATTTGAGAAAGATTTTTAATGAGAAAAACTATTTTTTTCTTTAGTTTATCAAGAATTTTTAATAAAAATATTTTCACATTCCTGTTTATTATTTGAAGATGAATGCTTATTAGCTAATGCAAGAGTAGATTTAATGTTTGGAGTTTGCAAGGTACTATACTCGGGGTCGGTTTTATTTTAGTTACCATGATGAAATATTTGAGAATGAGATTTTCAAAATGATGAAGGAATCAAATAGAGTGAAATAGTATATTATAAGGACAATTTAAATGCATGTCTTGAACAATGCTTTGAAATGTATCAAGCTTCAAAATTTTTTTATTATTTAATTTTCTTACATTTTCTAAATTTTGAATAGTCATATGTAATTGTGTGAAATTTGTCATTTTCTGAAAGTATACATAATATGAAGTCTTTTTTAAAAAATAAACTAAAAACATTTTCTTTAAAATTTGCAATTATTTTTTTAAATATCATGAATTTTTTTTATTACAGTATATTCAGATATTATCAATGATAAACTGTAAGTTGTAATAATTTTATATGAATTTTTAAATGAAATTAGGCATAACAAGTCCTGTGCATAAATATACTCTTCGAGTGTATGGGCCACGGGTTCTCTTTTCACAGGTCCTAAACAGACTGATGCACATAACATTTTAATATTCAAATGAATTTACAATATGAACTTCAAAGAAAAATAAACTAGGCTGGGGAGGGGAGGAAAACTGACAGATGGTTTTACATTAGGTGAGAAATGTGATTAGCCCACTACTTGTTAATTCGATCAAAAATAGAATGAGCTCTGGTTATATAACACAAAACGAATCTCAATTTGATTTATATATTTATTTATGAGACTTACTAAATGTGGTTTTAATGTAATACAGTAGTAGTGAACAGACTTTTTTTATTTTTCTAACAGTTTCTATGAAGTGTAGTTCAAATTAATTGCATCATGAGAAGGTTGATTACATTTTCCTTTTTTAGAAAAAGTTATCGGGTAATTATTGTCTTTATTATTTCTGTGTATGTCAAAAAACAAACAATGTTCAAATTTTCAAACTAATTTGTTTTTCTACCATACTCTGTCACATTTTTATTGTTGTGTCTTTTATATTCACAACAATCATTTTTTATATTTTATTGCATTTTGCAATTATTACTTTTAACATGATGGATTTTAATGATAATTACTAAACAAACATATCAATATATAAAAATATACATTCCGATTCCCACAAAATACCATTCACTTTTAGTTTTAACCGGTTTCTATATTTAATTCAATGCATAGGTTTACTAACTTCTTTAACATCATATTTGATCACTCTAATATCAGTCACATGTAAATAGAAGATTTCCCAAATACATAAAATAAAACGTTCTACAAACAATTTCAGATCTTTGTCCTGTTTTTCTCAGAGCATATTATGTATATATTAGGACAATACATTTTCTTCGAGAATTTTGTTTATTTAACCAAAATGATATTTTATAACTCCTAGCTAAAAAACAAATTATTTATAAAATTAGCAACAAAGATATTAAAAAAAAAACTTACCCATATTATTCAGGGCCTTATCTAAAGCCAAAAAGTTTCTTATATCATCCAACATCGGATCATGTAAAGATCCTTTCTGACACTGATCAGAAGAAATTGAATCCTTATTCAACATTTTTTCTGTTTCTTGAGATGTAAAATATTGAGTGCAGCCTTTACTCAGATACTAAACCAAAATAAAAACAAACCTTAAATTTCTTAAGTCATGAAATTAAATAAAAATACTTGGATACTAATGCAAGTATAAGAGCAATTACAATTTGAACCATATTTTTTTATCAAATAAAACTAGTTAATTAAACTTTAGCAAGCTATTTTAATGCTATTAAACAATAAACCTATTAGTAAACATGTAAAATTAAAAAGAAAAAAAATTAGCATTCTATATTAGAAAACAAGAGTTTCCAATGGTGTTAGACACACAAAATTTTAATATCTTTATTCCAAGTGGAATACTGTTAAAATTTTAAACGTATTAATATTGTTGGAGTTAAAAAGGCTGCTTTCAGTAATTAAATGCATCTACTTTAAATCAGTGAGTCACATATTTGGGGAGTAGATATTTATTTATAAATGCTTAAGTGAAGTAATATTTAACAATAAAAAACTCTTTAAACAGATTAGCAGTTATATATACATGCATATTAAAAAAGTGTATCACAATATTAATTAAAGGTATATATATATATTTTACAATAAAAGTGTTTTACTGCTCTTCAACAAATATTTCAAAAATGATATATGTAGAAATATGTACGAAGAGAAAACCCTATACAGTAGTAAATTGAGATAAGTACAACTAGATACCACAAACACGTAATTTCAATTATGAATTTTCAAGTTTTTATTTAAAATTTGATTGCACTAAACAGTACAAATATACAAAAAAGTACTTTCGAAAATAAAAAAATTTTAAAGTAGTAATTAGCTAAAATCAACTACATCTTAGTGGCAATGCATTTACTAATTATTTTACCACAACATAGCAAGTTTTTATTTTTCACTCGTATCCCTTTACAGACCAGAGTTTGAAATCATTTATTCAAAATTATTCTCAACTTTTTGTTTAATATGAGTCACAGTAACAAAAGCTAAAATCTTTTTTTAGCTCACATTTTTTCCTTTTATAAAATTGTGTTATAGTTACATACTACAAATATAGTTAAGTCATCTTAGGGTTTCACTGAGGAATGAGAGATAATAAGCTGAAAAATCGTATATACCTTTATTTTGGTATTCTAAGAGTTGTCTCAAAAGTCTCACAAAATCTCGTGTCCGCGTCTTAAGATATTCAAGGTCAAAGGAAAAAAAATTCGGTTTTTTGCAAATATCTCGTTTCCTATGGCTTTAATGTTATTTACATTTATTATAAATATTGAAGAAATTAAATTTTCTATAACTTCAATTGAAACAATTTTTTATACATCAAACTGTTTTTTGAGATTGAGGGCGCTGAATGCTCAGCATTTAGTTATCTACAGCAGAATGCAAGGTCGACCATTAGTCACGATATAATACGCTGTATATATAGTCTATTAACTTTAAAAATATACATAGTTATGAACATTTGGCCTTTTTTTATTAATTATTACGTTACATTTAGTAATAGATTTCATTAAACAAGTATATGTTTCTTTTAGAACTAACTTTTGAGCTACACTGTTCGTGTAGTTCAAAAGTTGTTGACAGATATGCTTAAAGTATTTTTTAATTATATTCTATTTTTATATATACTAGTTACATTTAAAGTAGAAAAAAAATAAAGTAAGTAATTTTTAATTATATTTTTACTTAGAGAGAGAGAGAAATATCGTTTTATACAATTATTACAATTGAAATTCGGATGTAAAGAGGTTTTACAAAAATTTTAATTATAAGACGAACATGAATGTTAATTTTTTACCTCTTATTCTTCATTGTCTTTCGATCACTCGAAAATTTGCAATTCATTCTCATTATTTTCGTTGTCAAGGATATTTTCTCCAAATCTTGAAGGATTTCGGAATCAAAAGTACAATCTTCATCGAGATCGCTCTCGTATCGTGAAGCATTGAAGCAAGCTTGCCCATTACACTGGTCACAAGCTGAAGAACATTGCAACCTTGATTTCCTACATCCACAGTGTGAACCACAACCATTTTTACAGTTACAAAATATGGTATTGAGTAATTCATCAGGAGCAGGTGGTAATATTGTCGTAATCGGTTCCGAAAATTCATTCCGCGGAATCCAACCCCATTCCTGGGGTTCTAAATAATTCCCTAGCCAAGTTTGAACTTGATAATATACACGGCTAATGTGTTGCTGAGCCGCTGCACTTGTTGGTGGAAGATTGGATAACTGCACGGGTTTGTTGACTTGATGAATTGAGTGTGTGTGTGTGTGTGTATCGTAGATTATCAATACTGTTCTCAGATTTTGGAGCATTGTATATCGCCAACAAGACTCGTAATCCATTTTCATGTAATGTTTGTATAGGACAGTTTTCTTCTTGGAATACTTGAGCTAGTTGATCCAAGTTCGGAAGATTCTCTAATATTCTAATGAAAGTTTTTTTCCCTTTTTTAAAAAATGCAGATGCTGTATCACAGTCACTAAATGCGTGCAGAAACAAAATGTGCTTTTTCCAATGAGGATATTTATCCAAACTTTTGGAAGAGTATATTTGAGTTTTAACATTCCCTTTGCCAACTTTTTTAAAGAACACTTCTTTTTGATGCGCTTGAGTACGTCCAATTAAAATGACAAGCAAATCAATATCTTCGCCTACTATGACGGCAGTCCTGTGATGTTCCGATTCTCCAATAGCTGTTTCTACGATAAGAACATCTGCATCATCTTTGGCCTGTTTTATCGTGATATCAACAGATACTAATTTCTCAATCAACATGTTAATAAATTTTTTTTTATTAGATCGATTCGACAAAAACTTCTCTTGGCTAATTGATACTATCATTGTTTCGTCGAAACAAACATCATTCGATTTTGATAAAGCAGCAGTTCTTCTTAGCTGTTCCATTGCCTTTATGTTTTTGCTATAGTCTGAGTAACCATCAAATACAACTACAATTTCAGAACCATAATACTTTTGTAAATATTTTACTTATTTATCTAAAATTATTGAAAAAGTATCATCTTTACTACATACGATGCGATGCAAAAGAAACCCACCATCGATAATGAATGTTACATTATTTTCATAGAGGTCAAAATCTACAGGAGTCATATTGTCATATAATGTCACTTTCGTGGTTTTTCTCATGCCATCATTATCAAATAAAGTTGATGGATATGGACTTAGTTCATATTGGAGATGTTCTTGAAGATTACATTCAAACTGTTTGCTTACAGTTATTCTTTGGAAGAGTAGCAATGGATCAATTGAAACTCTACAACCGTTAATTTTGACACATTTGTTGACAATCGAAAGCGGTAAAACCTTATCGGATCATTTTAACTTTATTTCATTAAATTTTAAACCAGTTATCTTTACCATTGATTGTAATCCGATTTCATGGGCTTTGTGACAGTTAATTTGATCATTTCCAAATGTTACAGAAGCTAAAGATACCAATTGTTGCATATTTGGAAAGGGATTATGAAGTGTAAGCCATTCAACTTGTTTACTTACATCAGTATTATCTCTTTTTACTCTTGAATCCTTAGCATCAACGTGTTGTTCATTAGTCTAAAGAAATTGTACAAAACTTCTCCATCTCGTCACAAATCGTATTTGTAGCGTACATAGCAAACACCCATTTACATAAAACACTTTCTTGCGTACTTCGACCATGAGATACTCCCCCTTCTGTCTTCATAGATTTCATTAGACTTTGTTCGATAACCATATCTGTCCATGTACCAGAATTAAATTTCTCTGTTCGTTTCATGGTGAAGAATCCATTTTTAAAGTTCTTAAAAGTCTGTCCATCCATTTTATTTTCTAAATCATTCATATCTTGAAGATATAAATGTGTAGACTTTGCATATAAAAATGACCACTAACGTGAAAATATGGCAGCATTCTTCGTACAGCATTAAGATGTTCTTTTAAAAGTCTCAGTCTTTCAGCACAAATAAAGTCGAGTGCTATTGATACCATTTCGAAATATTGTACCCATAATTGTGCTGTAGGACGTCGAGCTTTTAATTCATTCAGTTTATTCTGAAATTGATCAATAAATAAGTTTGAGTTGCCTACACACCCTTCAATGCCTTCATAGGAAACATTTCGGCAATGGATTTGTTCAGTTAACTCATTTAACACACAATCTTCAAGTCTTCGAAGATTATCATTGACAATGCAAGCCGTAACAATGTATGACCTCTGATAATTCCTGAATAAGCATGACCATTCAACATTTTGCCGACTGAATTCGTAGCATATATTTTACCTAGAGCTTCTTTGAGTCCACTTCCGTCTATTATATATCCAATCGATCCAAGAAAGGACATGAGCATATGAAATCCCCCTAATTTAAGAACTATCTTACATAATTCTGAGTTAGCATCCAATGCAGCTACTATTTCACGTGCTTTAGAGTAGAGTGGTTGATCAAAAGTAATAAAACACGTTTTTTGGCCATGTAACTTGGCAATATTTGCAACGCAATGTAAAGTAGCATAAATTGTGTCTACCTTACTGGCAGGATGATCAATAAAAGGAAGAAACATGACCTGAGAAGTAGAAAAAGCCTTATTATTTTTAGTGAGCTGTTCGAGAAAACCATTCCACCCAGGTAATGATGAAATATTCTTCCACTTTCCGTATAACCACAAAAAATCAATGCCGTTTAAATTCTTTTCTGTTAATACTTGATCACCATGTAGATTTTTTACTTGAATTTTGCTGTATCCAGGCACAATTGGTTTTTCATATGCCAGAAGAGACACGTGTGATTTTGCTGCTAACTCTTTTACACATGATTTGGTTGTACATTTTTGTATACGGTCATTGTAAGGAACAGCATCTTTTGGAGTAACAATCTTAATCATCCCCATAACATGGTGAGTATTATTACCATCAAGAGTACGGACATTTATATCAGCATTGTCCCCAACATATTGTACGAGCGCCCCTGATTCCGATGATAAAATAAAAGGCTGTGGATGGTAAACTGCTGAAATTTCGTACTGTACAGTATTACAATACGAAGCTGCAAAACCCAAACTATATAACACATCTATTAGTCTTTTAGATCCATATCTTCTATGAAGGAGCACAGAAAGGCTTAATAGTAGCTGTGATGAAAATGAACGTTCTCGTAATACAGCCATTAGTGCATGACTTATTGGCGTGCATTTTGTTTTTAAATAAGCTATATTTTCTTTTCTTTTTTTCATTATGACATCCAGTAAGAAATGCAATAAACTTTTTGGTATATCTTGATTTACATCATCCAACATTTTAGGTGGTGGATTTTAACGACTTGGTTTCAATGACAGATGACCGAATGTCTTCACGAATAATAGCTGCTGCAGCTTCTACAATTCGCAACCGTTCTTCTTTGGGATCCCTATTTTTATTATCATACCAAGCTTTTGACAATATATTAGCTTGTGTATCCCGAAAAGATATGATTGTAAAAGATCTTACTTTTGTCGTAATTATTATATCCGTCAAATATTTTTGTTGAAGTCTTGTAATTATAGTTTTATCATCTGGTACATACCCATCAGGACATCTATGAGCTCTTTCAATGTAAATTGGGAATCGTCGTGATTTTCGATGTAATTAAAAATCTCTGCCATAGCTTCTGTGACTTGACTATCTTGGCGAGACTTCTTTTCAGTAGATGGTATCTGATTTAAGAAATTAGTGTAGAGACGATCAAATCATTCACAAAGTATATGATCTTTCATTAATTCTCCTATAGAATCACCACGTTTTTCTGCTTTTTTGAGACATTGTCTTTAAACTCAAGAGTACTCACTTTACTGATCTTGCGCCTGTATTTCTTTTTTTTAGTTTCTGTTACTTCACCACAAAATAAACAGAGCTTTTTGAAATCAAACGCTTCATTTCTTCTTTTATGAGGGACACTAGGTGGTGATAAAGGTTCACTGTTTTCAATGCGTCATTTCGATGCTGCAATAGAATTTTTACTAATGTACACTTTTCGGCACTCGGTATGTACATTCACGGAGGTTAAAGAATTTAAAAAATCAATGTGACCGTCCTTTCGTTCGATACTTGCTGCTCTCAAAGTTTTTAAACCGTGCAGTACATTAACAGGATAACCTTGTGATAGTAATTCACTACATATAAAACATAAATCAGACATAACTCTCAAAATTTTATGTCCGTCGTAGCTAAAATGCAATTTAAAACTAACGAATAAACGTGGCTAGTAGACACTGAATTGTTGAAAAGGACATCGGTCATTATTTTTTAGCTAAACATGTGTCCATCAACTGGCTATAAATTAAACGTTCGTATATTAGGTGTGTATAAGAATGTACGTGTATAAGAATGTAAAGCGTCCTCTAGCGCTCATAAACATTCAGTGTATCCTTAGACTCCAATGAGAGAGGAGTCGAATCGAGACGAGACATTTTAACAAACAGTCCATTGGAAATTGAAGGAGACTCTCCTTTATTTGAGTATTTTACCATGTTTTTATTACGTCTGTCAGGGTGGAATTTTGTAATTCATTTTAAACTAACTTCCCGATGAGCTAGAGACTTGAAATTTAGACCATAGCTTAGAAGTGGATGACAATGCATGAAAATATGCCTTTTAGTACGGTATAAAAACATGGTACATTAAAATTTTTTTTAATTCTTAGATCATGTTTTCTTTGAGGTAACTAAGCTATCAATAGGGGTCAGCAGGTCTAGGCATAATCTGCACAGAAGAAAACAAATTTGAAGGTTTATACATTTCAAACTAATTGTATTTCATTTTTCTTCTTAAAATGTAATTAGCATACATTAAAATATAATTAAAGTAAGTCTATAGTTTCAGTTAACTGTTTTTCAATTACACGAACAGATGCGGAGTATTTAAAATATATACTTGATTAATGAAATCTGTTACTAAATGTAATGTAATAATTAATAAAAAATGCCAATTGTTCGTAACTATACATATTTTTAAGGTTTACAGATTTTATACGGCGTATTATATTATGTGACTAACTGTTGACCTTGCACTTTGCTGTAGATAGAGGGCGCTGAACGCGCAATGGTTGGCTATTTCAAAAACGGTTTGATGTATAAAAAAATGTTTGAATTAAAGTTATAGAAAATTTTATTCTCTACAATATTTACAATAAATGAATATAGCTTTAAGGCTATAGAAAACGAGATATTTGCAAAAAACCGATTTTTTTACCTTTGACCTCGAATATCTTAAGACGCGGACATGAGATTTTATGAGACTTTTGAGACAACATTTAGAGTGACAAAATAAAGGTCTACACAAATTTTCAGCTTATTATCTCCCATTCCGCAGTTGACCCTTTTTTTTTGTGACTAAGATGACTGGGCTAATAACATTGATAAAAATGTAAGATTTTTCCCAGATCACAAAAAGCTAGCATGCATAAAGCAAAAACTGACTGTACCAGACAATTAACATGTCCCTAGCATACATAACAACTACATGTTCTCCCTATTACATCCCTATCTTGAAAGTTTCAAATAAAATGGATGCATATATTCTGGGACAGCAATTTTAACAAACAATCAAATTTTAGTACTTAGTAAAAATTTACCAAAATGGTAGTTCCCAAGTTTCCTTATAATTTACTGTTTAAAGAAATTGTGAATCCAGCAAAGATAACAAATAGTAATAACAATATTAGTTTCCACTTACATGAAATTTATCAGGACTAGACAATTTTAACTTCTTTTTCAATTCCAAAGGCGCACCGGCACAAAGTTGATAAAATATATGATAATTTCTTTCTCCTCTACTTTGGGAACATATACGACTTTTCTCTAATAAATAATGACTGATGAAGCCACCAACAACTGAAAACTAATTTTAAAAATCATTTTAAAAATTAATACATTTTGGTTAAGAAAAACAAAAGTCAATAATAAAAATATTTATAGCATTAACTTACCTTAGTGCTAAAATGGATTTCAATAAACTTGCCAAATCTACTACTGTTATTGTTTCGCATAGTTTTTGCGTTTCCAAAAGCTTCAAGAACAGGGTTTGCTAAAAATAATAAATTAAATATATATGCATATAAAGTAAAATTTATAAGATTAATATTAAATTCCTCATTTTATTAAACAGTATATGTTTCCAAGTTTATTAGTTGATGTAACAGAAAACACTAAGTTTCTTCAAAAGTAAAGTTATTAATCCATTATTACAGAAAGTGAAAAAATTGCATTCTATGAAGTTATACTAAGAACTTACTAAATGGCTACATAAATTCTTGTTAGTCTCTGATAAATTTTTAATTTTTTAAAAAAAAGCATCTTTTAAGTTTTTTATCAAATAACAAAGTAGCTAGTTTACTAAGAACTTTATTATGGCATGGGATTGTAATTATTCACAAAGTACAGTCTTTTTAGAATAAAAATAGCACAGCATATCAAAATTAAATTTTTTTCGCATAATACATTATAAATTTTTTTAAGTATTCCAGCATCTTTTTAAGTTACTACTACCAAAGTTTAATTTTTATATAAAAAGATTGTGAAGCACAACAAAATTGATATATTTCATCATACAGACCAGAAATTTTTCTTCCCATACATTTAATCCACAATTACAATTAAAAACTATAATTGATAAAAATTACTTACCATCTAATATTCTCTGTTCAATTGGTCCTGCTTGACACCCCCAAGATTCACACAAATATCTAAGTATATATTTAGTTGATTCAGTTTTACCAGCTCCAGATTCTCCACTAACTATAATGGACTGGCTTTCTTTTAATGCTCTCATGTCTCTGAAAGCTTTGTCAGCTACAATGAATAGAAGTGGTTCTATTTTTCATCACTTTGTAATAGATATGTAATTAAATATATTGTTATACTTAAAAGTATATACACAGCAAAAAATATCTTTTACCAATAAGTTTGAAAATTTTCAAAAATATACAAAATCAAGTAGACTTTTGAAAATAATTAATGACTTTTCTTTAATGAATATACAGATTTTTAGAATAAGCTAATTAAAATGCTAATGATCTTTTAAAACATCCAATAGCATATCTAGTTAACACAAAGGATATTTATAAATTTTTTTGTTAGCAACATTTAATTTTTAAAGCAAAGACACAGTGCAGTTACATAACTAATTATTGGCAATAAACAATTTTAAGTCAATATTTAAAAATCCTCTGTTTTCATATAGTTTCAAGGAATTAAGCTTTGTTTCTTCAACCCAATAATACTAAATACAAAGAAAATCTTTTAAGAAACCAATTAAAATTAGCTACATTAGGTTAAATTTAAAAAAAAAATTACTATTTTTCAGAATTAAGATTCTAAAAATAAATGAAAAAGTCCCAAGTCTGTCTACATAAATACAGAGAAGTTATAAGGACTCTTTTCCTTCTGTATAGGAAGGAAATTAGTATATTAATCACACAAACAGCCTTATAACATATTCAAAATAAATGCAAAATAAATAATATGTGATTGAATATAAAACGTTACTGATCATACAATCTAAATGATGCTGTGACAAAACAAAATAGTTTATACTACAAAAAATTTGATGAAAAACTTTTAAAATATTAGTGGTTTCGTCTGTCAAAGGATAGACACCACATAAGCATTAAATGAGATGTTATAATAAAAATACAGCTCTGCTTACAGTGTAACCACAAATATTTCTGCAAAAAGAAATATTTAGCAAATTATTTGTTTCAGATTTATCAACTTTTCTAGAAAATCCTTTGAAAGTAGTTATTCACAGAGTAAAAAACCTGAAACTTAATTTACTTTAACTAAACTAAACTAAACTTACTATATGACAAATAATAACCTACAATAGTTTTCAAATTTCCTTGCAGAAATTATTTAAACTCACCCCAGGACATTTTAATGTACACATTTTTAACAATTTATTAGCATTTTTCATTAAAATTTAATATTTTGGAAATAAAGAAAATTCAATGAAAGAAAAGGACACAATAAATTCAAAGAAAAAATTAGTATCTGCATATTAAAAACTGTATTATTATATACATAAAAATGTCTGAAAAAATTATACAAAAAAGTAATATATATAATTACAGAAATATGCATTTAGCAGCTACTGTGTTTTATTCAATTCTCAATTTTAGTAATTTTACCAATATCTTGATTAAAATGTGGGAGTTCTGTAATTACTTATTGTGCTGTTTTTGTGATCTTAATGGAAAGATTTAAATTAAACTATTTTATACAATCAAAGAACATATATAAACTTAAAGGGAAATTAAAAAACTTATTTTGAGATTTATGCTTTCTGCATTATAAGTTGTTTTATTTCTAAATTTTGAAGTTTACATTGAATGTGTGAGCATCTGAACTATTAAGAATACAAAGAGAAAAGTAAAACACAAATTAAAATAAATTGTAAAAAAAAGTTGCAAGTCAATTAAAGAAAACAAAAAGTACAAACCAATTGCAAAAACATGAGGGGGAAGAACTCCAAGTGATCTTCCTTGATATTTGGATATTGTCGCAGAAGAGTATAAATTTTTTATTTCAAAATATGGATTAACAGCAATAAGTATATTTGCAACATATGTCTGCAAACAGAAAACACAATATAAAGTAACTTTATAAGAATGTATAAAATAATGAGAAATGAATTCACAGAACTTAAAAATTTACAATTCATTAACCTTATCAACATATTTTTGAATGCTTTACATAAAGTTTAAGCAATTTATATATATATAACTGAAAGTTGCAGAGAAGATTCTTGCAGCAATGAAGTTGTACAATTATAACCAATCACAATGAATTTCTTCAAATATATATATATAATTTGTTATATAGACTTAATATAGAATACACATAATAGAGAGCAGTCACAATTCTCTCTATTAAGTGTATAATATATCATAAAATCTGGTGTATAACACACACCTATACTTTCAAGCTGCAATTTTTAATTTTTAAATATATTCGCCGTATAACCCACACTCCCTTTTTATGAAACCTGAAATATATGAATGTAATGCTCTTACGTTTTGAAGTCATTATTTGATGTATTTCAGATTTATGAAAAAATAGTATACTTCTAGAACTACAACCCTCTAAAAGTTATCAGGAAAAAATGTCAGTTCTTTTAAATAAACAGTATTTCAATATGTGTAGAAGTCTCATTTTTTTGTATGCTCATCTTTTTTTATTTTCATACCAGGCGTATAACATGTACCCTTAAATTTCGATCTTATTTTTTGTATTAAAAGTGCATGTTATACACCGGATTTTACAGTACTTGACTCTAGTTGAAAAATTAGCAATTCAAATAATACCTTGAAAATATATGTGCAAACTAATTAAGAAAGGAAAATCCACATTGCAGCTTTACAGATGAAAAAAATTTACATGATAAAAAAAAACAGAAATTTAAAAATACTCATAAAAAATGCATACATTTTACAAGTCAATAAATCATTCTCATACAAAATTTAAATGAAATTAATAAGATTAATATATTTAAAATCATATTCTAGTCTTATTATAAAAATTCTTTTGAGTCAATATTAAGAAAAATACTTAATACTATATATAGTGAAAGTTTGATTAATTCCATTAAATTATAAACTAGATTCCTATATTTTTGTAATGGAACAATATGACACAGTATCACTTAGTGATATATTGTACTTATTTTACATAAATCCCAAAATCATAAAACAATCTTAGCTTGATATAGTTCAGCATTACACTAATTGAACTGCCAAGTTAAAAGGTACTTAAGAGCTAAAAAAATTGTAAAAAGAAAATGTGAAAAGTAATTATAATAATATATGTAAAAATAAAGATACATACATAGATTTGATCACGATTATACCTTAGGCGAATATTGTTTAACAAAGTAGCTTCATTTAAATGCATTAGCCCACCTGCAATAAAATGGAGTTTCTTGAGAAAGAAAAAAAACAAAAAAGTATTTTTTACACATTTAAAATTTAAACAGGAACATAAAATAATAATTGAAGCAAAAACAATCAGCAGATACTTGACTCCCTTTTTATAAAAATGACAAGAGATCAGATGAATCAGAGAAATAATGCAGAATTAATTACAAATCTCCATTTATTATGTTCACACAGGAGGAGTTACATGAGATATTTTATCCAAATACATTTTCATTTCCTATTAGTGAAAATTATTCAAACACGTGAATTCATATTTGTTAATGACAAATATGTTTTAAAATCTTGAAGTAGATGATGCATTAAATGGATTTATGAACAATGGGTATAAATTATAATAACTGGTATCAGAAGAAGCATATTTCATATTAAGTTTTGGTTGAATTAGATGTAAAGTCAAGAGAGCGGTTGGAAACAATATGATTTCCTGTAAGGGACAGATCCATTTTATTTTAAATAAAAGAGCCCTCATTATTCCAAGTACCAAAATCAACACTTTATATATGTAAAATATATCAAATGAAACTATGTAACAATAGTTTTGATACTTTATTTTTGATTTGAAGCCTTCTAAAAAATTATCCAACAGAAAAAACTGTATAGCCTTGAATATTGGCAAAAGGTATTCTTTGGAAAAAAAATTCCAGATAATATATTTAAAATAAAAAAATATGCTGTGACATTACATTTACTCAAAATCTTTATGATGCTGTGTGAAAAAAAAGTAAAGTTTTTTTAAAAAACCCTAATATGAGGATCATATTACTTACGTCAAAATTTTCTTTTATACGAAATTAACCAATTACATAATTTTGAGAGGAATTTCGCACAAGCAAGGGAATATGAAGTAAATTTAAAAGTTTTTGTAACAATAAAATGTCCTTTCATAACTGAAATTATGCAAAATAATGATTTTTATATAGTTTTTCATGCGTTTAGATACTAGAAAAAAATAATCAACACCTTGAAGTTAGCTAAGAATTGCTTCAAAGTACTAAATAAATGTATAATGTAGCTGAGTCTTTGGTAAAAATACAAGGGGTGACACAAAAAGAAAATGAGTAAGTGTATAGCTTGAAAAAAGAGTGGAATTGGCAAAAACTGTTTTGGTGACAC
Organism: Trichonephila clavata; assembly: GCA_019973975.1. Classification (NCBI taxonomy): domain Eukaryota; kingdom Metazoa; phylum Arthropoda; class Arachnida; order Araneae; family Nephilidae; genus Trichonephila; species Trichonephila clavata. The sequence continues at coordinate 241,264 of BMAO01036433.1, read as the reverse complement.
CACTCCCCGCACCTCCTACATCCATGTGGCCAGTTTCGCCAAAATCGATCTTGCCAGTTGGGAGTACTGCATCATTGAGTGAATACGTGCAATTTTGCCGGAAAAATGACGAATCAACATCAAGTTTTGTTTGAAACTTAAAAATCAACCACAAAAACATTTCAAATACTAACAGGGGTTTATGGAGATGAAACTTTGTTTTTTGCACATGTGTTTGAATTGTTTAAGATGTCTTCAAGGGGAAGGGTCAGTGTAGAAGATGATGAATGTGCTGGGTGCCCAAGGTCAGTGATTACAGACCAAAACAATGCCGAAATTCGGGATATGAGTGTGTTTCCTCTCAGATCACTGATCAGACTGTTAATCAACACTACTACATTGAAGTACTAAAAAGGCTTCATGAAATAATAAGAAAAAGAAAGGAAAAAATTGGGGAGTGAAAGATGGCTATTGCACCAAGACAATGCATCTGCTCACACGGTCCTATCTGTTAAGCGGTTTCTGACCAGCAAAGACATTACTGTGATGGGGCATCCTCCTAATTCACCTGATTTGGACCCAAGCGACTTCTTTTTATTTCAAACAGTTAAATCTTGTTGAAAGGGAACCCATTTAACCTCAGTTGAAGAGGTTCAGGCAAAAACGGAAAATCTCCCTAAAGGGAATTCCAATACCCTCATTCCAGAACTGTTACCAGGAATGTCAGCACCGAATGTAGAAGAGTGAGAATTCTGAAGAGTACTACGTAGAAGGTGATAATGTCATGTAGAATTGATTCAGCAAGTACAATGATTTATTGGACCAGTCTCTATTTTTTTTTTGTGCCACACCTCGCACATTAGAGAAATTATGCAATTGTTTGAAATTCAACAGCTAACGCTAGACAAAATTAGCGACCACCTCACATTTTTAGTTAAATCAAGTTGAGAAGACATATTAAAACACTTTTTTTAAACTTAAAAATTGCTTTAATAAAATGTTATCAAATTCCGGTATTTTATCTTACAGTTATCATCCACATCTTTATCATCCAACTCTTCAGCAGCATAAGTACTTTCATATGGTACAGTAAGTATCTGAAATAGCAAATAAATATTTTTAAAACACAATGTAATTTTAAAATATTATTTATAATTAATATCAACAAAAAATATTTTAGATACATTAACAACTACAACTGGTATGAAAGAATATTTTCATGTCTCTAACATGTAGCTAAAATACACTGGTGTCCAAAAGTTAAGCATAATTGATAATTATGTGAATAAAGAAGGAACTGTAAATCAGAATGGTGGGAAACGTGATATGCGAGTGTAAAATGGTTATAAAATAAGGAAGCAAATCAAAAGAATGACAATAATTAATTTTTTTATTCAAAGTAGCAGTTTGAAAGAAAACTGAGCATAGCAAACATTTATTTCATTTTTAAGAGAAAAAAATGGAAGAAAATATTAAATAAAATACTGATGCTGCAGTTTAATAAGGCGTGTGGTCACCTCTGACAGCCAGGCAAGCTGCACAGCGATTTACCATACTTGCTATGAGATGATGAATGAGTTGTGGGCTCAAACGGTTCCAAGCTTCTTGGAGAGCTCTCTTCAGTTCTGTAATGGAGTTTGGTGGGTGCGAAAGGGCTGCAATTTGTCTCCCGAGCATATTCCATACATGCTCAATAGGATTTAAATCCTCAGTCACATGGCACATTATCATCCATGAATATGAAGTCAGGACCAACAGCACCTTGAAACAAGCGAACATAAGGCTCAAGAACTTCCTCTCTGTATCTTTGAGCAGTCACAGACCCCGTGTCAAAGAAATGGAGGTCTGTGCGGCCATCCATCATGATGCCTGCCCATACCATCACTCCCCTTGGTGGAAAATGATGCCTTTCCGTTATGTTTCTTGGTTCAAAATGTGTTCCACATTCTCTCCATATCGTTACCCGCTGAGAATCACTACTCAGACTAAACTGGGACTCTTCACTGAGCATTACATTGGCCAACTCTTCCATGTTGATGTTTCAAACTCCTGTTCAAACGAGCGTGTTTATGCGCAGACATGAGGGGAATGCAAATGGCTGGTCTTCTGGCATACAGGCCAGCATGATTGAGTCTCCTGTAAACAGTTTGTCTCGAAATTCGTATTCCTGTGGCGACTGTGAGCACCGAACCCAGTGCTCTGGCAGTACTGTCCCTCTGACATCGCGCACTTATTACCAGATATCGGTCTTGGCGAGGGGTTGTGACTCTTGGTCGACCTGATACTGGTTGTCTGGTAACATCTCCCGTTCTTTGAAACCTCTGCCACAGTCTTGAGATCACAGACTGGTCCACATTCAGAATTTGAGACACTTCGGTTTGTGACCGTGAGGATTCCAGCATTCCAATGATTTTTCCTTTCGTAAACATGTCCAATTGGCATCTTTGTGCCCTCATTCACATCGTTTGATGGTTAGCAACGTTCCTTTGCACAGCAGTTGCACGAAACTTGTCTGAACTGCCTATGCTGCGTGAATGGGTTTCTCCGCGCTCCGACATGCGCAGGTGTTTCGCGCAGGACATAGTCGACTGAAAAGTTTTGCATAAACCCAATGTTCCTTCTTCACCCAATTAATATCCGCAAGAAATTTGGAAAAATTTTATGAATATTTGCTCCATGTTTTTTGCATTTTACGATTTATGCTTAACTTTTGGACACCAGTGTAAAACAGAATGTTTTAATTTTCATTAGGAGCTTGAATAAGTTCTTGCTATTTTTTTTTTTTGACAAAAAGTGTAATGAATATACGCAACAATCCAGTTAAATAGCAAAGGCTTTGATGATTAAGATATATAACAGATGTGTGTTTTTCTACTTTATTTTTCCTTTCATGGGGCAAAAATATAGTGTTAATATTTGAATCATGAGGTGGATAGGAAAGAGAAAGAAATTTTCAGTATAAATACTAAACACTACTTATACCACATAATGTAACTCAAACAAAAAGTGTTTCAGTTTCTATATGTGCAATTCAATTTGACAACAACAATGAAATCAAATGTCATCCTTAGTGATTTGCCTAACTCTTTCCTCCTACTTTAGAACTACTGTTGAATCATAATGAAGGATTTTAGCTTCATTTTCAACTTTTTAGCATTTTTATGATAATTAAGATAAAATTACTGAAATAATTTCAAGATACTTCAAGTTAATTTCAAGAACATATATGCAATATTTTTGTCATTACTACATGCGACTGAAAATAAACTGATCAATGTATATTTTTTTCTTTTAAATTTTTTTGTCACTCCTAAATGAATACTTTGCAGAAAGAACATTTAAAAATATTTTCACAAAATAAAATTAGGACAAATTACCATCACATATTTAACTGTTTGAATAAAAGTCAGATAATCATGTAAGTGTGCATTTAAAAATTCTTAAGACTAATAATTCCTTTTCTTAAAGAAAATTGAACTGAAATTTCAATTAAAGTAAGAAATTCTTAGTTAGCAATAGCTTAAGTACATAATTAACATTTTACCATTTTCAAACTTGCTTGTCTTAATCTGTTATAAGGTAAAAATTTCTGATTACAGAGTATTGGTTAAGTATATGAATGAGCAAAAGAAATAAAATTCTTTTAAGTCTTGTAATAAAATTAATGAACTGTAGGTGACTAATAAAATGCAAGGAACTGAACAAAAGCAATTGGAAAATATTTCTTTGAAATGATTCAGCCTCATTTAAAATGTTCAAGGTGTAAAAAATGGTCCCACAGTTTCAGTGACATTAAAAACATCTCTCTAAATGTGGGATTTTTGCTATAACATGTAGTAGAGGTACAGTAACAAAACAGAATGTCCTGATGAACATATGTAGCAATCTTTAAATAGAAAATCATGAATAAAGAATGACACAGCATGACTTCCTTAAAATTAAATAGTGATATTTGGCCACTATATATTAGGTCAGTGGTTTCCAATTATGTGCATCACAGTGCTGTGAAGAAACAGTATATTACAAAAAACTATCATAGTTATTTTTTTGTTTGTTTTTGTTTTCAATTCGACATGGTTGACATCTAAAAAAAAAGAAAAAAAGAGCTGGTGTGACGGGTCTACCCACGTCAAACTTCTATTAACCCTCTTGGGTAACTTTGGGGCCAGCAATTATTCTATTTCACAGCCTCCTCGGGAAAAACACGAGATAGTGATATGCTAATGAATTCGACTATATAAAGTCTAGATTTAGTAAGAAAGTAGAAGGAGAAGGAATTGCCAAACTTGTAGTAAGTATAGTCTACGAATCTCTCCAGCGAGCTTAGTACGTATTAGATAGTAATTGAGATTGTTAATCATTGAAATAATCAAAGGGATTATAGTTAGTATCGACCTGAAGTTAGTAAACGTCCGTCTCCTTTGTCAATTCTGATAGTTGAGATTATTTAGTGGGAATATTAGATTTAAAGGTTAGAATTGAATGTTAGAGTTGTGTATCAGGATTAATCTAGGGAATTGAATAATCACTCCAAGGTTTCTACTTATAGAGTAACTTGTTAATTGTATTTGTGTGTTGTTAATAAATATTTGTAATTACAGCTTTCGTTGGTGATAGTATGTTTCCTTCCACACCAGGCATGTCGGGCAATGTGAACCCAGCCCAAGATAGGACTGGGACACGACAATGGCACCCAACTAGTTTGTCCTCCGGACATTTCTCCCTTAACCCCGAGATGGGAGTCGGATCCAATTTTAGGCTCTTGCCTGATATTTTTTTTCTGGTGTTGAAAATATTGAAGAATTCCTCGAATATATTGACAGTAATGTTAAGTTTTACGAGATACCTAATAATTTGGCATGTTATTATCTTAAAGGGCGTCTCCGAGGTCGAGCCTTAGACTGGTATGACATATTTGGATCTTCGATAGTGAAAGGAACTGCTACCGATTTCGCGCAATTGGAAGAAGTTTTGACGGCAAATTTCCTAGCGGTTAGGAATAAGACTGAATTGCAAGTCAAGTTCTATTCGTCGTATCAGGGTCACGGTCAGGCTCCGTCAGACTTTATTTACGAGATTCTTAAAATACATAAAAAGTTGGGATTAAATATGTCGGATGAGAGTTTAATCAAACATATTGTTGCTCGTTTGGAACTGCAATTAATGGAGTATATTGAGATTAGAAATCCAACTACTCAATTGCAGTTGCTTCAGATGATATCCAAGTATGAGGACAGATATTTGAGGAGAGACAATCCGGGTTCGAGCAATAATAATAGTGGAAGACGAGCTTATGATGTGAGTAGGAGGTCTAACGAGGGTCGTACTAATAGAAATTGGAGAGATACTGGGGTAGTCGAACGTCAAAATGATAGGAGGCAAGGTTATAGAACTTCCTATGGGACGAGACCTCAGGGAAACTATGGTAATCAAGGGTTCGAGAACAGGAACCGTATTGATAGGAATGAGCGTGGATTTGAAAGTCGTGATAGAAGAGATCAATATAGAAATAGGGGTCCGAGTGATAATTTTGAACGGGGGTCGAATAATAGATGGAATAGGGGTAGTCATAAAAATTTAAACTTTTTAAGCGTTCGAAATAAAGGTCGATCGCATGTTGATGAGAAACCTCCTATAAGGGTTTCTGCTTTAAGGATGTCCCCTGTAGAACTCCCGTATGTGCCAATTTTAGTGAACGATATCTTCACTAAGGCATTATGGGATACTGGAGCCGAGAAGTCGTTTATCTCTGAAGAAACATATAGGGCATATTTTTCTTATAAGCCAATAAAAAAATCAAATGCAAAAGTTATAACGGCTCAGGGCGCCTGTTGCAACAATGTAGGAACAGTTGAATTAGAAATTCGAATCAGAAAATTCACAAAAAAGTGGGATTTTCACATATTGTCAGATCTCGAATATCCATGCATTTTAGGCGTCGATTTTATAAGAAACGCAAAGATTACTATGAATTTCGAGGAAAAGTCTTTAGCGATTCTGGATTCGCAAATTGAAGAATTAAAAGTTGTTGAGGAGAATGTAGAAATTGATCTTTCGAGTTCACAGCTAAATCAAAGTCAACAAATGGATTTAAAGTCATTAGTTAATAGTTTTAGGGGTCTGTTCTCCGACAGACCGGGTCTTACTCATGTATTATATCATGAAATAGATACGGGGGAAAGCCTTCCAGTGGTTTACAGACCATACAGATATGACAGGGTTAAACAAGGTATCATTGACTATCATATACATAAGATGTTACGAGAAGATACCATCGTAGAAATTCAATCGGCGTACGCATCTCCTGTAGTTTTGTGTCGTAAAAAGAACGGTTTACCCCAAGACAATCCCAAGGCTTACAGATTTGAGGTGGATTATCGCAAACTTAATGCAGTAAATAAGTACCCGAGATATCCTTTGCCACTCATAGAGGATTTAATGACCAATATTCCTCACACGAAAATAATGAGTACCTTGGATCTGCGCTCTGGCTATTTTCAATTAGCAGTACACCCCAGGGATGTAGCCAAAATGGCTTTTGTGACGAAAAACGGCCCTTATGCATTTAAGCGCATGCCATTCGGTCTATCAGGGGCAGCGCCAAATTTTCAGAAGGCCATCGATATTATATTGAAACCACTGTTAGGTAAATGTGTCCAAGTGTACATGGATGATGTTATCATTGCGTCTCCATCACTTGGAACATTTAAGGGAAGTATTTAGGTTATTACAAGAAGCGGGGTTGACGTTGAACAAAGATAAGTGTAAGTTTGGATGTGAGAAACTAAAGTACTAAGCCTCGTGATTAGTAAGGATGGGATAGCCACGGATGAATCTAAAGTTAAGGCAATACTTGAAATGAAAGCACCAAAAAATTTGAAAGAAGTATCAAAATTTCTCGGAATGGCCCAATGGTATCAAAAATTTGTTAAGGGGTACGCAGATCTCTGCGAGCCACTGTATGATTTAAAAAAGAAGGGTAGGAAATTTAATTGGTCGGAAGAGGCGCAAGCTGCTTTTGAATCGATCAAACGTGCAATTATGGAAGCACCTGTGCTAAAATTACCGGATTTCAATGTACAATTTGAGCTTTTTACAGATGCGAGTTCTATTGGGATTGGAGCGGTGCTTACGCAAAGTCAGAGACCCATAGCATATGAATCACGCACACTTAATAAGGCGGAATGCAATTACACAGTAACCGAACGCGAGTGTTTAGCGGTGATTTGGGCTTTAAACAAGTTTCGCACCTACTTTGGATCGTTAAATGTAAAAGTAATTACAGACCATGCAGCATTAACGAAACTCACTAATGGTAAAAATTTATCAAGTCGTATGATACGATGGTCACTCAAGCTAGCCGAATTTAATGTTGAATGGGAACATAGACCAGGTATTCAAAATGTTGTGGCCGATGTGTTGTCGCGGAACCCTGTGGAAAATTTTGAGGGTAGCAATATAACTTGTGCAGTAATTAGAGATTTGGTACTTTCGTCAAGGGAACAATTGATAGCTGAACAAAAGCAAGACCCCGAGCTTGGTCATATATATCGATACTTACAAAACCCCAATGACAGTTCAGTAAATGCGGGGGTCTGTGGGAACTGGTCCCAGGATTTTAAACTTATAGAGGGATTGTTATTTTATGCGAAATACGCATCCTCTCTAGGAGAATTGAGAATATATATTCCAAAATCGATGCGAGGTACAATAATGCACGAATTTCATGATAAGCCTATGGCTGGACATCTTGGAATACGGAAAACTTACTTACGCGTGAAGGATGCATGTTATTGGCCATACATGCGTAAGTCAATACACGATTATGTTTTGACATGTGAAGCGTGCCAAAAATATAACTATAAGAACGTGTTACCGGCCGGTCATTTAATACCAATTGTAACTAGTTATCCGAACGAAATAGTTTAATTAGATTTATTAGGCCCCTACCCAGCATCGAAACCCCAAAGATATCGATATATTTGTGTAATAACGGATCATTTTACGAAGTGGTTAGTAATAATACCCCTCAGAAAAGTGTCCGCAAAATTAATCGCCAATGCCCTGTTCGAAAATTATATTTCGCAATATGGAGCTCCAGTAAAAATGATTAGCGGCAATGGTCCCCAATTTGTATCCGAAGTTTTTGAACATTTAAGTGAGAGATTAGATATAAAGCATGTCAAAACAGTAGTGTATCGACCTCAATCAAATCGAACGGAACGTGTTAATCGCGATTTACTACAAATGATTGCTTCTTTTGTAAATTATAATCATGAATCCTGGGATAGGTTTTTAAATGAATTCGCATACGCACTAAGAACGGCAGTCCATGAAACGACGGGAAAAACCCCAGCAGAATTATTTTTGGGCAGAAAAATTATTACCCCATTTCAAAAATTTGTGATGGTCACAGATGGTACAGAATTTGTGGTTCAGAATATGGAAAAGGTGTTTGAGGAAGCTAGCCAAAATACAATGAAAAAGCAAGAAAAGTGGGCGAAATATTACAATAAAAGGAGACGCGAAATTAACATTAAGGTGGATGATTTAGTGTTAGTTGAAACTCACCCTATTAGTTCAGCCAGTAAAAAGGTGGTTGCGAAGTTTTCCCCTAAGTTTGAGGGTCCTTTTAGAGTTGTGAGTGTTAAAAACAATAACGTTGTAATTTGGAAGGCAGGAAAAAAAAACGACAGTCAATATAGATCAGGTTCGAATTTACCATCAGAGAAAAAGTGATGAAGGTTTAGTGGAGGTAGATTCTTCAATCAGTGGTGGATCCGAGTATCAGTCGAATAGTTTTGAGGATGGTAGATATGGGTTAGATAAGGTTCTAAGAGTAATGGGTCTGGTAGAAGACAGGAGGGAAAAGAAAATGGTAGAGTAGGAAATAAAAATAATCTTAGAGACACAAAAAGGAGCGGACACGAGCTGACTAAGGGTCGGTGCAAGAGAACTTTAACTGACTCGATATCACAGCCGAGCCAGAAAAAATTTGTGAAAACTCAGCACTCCAGAAGAGGCAAGAGGAGAACCGAATCCCCTACAGAAGTGCCATGGAGTAAAAGAGCAAATATTGAAAGAGAAGTCTACAAGCGAAGACTCCCGTCCTCCATCTCGTCGAATGTGCAATTCAAGAAGCGTTACAGAGTCAACGATCACTGCAGTAGCCAAGTTCCAGAAAGGAATCGCCAACAGAAAAGGTCCAACTTCAAGAGTTCTGAAGACGGCAGAGAAAGCTATGGGAAAGCCAGATCAAGATCACCAATAGGATCATTGGCAAGCCATGGAAGATTCACCCCATCTAGAGGAGATCAAGAAGGACGAGGTCACAACTACAACTTGAGGAGTCGCCGAGAATATAGACCGGACTGCCAGGAGCAAAGAGGGAATCAACCCAGCAGAAGGTCCACGTCATTGGAGGTGCAGATAGGAGACATTAAAGAAAGAAGAGGAGCAAAATATTAGCCAGGTTGTATTGTTTCATTTATATTTTTACTGACAGGCAGTCGGTTGAATTTTTGCAAGAAGCAAGTCTCGTTTTGTTAATAGTGTTGTCTAATGCAAAAGTCTCACTGCGTTGAGTGAAATGACCTTTTGTATATTTAAATATATTCTAAATTGTGGAAAGCATATGTATGTTTACATCTGTTTACCGAAAAGGCTTGGCTAAATGTGCGAGAATTCATTGCATTGTTTGTTTATATTGAGTATTTTGAAAATCGTATATAATTGTGTATATATATAAACATGTTGAATTGTATAATAGTATATATCTGGTTTTTGGGGTTCGCGGCGCAGAGAAAGGAATTTAACCATAACACTAACAGCGCTACGCGATTGGAATGGGAGTTTTATTTTTAGAAAGTAGATAAAATTTGTAAAGTATTTGACAATTTAAATATGTGTGGATTTTTCAATATTGTGTGTATAAAGTGTTCAAAATATTTTTTTGTACGTCCACTGATCCAGTTCTCATTTCAGGGTGGCTGACCCTGATGTTTTGAAGATTTTGTGTAGAAGATAAAAATTATGTAACCAGGATGTGTATTTAAAATATCTAAGTTTGTGGGTTGTGTACGGCCGGGTTTTTCCCTCCAGTGGAAGGTTTTTCCTTGGTCCTCGCCCAAATGGGGTACACCTTATATAATGAATGTAAAAGTTATAAATCTGGGAGTGATTATAAAGTTTGAGCTAGTAGTTTGAGTATTTCTTTAGCGTGTTGTTCTATAGAAGTTATTGCTAAACTAAAATGCAAGATATCTAGATAAGTTAAGACTTAAAATTTTCAACGTAATTTATATCGGGCCATTGAGACCCTTTTATAAATCCTGTTTTTTTCTTGAGGGGGGCTGTGACGGGTCTATCCGCGTCAAACTTCTATTAACCCTCTTGGGTAACTTTGGGGCCAGCAATTATTCTATTTCACAGCCTCCTCGGGAAAAACACGAGATAGTGATATGTTAATGAATTCGACTATATAAAGTCTAGATTTAGTAAGAAAGTAGAAGGAGAAGGAATTGCCAAACTTGTAGTAAGTATAGTCTACGAATCTCTCCAGCGAGCTTAGTACGTATTAGATAGTAATTGAGATTGTTAATCATTGAAATAATCAAAGGGATTATAGTTAGTATCGACCTGAAGTTAGTAAACGTCCGTCTCCTTTGTCAATTCTGATAGTTGAGATTATTTAGTGGGAATATTAGATTTAAAGGTTAGAATTGAATGTTAGAGTTGTGTATCAGGATTAATCTAGGGAATTGAATAATCACTCCAAGGTTTCTACTTATAGAGTAACTTGTTAATTGTATTTGTGTGTTGTTAATAAATATTTGTAATTACGGCTTTCGTTGGTGATAATATGTTTCCTTCCACACCAGGCATGTCGTGCAATGTGAACCCAGTCCAAGATAGGAGTGGGACACGACACTGGTATAGTTTTATAACTAAAATAAATCATCAACTTCATTACTATTAAAGGTAGCTTTCACAGATTTATGGATTTCTTGATATTTTTGACAGGACAGAGCATATGTATTCCATTTACAAAACCTTGGACTATTATCAAGAGTTTTAGAAAAGTGCTTTGTGTTTAACAATACTGCTTTTGCACTTTTAGAATTGTACTGCTTTTTCAATTAAACTTACTCTATCTTTTCCAATGCTAAACTTAATTTTGATTTGATTCATCATTTTTACAATTTTTAACTTAAATTAATGTTAATAATTTTTTTTCATTCTTATTACTGTTACTTTCTATTTTCCTTTGCAATTGCTTGAAACTTTTATGAAAATTCCTATTTTTAATTAGATGTTCACTTATTTTTGCTTACCAGTATTAATAAAAACAATTGCACACTTGTAAATTCTTCCTTGAATTTTGTTGATTTCTTTATCTTTATTGTATCTCTTTTAAATGAGCACAAGAAATACCATGTAATTCAGCTATATTTATATGTCTCTGACTTTGCTATTTTATTTACTAAATCATTCTTTCCTTAGAGTTTAACTAGAGTTCACTTATTCAAAATTATTTAAAAATTGGCCCCGATTAAATTTTTTTTCAATCCTTCTATCTCTCTCAACTGTCATTCTTAAACTAATTAATGAGGAAAAAAGAATGGGTATAAGGGTACTGGTTTTGCATGGTAATTATTCAGATTTCTTTGTGGTCTCAAATAAATAGCTTTGTGTTTCCTGTCTTTTAAATGATACACCAGCTTTTGTTCAACAGTAATAAACATTATGAACAATCATACATAGAAAGCATAACCTCGATCAAATACAAAACTGTAATAAAATTAAAATTTTGTAATACAGTTTTATTTAGACTCAAGCTTTATGTGAAATAAATTAGCCATGAAGTGTGCACACAAAAGTTTTAGCATCAAAATGTAGGCTAACCAAGTAAAATAAAACACCATTTAGATACTAATCACCATCACTAGGTTGACTAACCTTGCAATTTCATTTCTAGGAAGTTAAAATAACCAGAACAGGAAAAAAAGAAGCCTTTAAGTAAAGCATCAACACCAAGCAATGTTTCATTAGCATTTTATAAGGTACCTTATAGAATTAAACAAAAAGTTAAGAAGCCAAATGCCATAAAAGAATATACCTTACGAGTTGCAGTAGATTTTGTGAACATTATGGTTGAAGAGTCCGAATGAAAATAGCTTTCAAAAGCCCCTTTGTCCAATAATACAATTAGAGGCAGAATACCAATAAATGGTGGAGAACCTCAGTGATCAATAAGAAAAAAATCAAAGGGAAAGAATTTGAATTGTAGTTAGATAAGGTTATGAATAATAAGGACATTCACAAACACATTTGATGTTATACACAGTTCACAAATGACAACATCACAAAATATCTATTTTGTAAAAAATATTAAAAGAGATGCAGAGGCACAAGGACTTGTTCAAGATTCATGATATTTTTATATTTGAACATAATTTGAATTGAACTAAGTGAACTGGTGCCTGTACTGACAGCAACCATTCTGTATCTAAATATTATGTAAGATTACAGTTACTTATTCAAAGCAAACCCCTGATGCACTGTGGACCCATTGTTTTATTCACAAAGAGGAGCACTTACATCAAGGTACTTGCATTTGCTATTGAAGCAGATGTTAGAATTTGTGTGGTGAATGTAGTCAATTAAAAAAAAAACTCCTATTGAAAGCAAAGATTTTCAAAAAACTTTATATAGCATAGAAGCTGAATATTCATTTTTTGCAGTACTACAGTAATGTATAGTGAACTATCTTGCAGCAATGTTCAATCACTATGTTTGAATTGATACGAAATTCCTATTTTCCTTGAAGAAAAAGATTTTTAATGAAACTAACATATTTGTACAATTTTATACAGAACTGCTGAATGCCTAAGATTTTCTTCTCCTGGGAAAGTATGCACTTTAAAAGACAATGGAAAAATTTTCTACTTTTATAAGCGTGTAGATATATATAAGCCATTTACTACACCATTGCCTAAATACAATTCTACATATCAAGGATACTAAATTAAATAGTGACATTTTTTATTAAAAAAAAAAGGATTGCTTTCAATTTTTTTTATTAAATTTCTTTTCTGGAACAGCAACATTCACATACCTGTTTATAGGTATGTGAATTATAGGTATTATTATTTACAATGTAACAATTATTTGGTTAATAAAAATAGTGACAAAATTAAAAATATAAAGAAAATTATAAGATAATGCTCAAAATAGGACTATTATATTAACATTTGTCATGATTTCATTCATCATTTTAGATAAGTATAATGTTTCTGGTTTGGTATAAACTTTTTCCTAAATATCTTAATATTATTGATTTGTCTTTGATTGCATTCTACTTTCAATTAATAATTTTACTTGAAAATAAATGGCACCATTAGTCAACTTGTTAAGTATCTTCAAAATTAGAAAGCCTTTAGTTATGGATATAATACACTTCTCTTTTTTTCTCCCAATATAAGAAAGAAGAAAAATTATGGTTTTCATAACTTCTATGTACAATTTACAGTAGTATTTTTAGGTATTTTAATGAAAAATTCTACATTTTCCAGAAGTCACCATTGTTTATGGCTTCTTACTGTTAAGCTGATCTACTTTTGCTGTGTTAGGACATTAACGGCTACATTTTGCAAATTAAGTTTAACTTTTTAAGAATATTCTTCATACTTCTAAGAAGATTACTATTTTATACTACAGTATTATAGATTTATATATTTTTAGAAATAATTTTTAATTTTTATCAAAAAATTTCAAACTGGATTTTTTTCTTACTTCAACTAAGTGATATAAGGGGGAAAAGATTGGTACCTTGAAGAAATGGTTAACCATACAATCTTAATCCTAAACCCATTTTTTTTTTCTATTCTATTACAGTAGTCATTCTACTTTGAGCTATAATGTCTTGCAATATTTCTACTTATTGTTTGACATTAAGTTAAATTTCTAGCAAATAAATACAATATATATGATTTATTACACACACAAAATATAGTGTGTGAGTGAGTGATTGTGGGTTTTAATGGCGCAAGAGCCAATTTTGGCTAAGCTGTGCCAAACATTCATTAAAATATTAAAAACGTTATAAAATATCTAAAAATGTGGACAAGAACACCGTTTTAGAAGTACAAGGTAAAATCAGAAAATATAAAAATCCAATTCATAAGATAAAAGAACATTAATTTTTCTTAGCCCTCCCCCACCAAGTCAGATAAGTTTAAAACAGAAAAATGCAAAAATGAAAATCGAAATAAGATATTTAATATAGGTTTAAAATTCTTAACCAGTGATCTGGAAGTAATAAAAATTGTAAAAGAAAAAACAATTACTTTCTGCAATTTCGATATCGTGTCGGTGTAATTACGTGCGAATATGTAATATTATATGGAATTTTCAGTAGAAATAATTCATCCTCATTATATTCAATTATTTCTTCATCTGAGATATCCTGTTGAAATGTACTTTTTGACAGTTTGTGTAGTGACCTTTTTATTTCCATTCAGGCTTTGTTTATTTTTTTAGTAATTTTTTTTTCCTAGCCTGAGTTTTTGATGTTTCAAATCCTGTGTTGTAGATGCAGAGGGGAGTTGAATGAGGAAGTGGATGTGATTGAGGAGGATTTAATAGAGGTGAACATATTATTAGTGGTAGAAAGAATGGCATTAGACATAGGAATAGGTGGGCTGAGGCTCTGACACTGTAGCTGCTATTGAAGCTGTGGATGGCAAGAGATGTGCTTGGGCTGAAGATGAAGTGGAAACAACAGGAACAGATAGAGATATATTTGGTTTTGGGAGGGATGAAAGTGGATGAAGTAAATTTAAAGGTGGACATTTTATTTTTCTTATATTTTCATCTATTTGTGTATAATTGTTTACAGCTGAGGATTTTGCAGCCTAGGCATATGTTTGCGATGTTTGGGGAACTATTAGTTTTCGGGCTTCTGGATAAAATATATTTTTATTTGTTTTGATTTCCTGAATTTGTTTTTCCATTTTCCATTTGGGGCAGAGTTTTGAATCAGCAGAATGGGGTTGAGAGCAGTTAAAACATTTAGGCTCTAGAGTGCAATCTGTAGAAGAATGCCCTACAGATGCACACCTAGAGCATATTAGTTGGCCACGGTAGGAAGTTTGTGAATGTCCAAACCTCTGACACTCGAAACATCGCAGAGGATTCAGAATGTACGGACGTATTTCACTCTTTAAATATTCAGATTTTATTGTAGTCAGTAGTTTTGGGCTATTGGTGGTAAAAATTAAATGTTTTGTAGGAATAACTGCAGTATATTTTTTTGTTGTAATCTTTCTGACCTAAATTACACCTTGATCAGATAATCCTCAAGGATTTCTGCTTCAGGGGTGGTCACCAGGTCAGCTTCAGAAATGACACCTTGACAGGACTTTAAGGATTTGTGGGGACTGACTGTTAAAAGGGGAATCTAAAAATGTTTTGGCTAACAAAAAAGATTTAGGTTGCAAGGAGAATGTAGTTTCTATTAACAAGTCAGCATAACTTAATTTTTGAATGAATTTTGGATCTCCAACAATTCCATTAACAGCCCTTTGTATGGCAAATAGAGGCATTGTGTAGCATTTCATTGTTTGGTAGAAATAAAGTTAAAAATCGCAAATGTTTAGAAATATCGTCAATGTGTAAGTTGCGTAAAACAAGGCCTTTACTCGGGCACAGCTGCATTGGATTTACATGCGTGAAACAAACTTCATCCTGGTGTGCCTCCACCCCTCCATGGAGTCCAACAAAGGAGGCAGTGTGCCGATCAACTGACATTAGTCAGGCTCCATGTTTACCTGGAGTACATCCAGAATATAGTGCTACAACATCAAGGTGAGGATCCAACAGGTAAACCCGCCACCCCTTATCTGCAGCACTAACCCTACAGCAATGTCTCTCTGGAGACACCGAAGACAGGTATCACCAGACGATTGACAGGAGCGGGCTCACTCCTGCCTACAATGAAGCGTGGGCCAAAGGGAAAGCAAAGGTATCCCCAGAACACCATTTTCCTCCTTGCGGGATGCAGAACATGACAAACATGCAGGTTGATAAACCAACAGTATTAGTCAAAAACAAAGAAAGCAATAAAATCAAAATGTTTAACGAAATCGAAGAAAAATTAAATTAATGCAATTCAAAATGAATACGAAAAATGTTATTAATAATGAATAATTAGTAATCTAATCTAAATGAATGAGTTCATAATTTTTTTCCATGTATAATGACAATTTATGTATCTGTGATCTAAACGAGAAAAGAAAGAAAGGAGGAAGTGAATGACAAGGAGGGTCGAAAATAGAGAAGGATCACTAGAGTACCTCAGGGTCATGACACCCATTCTCACCTCAAGAAGGTGAGCCCCTGACGGGACAAAATATGGTGAAGAAAAGTTAATGAGGGCACAGGAAGGCATTGTTTCTGCATATTGTAGAAATTTTTAACCTCAAATTAAGTATATTAGTTTCCAAATATAAAATCTACTTTTAAAAGACACTTATCACAATTCATCACTAGGTTTGAGAAATTAGAAATGAAAGTATCAATAAGTTTGCATAAGTTATTATGCAATAAGATTGAAAGCAAAATCTGGTAGCCTGGAATTGACTGAATTCTGGATTGGAATAAAAAATGAATAACCTTATTTAAGAGATAAAACTCTGTGTATTTTAATTCCATTTTTGACTTTTTATTTGTACAAAGTTTGCTGTCAGTAATCACTGTAGAAAAGAGTGAGAAGAGAAAGAAAAATCAACATGAGAAAAGAAATTCCAGTGACTATGTACAATTTAATTCTAAAATTTTAGAAAATGTGCAGTGATCCACATGCTTATTCATCTCATTAATTTAATGTTGATGAATAAATAATGAATGAAAGTATTTGTTCAGTATATCATTTGAGTTTTTCATAATCTGTCCATTACAATTTTATTTCTGATGTTACACGTTTCAATTATATTGACCTCTTATATATAAATAACTGATAAAAAATACTTGTTTTGACTTAGACATAGCACTATGGGAAAACATTAATTCGAATAACATGCCACAAGATGGAAAGTTTACGAACCACAGCTTTAGGGCCAAAAATCCAATGTACAATCCAAAGAATTAACAGATAATTAATAAAAAAACCCCTAAAAATAAAGAAATGGGGAAAAAATATTTTTCCTAGAAACAATAATAATCAAAGCACATTAATCTGACTGTTACAAAATTTCTGCTTAAAATTTCAGAGTATTTTGTAAGCAAATTAGGAAACAAACATTCTAAATATTACACAATATACATTTAATGCAAAATTAACCATACAATTACTTCAAAAAATTATTTTGTCTCTGATGCCTTGCAAAATTTTTATATAAACATAATAAACAACAAAAATGACATTCTGTCAAAAGTTAAAAATGTTATATTATACAAGATAAGATATATAAAAACAATACAAAGATAGAAATTATAACTTCATTCCACTAACAAGAATTGCAATAAATTAATATTCTGTGCATATGCCAAAAGCAGTTACAACTCCAACAAATATCAACAATAAAAGATAAAGAGTTTGAAATGTATATTTACAGACCCCCCCTCCTAGTCCTTTTTGCCCCTAAAAACACAGACTCATTTAAACACACTTATTCAATCTCATGCAGCTGTGGGTGATTAACATTCACTAGTTACCTAGCAATCAGATCAGATTAGTTCAAAAGAATATAGATTTTATAAAAGGGTGAGTTGGGGGGGGGGAGAATAAAATTCGATAAAAGTTATATAAATGCATATATATATATCATTTGTCATAGAGTATAATCCCAAACAAAAAAAGGATATAAACAAGAAACTTGAATTAATAACAAAAGCTTGATTTCTTAGAAATGCAGAAACAGAAATTGATTATACTGACAATGTATAACAAATCAGTACGGGTGTTGACACATTCCCTGCATACCATAATATAAAACAATTAATACTGAACCAATCAGATGACACACAGTATTAAAATCTATTGAGTCAGCTGCCTCATTGCTGTTACATTTTGAAAGAACCATTATGTTGAAATGGACAGAACTGCAATTCATTTGAATGATTTATAATGCCATTTCTTAATAGTGTTCTGTGCATTATTAGAACCAAAGATGTTACTAGCATATTCAACAGCAAAGAAACAGAACAATTAACTGAATTAGAAAATATCTAATAGCACATACTGACCCATACTGTTGCATGTAAAACCCCAATAGCAATGAACTCGGAAATGCTGCTTTTTTATTTAATGGTATGATGAGAATGGAGAGAAAAATTTAAAATAAATCAATATGTACAACTTGAACCCACACTTCCATATTCTGGCATTATATAAAATGTCTGTACTTAATATGTAAAGCATTTAAAGGATCATCTGAATCAGAATAAAGCGATTAATCACAACATATCTATAATTTATTAAACAATACTGCAATTCTTACCTCCTTTGAATCAAATAATTGAACTGACACTGTTTCAGATTTGATATCTATTATTTTACCCAATTTGTATCCTGAAACAGGATCGGGTACCCAAACTTTAGGTGTTTCCATTGTACCTAAAAGTAAAGAAAATAGGTTTAAAAATATTAAACATTTCCAGTCAAATAATTCAAAACCTTGTAAATATCAAAATCCATCAATATTTTTTGCAGATTTGTTTGAATATAGTTAAAATAACTGTAGAATAAAGATGATGCAAATTGCACCTCTCTACAATGGTATAGAACAGCTTTAAATATTAAGAGTGCACTACAACACAATCTAAAAGACATTCATTTCAAGGATTCAAATCCTGGAAAAAATCAAATGAAATTTGTACAGTTTATCATAATTTATGGAAACTTTCATAGTTAAAATTACATTTTTAATGATATTTACAACACAATAGGGGAAAAAATGCCTGTATATACACAAAAATTCCCTACTTTCCCCCCAAATGTATAGAAGATCCATTATTGATTCCTCCTAATAATTTTTCTTTAGTTCAGAATATACTGTATTTATTCGAATTTAAGCCACACTTTTCCCCCAATATTAAATCTATTGAAAATCAGTTGTGGCTTAAAATTGAATTTAAAAAAATACATCAGATGGAGCAATTCGAGCAATTTACAGGTTCCAAACTATTTTACACTAGTTTTCATTTTCCACAAAGACCTGTTGAGAATTTGGGGTGCAGCTTAGAATTGAGTAAATACGGTATTTACATTTGATTTCTAGTATATAAAATAAGGTGAATAAATCCATACATCAAAATAGCACATCAAGAATTCTCTCTTAATTATGCACATAGTACATACATAAAAAAATATTAGTATTAATATGTTGCTCACTGTATACTCTGAAAACATTTTGAATAACATGGATTTATTTGAATACCATATTACTTCTTTAAAAGAAAACATAAAATAAGGCCCAGTGCCTGTCAAAAACAGGGCATAAGACTTGAAGATTCGTTTTATCAACTTATAATTATAGTTTGTTTTGACCGTGACATTTTTTAATTTAATGCAATACAAGTGCAGTAAACTAGGACATAAAATAATTTGTTAATAATTTAAAATTAAAATAAGAATGACTTAGTCATATAAGCCATTCAACTCAAACACTTGAAATGTTTTAAAACTGTTTTGCCTTTTGTTAAAGAACATAAACTTAACTTTCTTTGATCCTTTTTTGGATAGAAAAATGCTTCTTAATATTTTCTGATTTTACAAATGTATGGAGAACAGTTTATTTTAATATATATTTTATTTCACTTTGTAACACATAGTACCTTCCTGTATAAATTATGTTTTGTCTCCATTATTTTATTGCTAAATGAATAGTATATTTTAAACTTCAATACATAAAAGAAATATATGGAATTGCATGTATATTAAATATAGTCATCAGGTTTAAAATATACAATTGTATAAATGTATATTTAATATTAATTAATAGGATGTTTTCTTCCTTTTTTAATCAAAAAATGTATTCACAGTTTGAAAAATTTTATTCATCAACAAGACTGGAAAAAAAAAACATTTTCTATTGCTAATTACTCATTTTTTTAATTCAAGTTTTCAATAGTTTTTTTTAGTTTAATATTTGAAATACCTTCAGATTTACTAATTAAAAATAATAAACATTTTTAAAGAAACATTAGAAAATGATTGTCTACTGATTTTGATGTCGTATAAACTTAGTGACAGGAAGGATGATTGTGTTATGTCAGAATAAGGTGGCTTCTGCGTGAAATATTGTAATAATTAATAATCTTAAAATCCTGTGTCTAGGGAATAGCTTAAGTATAATTATCTAATTGAACAGAAGTATTAAACCAGAGGGTGTAACTTTTTAGATTTTTTTTTTGTCCAAGGAAGAACAAGCTTATCTAGTATGGGTTCAGATTATGTGTACACCGATCCTCCAAGAAAAACCTTCACTCCAGCATGCACTAGCCTAAATGGGCAGCTTTTTTTAAAATAAAAAAGGCATTCTTAATTATATATATTACATAAAAAGATTTTAATTATTTAAAATTAACACTACTTTACAGATCTTGCATAATAATTCACAGAATGAATTTTAACAAAAGAGAAATCTCATAATACACTCATGAACAAAAAAATTAGTGCAACAAGAAATAATTGCGGGATCCTAACGAAACTTGGCATGTAGGTGCATGTCAGGGAGATATGCACATGATTAGAAATGCAGCGTGATTCTGCATTATGTATAGCCGGTAGAGGGCATTTAATGCCGTTCTCTGCAGAATATAAAACAGGTAACCAAAGCTTGTTTGAGTGTGCTGAACCGTTTACAAAGGAAAGGCTGAAGTAGACATGCCATTACGCTGTTTTCGAAGACGATATGAGCAGCTGACACAGTTTGAGAGGGGGAGAATCATCGGCATGATGGAAAGCTGGGTGGTCCAGCTAGGAAAGAAGATCCTCAATTAAGCTGCTCTAATTATGTTGGGACCAGTGGATCCGAGAGATGTCATTTAAACGTAGACCAGTCTCAGGACATCCTCGACAGACTAGTCCTCGAGAAGGCCGCCACATCAAAAGAAATGCACGAGTTCAACCAACTGCTTCATCGGCTGCCATACAGGCACAGGTAGCACCTTCAATAAGGGCCCCTGTGTCTTCTTGAGCCATATGAAGGCACCTGGCTGAAGGACATTATGTGTGCAGTGGTGCCGCGAACGAGGAAACGAGCACACTGGAACGGAACCAGGTCGTCTTTAGCGACGAATCCAGATTCAATCTCAGCAGTGATGACAATTGTGTTCGTGTGTGGGGACCCCATGGTGAACGCCTCAATCCTGCCTTTGCTTTACAGCAACACTGCTCCCACAGTTGGTGTGATGGTACGAGGTGCCACTGCCAACAATACTCGGTCACACATTGATCCATGGCACCCCGACAGCCCAGTGGTATGTCCATGACATCCTGCAACCACATCTGTTGCCACTCATGCAATAGCTCCCAGGAGCCATTTTTCAACAAGATAATGTGCGGCTTTACACGGCAAGGGTGTCACAAGACTGTCACCGCACTGTTACTACTCTTCCTTGGCCTGCCCGATCCCCAGATTTGTCTCCAATCGAGCATATCTGGGATCATTTGGGACGGTGAGTTGGGCATTCCAAGAGTTTGAACGAACTAGAGGAAAGGTTACAGCAAAATGGAACAAAATGTCTCAAGACATCATACAGAACTTGTAGGCCTCAATGCCCGATTGTATCGCATCGTGCATTCGCGCTAGAGAGGGTTTAATAGGGCATCGAATCCTCCGTTCTTTTGCCTTTTTCTCTGGAATAAATGATCTGTTTTCTTTGATTTTCTAATCATTTTCTTATAATCAAAGTAGTCATTACATATGTAAAACTTTGTTTCATTTTAAAGACTCCTCCTTGGTGGGCTAATTTTTTTGTTCACGAGTGTATATACAAAACAATAAAATACTTACATTGAAGCATATATACAGATGGAGGAAAGAAAAAAAAATCAATGCAAATGATTAAAAAAAATAGAAGCATACACATACAAAATCAAACTGAAATTAAATACAAATGCATATACTCAAAAAAATCATAAGCATATTTGAAAATTAATAAATGGAATATAAGAGCAGGGAGACCCAAACACATGATATAAGTGAGAGGAGGGGAGAAATGGAGTTATTGGAAGATGGCTATGAAATTGTATCAGTAATTTTTGCAGCTATTTGAATACAAGAAATTAACCTAGCTTGAGTTGTAGGATTTGTAAGATTTTTAGCCAAGCAGATTTGTATGTCGTGGAAGGTTCTTTCCAATGGTAATCTTTTGTATAGGAACACAATGTTCCATATCTCCAGTAGATCCACAAGGACAATTAGGATTAGTCTTAATTGTGAACTTGTGTAAGTAGCTCAGAAACATATCATAATTAAAAACTGAGAAATGAACTTAGAACAGTGGTTAATTTTAATATTAAGAACAGGTATGTGTATACTTTGACTTGTAAATCAGAATTTGAGTTGGTTCAATAGCTCTTCCAGTCCTTTCTCACAAGGAGTTTTTCGTTCAAAATTTTTATAATGAAGGAGTGAGGGGTAGACACACTTACTTGTTTATCACAGGAAATAGGCATTTTGGCATATTGATCTGCTATTTCAATGTTGCTTATATTATTGTGGGCTTTAACTTAGTAGAAATTGATATTATTTCTAGTATACAGAAGTTATTTAATTTCATTTAAATACTGTGATTTGTTGTAAACATTTTGTTAAAATAAACTGGAAGACAGACTGTGTCAGTTTAGTTGTGTTTCACTGTCCACTCATTGAAAAATTAAGAGCAGAAATCTGTGCTTGGAAGATGGTATTTAAGTATTCCTGAGCATTTGAGTTTCATGTGTAAAACTCTTTGGTAGAAGATGTACATGGTGCATTCTGTCTCGAATATGATATTAATTTCATTAGGGTTTATTTCTAATTGCCGACGATTTAGTCCAGTAGAAATAAATGAAAGATCTGCAAAAGGTTGAATAGTGAATTTATCTGAGTTTAAATAAAGAACAGAATCAAAATGAAGATTCTACAAAATGGGACCAAGGACCAACCCTTAAAAACAGCCTCGAAGAATTGGATGCAAAACAGAAATATTGAAACTATAATAAATAACTTTGCAATTTGTATAACAAGTTGAAGTATTTTTAGTTTGTGTGCCATATATATAGTAAATATCAGTTTTATTACTTGAAACAAAAATGAAGTTAAAGATACCCCAAGCAAAAGTCAGTATGCCTATAAATATATCCTTTTGTTTCTTGAGGACAGGATACTCTTTGTCTCCTCTCCCTCTAAATAGAGATTTCTCTTACGGAACACAAACTGAAGGCATTATACCTTGTAAAAAAAGTATACTTCTATTTTAGAGCCATTTTTTAAAAAAACTACAGCCAGTTATGTCTTTAGATTTCTTGAGGCTTTGGGTCCCTAAAGAAAAGTAGGCTCCATCTGCGACCCTTCTAAGCAGACAGTTTGTAGCATTAATTATGAAATACTCATAGAAATTGTATTCCATAGCAAATAAATGTGTGTGAATCACAATCAAACAAATGGACTACACCAACTCTGCTAGTTTTCCACTAAATAATTATGATGTATAGAAGTAGACTTAGGTATAGGCACAGATGACAAACATGACATAATGCAGTCTTGTCACTGTTACTAATTAGTATATAATGCAAAATTCCCAGTTTTTCGAAGGATATGCCCAGGAATCATATTTGATGATTAAAATTATTCAGAACATGATCTAACTGAGTCTGAGTAGAGGCCCCCTATTGAGGTCAAGGCTCGGGCTCATGCCTAACAAAATCCCTGACTACAGCATTATTATACAGAAAGCAATGCTCCACTTATTTTTATGATAATTACTGCAACAGTGAAAAAAAGAGATTTTCCTTGAAAAAAACTAGAAAAAGAGGCAATTCTGTTTTTTTAGTACTTTTGTATCCTACAAGATGCAACATTTGAGTGACATGATACAGATCCAGAGTGCAGTACCTATTTATAACAAA
The DNA here is from genome assembly GCA_019973975.1 of Trichonephila clavata. Lineage (NCBI taxonomy): Eukaryota > Metazoa > Arthropoda > Arachnida > Araneae > Nephilidae > Trichonephila > Trichonephila clavata. Next base: position 217,167 of record BMAO01036433.1, on the reverse strand, counting down.
ACTGTGTAATATGCTTAAGAAACTGCCAGTCATGTATTAAGTAATACAAAAATATTAACCATGTTTTATACTGTAAAATGATAGAATATCTAGAATTTCACATTTATATAGCATAAAAAAAATGGCAACCAATACTGTGATTTTGGTGACCATTTTTGAACAAGTGAAAAACATCAAATACATATTTACAATATGAGAAGCTTTAGTAAATTGTGTTTCAGTTCTGTGAAAAAATATAGCATGGAAAAGGAACTTTACCAAAAAATCATCCTGTTTGGTAATGGTGCAAAGAAAACAGAGTTTTCATTTCTTTAGTCAACAAATTACAAAACCATTACACAACATCAATTAATTATACATGAACTTTAATAATAATGATTTTTATAGAATATTAACAATAATTTTAAATAGCATTTACATATATTTTGCAGTTATAACACTAATAACAAGTACTATAAATGGCAGGCTCCTTATTTTCAGTCATTTATTAATGATTCACAAAACTTTCAAATTAATTATCAGAACATCAATTGTCAACAAGTATATAAGTATGACAATGAGTAACCAATCTTTTCAACATGTGTGAATAATCTCTATTATATTTACTACTTTCTTAACAAATTCCAGGAGACAAAAATTGTTTTGTAAAACATCTAAACACTTTTATTGTTATACTAATTCCCTTCAAATGGATAACTTCATGCTATTACTTGGTATTCAATGAACATGATGCACTTTTATGCGATGACATTCATTTACAGTCACGTTTTCCCAAACAATGCACGAAGCAAAACCTAGCAGCATGACTTAGTTACATTTGTATCAAGAAATTTGCCCATTCCTCTCTAATTTGTACACTTTAAACTCTTTCTCAATGCTTTTCTCATGATATAAAAATTATAATCTACTTTCTTAAAAGACTATAAAGCCACATTACCTAATTAAGTTCATTGTAATAGTTAATTTACTATAACTCTCTTTCAGTACCTTAAATATTTATAAAAACAAAAACAGCTCTTATCTCTAACCATGGATTTTTACTTCGCACATACAATTTAAATATGATTAAAAAAGAAAATGTACATCTCAGAGGCATAACAGAGAATGTTAGGGATCCCCTGCAAAGTCTGGTTTTGGGCTACAAGTTGTATTTTATAAATGATTGAAAAACAATAACATGGGCTTTGGACCCCCCCCCCCCCGTGATGTGAGGATTGTAGGGGTGTACCTTACACCACTGAGCCATCCATTACAATGAATTAATCACCAATAGCATCAGCGTATGATGTAGCAAGGATATTGTCCTAATATTTTACAACATTCAGAATTCTTCCATGAAGTCCTGGCAAGTCAGTGTGAATGCAGAATGAGAAATTCTACTACAAACTTTTATTCCAACTCATATATAACTCTGTCTTTCAACAGTATAAAATTGGTAGTATACGGTGCTTGTTCCCTCATATCAATGCACTACCAGAATTCCTCTCCAAAGTAAACCAGGACTCTTCTGTGAAGAGTACAGGAGCCAATTACTGCCTAGTCACGGTAACATGATTTCTTGTCTAACCAAAATGGGTAATCCTATGCCATGGAGTCCTTGATTGTGAAAATGTTGCACACTGTAGCAGCAGATACGTCATCTCTGTTGTGGTACATTGAAGTGAAATGAGCTGAAGCAAAGCAATAATCTTTGTCATACTGGCCAAAAGAACTAGAAAGATATCTTTTCCAGGGGGTGTAATCCATGAGAGGCTTGGATTCCAATTGATCCCAGATTATTTGAACAACACTACAATACACATTAAGACATCAACAGTGGCATAACAGAGAATATTAGGCCCCCCCCCCTGCAGACCCCAAGCCAGATTATACAAAGAATACGTATTTGGCATTAGTCAGGCTTTCAGCACCCCCACCACCATGTGGAGGAGTACGTTACACCACTGGTACATTTAGCCATTTTTCTGGTCTGTACCTTGAATAAAACCTTTTATTGTCATGCAGTGCTAGAAAAAATGATGTCAAGCGAAAGTTTTCAATAACTTCAGAACTTCACATTCGAAATTTATATGAATTTAAAAACAGTGCAAGAAATAAGTTTATCGATATCTAAAAAATACAAAAACTTTAATTAATTTTCATTTAAAAATTTATTTGTCTTTTTATGCATGTAGAAAGTGGGGGAAAATGTTAAGGCCACTAGAGATTTTATTTACAGAAACTGCTAACAATGGAGATTTTCCAATGTCTTTATCATTTTCCCCAGTATTGAATTGAAGAATTAAAATTGATACAGCCATGAACAACTCTTTTTAATTATTATTATAATATAATTTTCAGACCATCTTATAACCTTTTCATGTATTTTAAATATTTTCTACTTTTTTTACATTGTCCTTGTACTAGATTATTTGGAATGAAAATTATTCATCCTTTATATTATATGTCAAGGCATTAAAGAATTCAGTTATTTCTTCAGTCAAAAATATGAAGGGGTACACTTTTTTCCTCCCTTTAATCATTTACATTTGCTTATTCTCTTTATAATATTCTAGAAAATAGACAATAAAGAAAAATGTCGGAAATATAACATGTTATGAACAGTATTTGGAATATTTTAAACCACAGATTCTATACATTTATTTTTAGGAAAATTATATAATTACATCTATTACCTGTTAAGTACTTTTAAATAGGGGTCTGTAACCTGAAGCCCCCTGAAGACATTTTAGTGTTCCCACATTTGAATTTGATATAATTGCATGAAAAATAGCCTTGACAGCTTTTTGTAGAAAAAACACTTTTTTCTTTCTTTTTTATTCTTGATATTTAAAACATTCCATTGATATGCTAGGTATCCATTTTAGATGAAAATTTTTTTGAAAATGAAGAATGTTTCAAAAATTTCACTGAATCTTAAAAGTTTTTAAAATAAAAAAATTGACTATGTATAAAATCTTAGCAATTTCTGGAAGAAAAAAGAACCAATTGTATTCTTATCTCTAACTGGATGTCAAACTTTCGCGAAAGTGTCACCAAAAGTGACCTTGAGCACGCTGCTACTATAAAGGAGGAGGGGGGAAAATGAGCAAAATTATAATACTAGTAATGTTGTAATCAGTCATCAAAGGTACAGGAGATTGTAAACATCATGTTTTGTTGCTAATAAGTACGTTTTGTACAGTTGATTTTAAGTTAGATTATTCATTCATTCTACATTCTGAGATTCAAAAGCTTTTATGGTCTTTGAATTAGAGCATGATGGTATGTCTTGATTACAAAAAAAAAAAAAAGTTGAAGGAAAAGTGCAATTTTTTCAAGAAAAGTGGTCAGATCTTTTTTTTATTTTGCTTAACATAATGAAGTTTTCCTTATTTGCAATGAAAGAATACACAAAGAGACACTATGATACTAAGCACAATAGGAAATATTTTGCATTAGAAGGACATTTTCAAAGTGATAAAATGAGTGAATTAAAATCAAAACTGAATTTTTTCAGAGGGGAATAAAGAATCTAAAAATAGTGGGCTCGTGTTAGCTACATGAAAGTAGAAAATGCTAAGTATGGAAAATCTTTTGCTGATGGAGAGTTTGTAAAAGAGTTCAGAGTGCAGTTGATGTGCTTTGACCATCACAGGCTCAAGCCATATCACATAGTAGCTTGTCTGGTGTAATAATAGGGAGACAAGAGGCGAATCTCACAACAGACATATTCAATAAATTAAAATCCAAATGCATTTAATTTTATTTTGTAGCAATGGATGAATCAACAGACAGTGCACAAGTAGCCATTTTTATTCATAGCACAGGTAGAGAATTTACAACCATAGAGTAATTATCCAGTGTCATTGTATTTAAAGGTACAACACAAGGAACAAATTTATATTAGAGCACAAACTTTCGATAAATGTGAGTTAGATTTCAGCAATATATCTGCTGTAACCACAAATGACGCTAAATCTATGTGACCAAAGAGAAAATAGGTCTAACTACACATTACTCAAACTTGATGAAAAGGCAAGTGGAAATAATACTATAATGACTTTTCATTTTATCATCTCTTAAGGAAATTTGTGCAAGAAGTTCTTCTCAAACTTTGAACATGGAATGACTGTTGTTGTAAAAGTGGTTAATTTCAACAGTTCTTAAGTGATTCATCTCAATGGCTTGAGCTACTGCTTACTGGGAAAAAAGATCTACTTGATCATAATCTTTATGACTGTGGAAGTTTTGGGGACAAAATTAATCCTATAGAAAAGTCAGTTGCTAAATAAGAATTCCATTCATTTTCCAAAGTGTGTGAAGAACTCTACAACATGGAATTCAAATGATTATGTTCCAAACATTTCAAAAATCTGAAAGAGGAATTCAAAAGTAGATATTCTGATTTTTGAGGAAATGAAATTTTTATGAGAATGTTCTCCACACCATTTTCAGTTGATACTGGAAGTGTTCCATCTGAACTTCAATTAGAATTTATAGATCTGTGACCTTTGGGGGCCCTGGGCGAATAATACCTGGGGCCCCCCTAAATAATTAAAAATTTTGCCATTTTCCTAAAAAAAAATTCTGGGAAAAAATTTTAAATATAAGAAACTCTCTCTTAATGGATTTTTTTTTATTTCAAACAATTTAAATTCGTTATAAACACTAACATAATTTACAAAAAAAAACCAAACTTTTGTGCTGCAAATACTTTTATTTGTTCATAACATTTTAAGTCTTTAGTGAGATCAGTATTAATAGAAAGAAGTGATAAATAAGTAAGTCTAGTATTTGTCATCATTGTTCTATATTTCTATATAGGACGTTTTAGAGAATGCACACTCCACTTCACTAGAAATATAAGGAGCATTATAAAGATCTTTAAAACAGTAACAAATTTGGAAAAACAACAACAAGTTTCTTTTCAAAATTAAACTTAATATATCACTACAAGTACAGGACAGCTCATTTTGTTTTCCATGAGTTTTGAGTTGAGCACCTCCATTTACTAAATGTTGGTCTACGTTATCTGAATAGGGAGTACACTCTCCAGGTCTCGATGTTCTCCTTACTTTGATCTTGCAAATCCATCAAAAGTTTAAATACTATATTCTGCATATACTTGACTTCTATTTAAATCAAGGGTTAGCTTATCTAACGAAACAATAAGCGTGTTCCTTTAAAAATTTTCTGTCCTATAGTGAGCTTTTTTGCGGATTTATCTGCAAATTTTGAAATAACTTGTCCCGTCTCTTGTTCATATCACTATATTCTATTTCTACACTAGAACTTAATTTTTTGGCTGCGTCTTGATACTCCTTTAGTTTTTTATCTGATTCATGTACATCAGCATTTCTCAAACTGTGGGGAGCGCAAGCATATTGAAAAGTCAAAAACAAAAGATTTAAAATAAATATTAATTTACTGAAAGGGGGGGGGGGGGAAGCAAAATTAAAATACATTCTAAGATAATAAAAATAAAAAATACACATTTACACTGATTAAATATATTTATAAATGTATCAGTACTGCACAATGTTTTTGATAATTAATTTATCAATACATTAAAAACAAGTATAATAATTAGTGGTGCCTTCCATGTGCTTGCCGTATACAAAAATTTAATTATTTTGATAGTTTTTTATGGTTAATAAGTAAATTTGTACTGTAGCTTTGGTGTCAAAATACATTTTTATTGCATTCAATACATTGTTATATTAGAAGGGGGGCACGATGAAAATTATGATTGAAAATTGGGTCATAAACATTAAAAGTTTGAGAATCACCGATATACACTGGTGTTCAAAAGTTAAGCATAATTGATAGTTATGTGAATAAAGAAAGAACTGTAAATCAGAATGGCGGGAAACGTGATATGCGCGTGTAAAATGGTTTTAAAATAAAGGAAGCAAATTAAAAGAATGATAATAATTAATTTTATTATCCAAAGTAGCAGTTTGAAATAAAACTGAGCATAGCAAATATTTCTTTCATTTTTAAAGAAAAAATGAAAGAAAACATTAAATAACATACTGATGCTGCAGTTTAATAAGGCATGTGGTCACCTCTGACAGCCAGGAGAATGTGCAGCACACAATACATAATTAGCGAACTTATTTATTTTTTCCTTTTAGAAGAGCTTGCACACCATTATATCGACAGGAAATATTGGCAGCATCGTCAAATGACTGTCCCCTACAGTTATCCAATAGCAGTTCATTTGTTTCTAAAAATTCTTATAGATAATTAAATAAGTATAATCCAGTGTGACTTCTAATCTTCATTAATGAGACATCTTTCATACATTTTCCCCTGAAAACAATACCATAGTACAATAGCAAATTGGTCATTGTGGGACAAATTTGGTGTTGAATCCATCACAATTGAATAGTGCTTTGTGTAAACGTTATTTATTTGAGTTGCAATTGTTTTAATGATTTGCTTGCCCGTGATCTCGATTATTTGCTAATATATCATTTTTGATAAGTATGATACTCACTATTTTGGTCGTAATTCTCCCTGTTCAATATGTTCACAAATAAATTGGTCGAACTTTCTGCTAGCAGTTCCTGGGCACCCATAAAATTACCAATATGAGGAGAATCAAAAACTTCCTCGGTACCTCTAAATGCTGAACCTCTAATAGCCAAATACTGTAGTACTGCAATAACACGTTTGAGGACATTGTGGTAATATTATATTGTGTATCTTTTCTTAGTTGCTCCTGTAACTATTTAACAAACAAGGGGAGGGCACGACTAAGAAAATTCATTTAGGAATGAGATTTTGTGTAATAGTAGTACTCCTTTAGGATGTTCAACCGTCAATATAATAGCGCCGAATGGACAGTCAGTTCCGTGAAAATTACCTTTGAAAATCATACTTAGCTTTTATACAATTAAGTTTTTTAAAGCTCTAGTGATGCAGTGGCATAGGTGGTAGTGCACCTGCATTCCACGCGGTTTGTCAGGGTTCGAGTCGCGTGATCGACTTGCTTTGTTTTTTTTCAATTCATTTAATTATTTTATATTTTATAAATATATTACAATTTATTATTATATAATATATTAATTATTATAACATTATTAATAAATAATATTTATTATAAAAATGTATTATATTAAATATTTTAAAAAGTAATTACAAATAGTTTAAAATTAGATAAAATATAGTTTTATAATATGCAAAATTGTTTATGATATTTTATTATCACAATTATTTTATAATTATATAAAACATTTGACAAGACAAATTATTTAATTGTAAAAATAATTGAATGAATGAAAAAAAAAGCAAGTCTACCCGTGACTCGAACTCTGACCTATCGCAAAAAACGCAGGTACGTTATCATTTATGCCACTGCATCGCTGAGCTGATTAAAACTTAATTGTATAAGACGAATTGTATAGTATGAATTTCGATTGCTATATTCTCCAAATTGACTCCTTATTCAGCACTATTACATTGAGGGTTGAACATCCTAAAGCAGTGGTCTTCAAACTGTGTTCCACGGAACCCTGGGGTTCCACGAGTCACAATAAGAAATCTAGAAGATATAAATATGTATGCTAAATGGATTCACATTCCCTATGAAGTTTATAAGTTACAAGTGTCTAAAGCTCATCGTTCTCCACCCCCCATTCATTAAAACTGAAAATTTTATTAATATATAATAACTTTATTTTGCAACACTTTTTAAACTTTTATAATAAAATAATAAAATGTTTAAACTATATATATATACTTTCTACTAGATTGTGAATATTCTATTGTTTATTATCTCGGGTTCCCACGAGATAATTTTATACTCGTCAGTTAGCACGTCTTGCAAACTAAATAGTTTTCTAATGGAAAATGCACCTTTTTACATTTGAGGAAAACAACACATATAATGAAGGAAAGGAAACAACATAGCAACCGGATTGATGTAAAAATCTAAATTTAAGCAAGAACAGCTTCTAAATGTTAGGTTGCAAATTCATGCAAAATACACAAGATTCCACACACAGCTATAAACATTTTAATACCATTCAGAATATTGTGTATAAGTGAAATATATTTCTTAACATAAGTGACTACAAAAACAAAGTATAAAAGCAAATTAAACTCACGATTGCCCTTAATCTCAACAGACCTAGACTTTAAACGTGTAAAAAAAAAGGAAGCATACATCTCAGTTACTAAATATAATGTATGGATAGATGACACTTGAATGAGTAAATTATATTAACCAAATTAGATTAGAATTTTGTTAATAATAAATGTGCAAATACTTTTTTTTAATTGCTTTTACATGAAGTGCCTATAATATGTTGATCTACTTTAAATATTACTTAGAGATGTATTCTTCGACGTATGTTTTTGGAATTGAGTTCCACGAAAACACTTTTGAGTTCAAGTTGTTCCATGAAAGCACTTTCAAGTTCCAGGGGCTACACAAAAGCACCTTCAAGTTCTAGGGGTTCCGTGAGTTGAAAAAGTTTGAAAACCACTGTCCTAAAAGAGTACTGCTAATACACGAAGTCTCATCCCCATATGAATTTCCTTAGTCATGCCCTCTCCTTGTAAAACAGACTTATTTTCTTTTTGTGTCAACCAAACTAACACTGAATTTTTATGTTCAATAGAATTTTTCTGATTTTCTAAGCAACTTGTTAAGTGTTTCCTATCAGAAAAGTCGGTTGTGTATTGAGAATTTGTTTTAGATAAAAGTTTGCAGGTCAAACAAAAACACTACCAATGCTAGTTGAATAACATAGCCAATATCTTTCCAGCACTTGGCCATTTTTAAGTTTTTTAAAGAAATGATTATTCGAAAATGATCACTTTTGTCTTGTGTTCTCTTACCGAAACAGAATATATATTGTTTGTGGATTTTTATTTTTAAAATAACTCATTTCATGCGAAAGGATACAATCAATAAAATTATTACTTAGGGATTTAGGCCACAAACCCTTGCGTCAACATATTTTTTAAACTCAAACCCAACATTTTGCAAAAATTTTTTGCTCGAGGCATTACTGATGCCCTCTGTCAGAAGGCTGCTGGTCTCATCGAAATCTTGCATATTTTCTTCATTAATATTCGCTTGTTGTGTTTCTCCATTTTCTTTGACTAAGTTCTTTTCCCTATCACTTCAGTGGCGTAACGTATACCCCTGCAATCCAGCATTGTGGGGGGCTCCAAGGTTCAAGTGGGCCCAAAGCCTATGCTATGCTGTGGTTTTTCAATCCTTTGTAAGACCCGGTTTGGAGCCCAAAACCTGATTGCACCTATTGCACAAAAATAAATGGCTACATAAAAAGTGTCACTATGTTTGTATAAGTGCTCGATGCTCATCGGCATCTTTCTATGATAGAGCCTCTGTCAATTAATTGTTAATTTCCACGTATTCGGTGGTAAGACAGAAGAACAAAAGTAAATTGTGCTCGTGAAAATAAAAATAAATTTGGTATGGTATTTCAGGTATTTTATTTTTGAAATGTATTTTTTACTGGTTTATTATTTTATTACTATTTTGATAGTAAGCATCTCTTTCTGTTTGTTATTTTCAATGGGAATGGGGGCCCCTAGAACCCAGGGCTGCAGCACCCATTATGCCCAGAAGTAGATCCGGCCCTGGATCTGCAGGATGATTCTCCAGAAAAATGGAAGTTTCTTGAAAATCCCACATTAATCGATTTTTATTGGAAGTACATAACTGAAGACAAATATCCAAGAATTCACAAACATGCATTATTCATGTTTTATATCTTTGATAGTACCTACATATGTAAATAGCTTTTTAGTAAAATGAAAAGCATAAAATTAAAAACACGAACATGTCTGACATAGACATTTTGAGGAAAATTAAGATTCCTATAACACAGATTAAACTGGATATTGAAGCTTTAATCACATAAAAACAATGTCAAATTTCACATTAAGACTAAAGTAAGTAACATCTTTGGCCAATAATGTAAGTTTTTTAGAATTAACTTTGTAACATTTTGATCAATTACCTTCATTTTTTGCAGAACTAAAAAAATACAAAGTATTTTAATTCCCCCCCCCCCCAACATACACACACGCACAAACAATTATATCATATTTATTCTAATCTAAGCTGCCCCATCAATTTTAAGCCACACCCCAAATTCTAAACAAGTTTTTGTGGAAAATGAAAAATAGTGTAAAATAGTTTGTCAATATTCAATTTCTTGCAATTAAAATAGATTTAAAATAAGAACCCAGAAGAAGTGAATAATTAGCTATTTAACCAAGATTAAATAAATTTTTAAATACATGAACCAGCAATTATTCCAATTGCCCCCTCCAACAAATTCCTTCCCCTTCGATTTTAAACCGCACCCGATTTTCAGTAGCGTTAACATTGGGGAAAAAATGTGGTTTAGATTCAAGTAACACCATGTGGTATAAATTTGTAACACCATCTCCTCCCTTAAAATTAATTGTAGTTTTGTAAAACAAACCTCCCTTTTTTTATATAATTTTTCTGATTTTACTATTTTTTTGACAGACAAGTGGCCCACAGATCCCTTATAAAATTTATTCATTCATTTGACCCTCGGGGATGAAAGGTTGAAAGACCCCTACTTTAAACTGCTACTAAATTCATACTAATATATCAGAAATTAGCATAAATGTTATTCTTTTGGATAATGTTGGTTGAACGTAAATTTGTAATATTCCAAGTATGTGTCTGATAATATATTTGTAACAGAAAAGATTATGATACTAAGTAGAAAAATATGTAGAAGAGTATATAGAAATGCTCAATTTTACACAGATAATTCAATACAACAGTTAAAATTGACTTTATGTCCAGATTAAATTCAGATTTTTAAAAAAATTTAAATAATGTGTGATTAATTTTTCATTGTAATGTAAATATTTTGTAGAGTTAACTACTGGCATATTTTTAAAACAGTCAAATAATTCTATAAAAAGTTAATTTCCTTATAAGTGAAGATAATTCATACTAATGAAACCAATTATTATTTACTTAATGAATTTATTATCAAGTTTATCAATATATATATATATATGTAAGGATAATTAAATTAGATTAAAATTAAATCGCTAGTCCATTTCTAATTTTTATTTTCCCGTTACATCTTCAAGTATTAAATTTATTACCCAGTTCAGGAATGAAGAACACATTGCTCTAACTTTGTGGGCTCCCACCATTAATTTTTATTACCTATATGTCATCCTTAAATTCTCAAGTATACCTCTTCAATCAGAAGTGTACTCAAAGAACATATGGCTTCTGAAGAAGCCGCAGAATCTTGATTTTTAACACTTGTCCGTCTCTCTCTCTCTCTCACAAACAGATTACAAAATGATCACATGGAATAAAGACGGTTAAAATAAAATGTCTTGATGATCACTCAAAAAACCACAACATATATATATATATTAATTATTAATATCCACACACACAATTACTGTGAGTTTCTTTTATATACAGGGTGTTTCATAAATGATGGGAGTAACTTTAAGGGGTGATAGTACACATCAAGACGAGTAATAGTAAATAGGAAACCAAGTGTCCCAAACGTCTTCCGAAGGAGAAAGGCGCCATCAAAGTTTAGGGTCCTAAATTTCAAATGATGATAAAAAACGGAAAAATGGATCGATTCATTTGCGGTTTTCACTGAAATCATTCTTTAAATTAGTATTTTCTTAAAAAAAAGTTTGAAAGACGAAGTTAAAAAAATGCAGTTAGAGGGCGCTCTAGACTTTAAAGTACCAAACAACTACTTTTTACCAGTATTTTTAAAATTTTGTTAAATGTTTACAAAAGCTTAAATTTTAACTTGAATTTTGAGCGCAAAATTGAAACCATCGGGAGCGGATAAGTGGCGCAAATGTAACCGCGTTCAGGGGGGGGGGGGGAATTGAAATGCTCGTATGTAATGATCAAAATAAAAAACGATAAAGCAAACTTTAAGAGGCGATAGTACAACAGAAAAACAATCAACTTTGATTAGAAAATGCATGATTTGAATTCAATCGCAAACGTGTTAGAGCATCTTCAAATTTTATCCATGCAAGCATTATAGCTGCAAGTTTCTGGAAGAAGAACATTATATAAATTGTGATATGGGGAAGAAGAAGAACGCATATGCAAATTGGTATTAAGATAAAAGCCACTGACCCGAGTGTGCAAGTGTAAATCACGGTACAAACGTAACGAAAGATGTTGCCCTTCACTAATCAAGAAAAGGCTGATATGCACTTCATCTACGGAACTGCAAATGGGAATAATGCAGAGGCGCGATGATTTTTTGTACGGAAAAAAGTTTCCCATCCCTTGGCCTGCGTGATCGCCCGATCTTTCATGCCTGGATTTATTTTTGTGGGGACACCTGAAGAGTCTTATGTATGAGACTCCTATCGAATCTGCAGAAGAACTCGTCGCCTGACTTTCGGCAGCTGCAGGAGAGGTGCGCGATACTCCTGGGGTGTTTCAGAGGGTTTGTGGATCCCTTCTTCGCCGTTGTACCGCATGCATCGCCTCTAATTGTCAGTGTTTCGAACAGCTATTGTAATCATTTCTAATTAAACTTTTTTTTATAACGTAAATGTTCTTTGTTTCCTTTTTTGTCTCTTAAAACGAAATCTGTTTCAGCGCCCTCTATCACCTTCGGGTTAAAATTACGAGTATGATTTTTTGATGAATGTTGCTTGTTTTGGTGTTGTACTATCGCCTCTTAAAGTTTGCTTTATCGTTTTTTATTTTGATCATTACATACGAGCATTTCAATTTTCCTCCCTTGAACGCGGTTACATTTGCGCTACTTAACCGCTCCCGATGGTTTCAATTTTGCGCTCAAAATTCAAGTTAAAATCTAAGCTTTTGTAAACATTTAACAAAATTTAAAAAATACTGGTAAAAGGTAGTTGTTCGGTACTCCAAAGTCTAGAGCGCCCTCTAACGGCATTTTTTTAACTTTGTCTTTAAAACTTTTTTTAAAGAAAATACTAATTTAAAGAATGATTTTAGTGAAAACCGCAAATGAATCGATCTATTTTTCCGTTTTTTATCATCATTTGAAATTTAGGACCCTAAACTTTGATGGCGCCTTTCTCCTTCGGAAGACGTTTGGGACACTTGGTTTCCTATTTACTATTACTCGTCTTGATGTGTACTATCGCCCCTTAAAGTTACTCCCATCATTTATGAAACACCCTGTATATATATTTTAACCTAAAAAAATATCCATCAATTACAAGGCAATCTAACCTTGCTTAATTTCAAAACTTGCAATTGAAAATTAATTTTGTTATTCTTAAAAAAAATGATTTTATTTAAAAAAAAAATAGTTTTAAATGTCTTAAAAATATTGTCAAGAGTGCAAAAAGCATTTCAAATTAACTTCCAAAAATGATAAAATAGACAAAATAAGATAGAATATTAAACAAAACACAATTAGTAATCCTAATAATCACACACATTTTGCTGCTCATTATGGGGTGTTCATTATTATCAATTTAATCTTGTTTGTGCTTCCAAATATTCTGCTTTTATAATAATTTGATTTATTTTCTGTGACTTAACTTTATAGTGTAAGGTAAAATCTGATTTATTGGAAACAAATTTATGTTAAGAAACTTCTTTTATGATTGATTGCTCTTTCATTTGTGTTTAAGATTTAACACTAAAATAAAATAAGATTTAAAGGCAAGACAATCTTATCATAAAAATATCTCGGAATAAGAAAAATTTTGTTGGATGGACTGAATAAAAATTAAGAGTAACAAAAACTCTGTAAAACAAAATGCTCAACAACTACTTACAAAAGAATTTAATTTGAAAAAGATTTAATTATATAAAAAGAAAGATTAATTTATCAGAAGTTCAAAATCGAAAATCTTTTTCAAAAGTCTTCATAAAATACTTTTAAACAAAACATGTAAATGCAAATCCCCCCCCCCTTTTGAAACAGGAATAAAAAATTTTCTTATCGAAGAGAAATACATGCATTAGCAGAATACAAGAAAAGATAATTTAAAATTTTTTCACTTTATTTAAAATACTATTACTTTAGAATTTAAAACTTAAAGTTGCATGTTAATAGTCTTTAATAAGTTTTTATTCTGTTAAACACCTCAAAAATTGTATGCTGAGACACTGAAGTATATTTTAATTACTAAGTAATATTTAAATTAATATTGTGAATGAAGCCAATCATAATTTTACATGCATATATTTATTTTTGTTTATAACTGATATTCTCTCCTAAAATAAGATAGCAGAAAATCCAGGGAAAATATTACGAAAACTAATTCCAATATGAATGTAACCTGTACAGATCTTTCATGATAAACACATGTTATTTTCAAATATATTATTGAAGCTTAATTAAACATTTTATAAATTTCATAATAGTAATTAATAAAAAACACTTCATAATTATAATAAAACACACTTCATAACTAATTGTAGAATAATTTCCAACATCATGCAAACAAACATACCTTATTTTAATTGAAATATAGTCACTAAACACTAATCTATATTAAAGTTCTAGAAAATATCATACTATTACATAAAAGTAATATTAATAAAATGTATAAACAATTTCAAAAAGAGATATAAATTGAGGCAGAGAAATTACAATACTTTTGCTGTGATTTCCTATTGTTACTAACATTCCTACAAAAAGATTTTTAAAACTTTTACTGATTTTAAAACAATACTCTTATATTTTATTCCATACATTTAAATATCACCCATAATAAAAAAAAAAGTAGTACTTTGCTTTTACAGAACCAATCAAGTACTTTTAAACCAGAATAAAAAATCTATCAAATACTTTTGAAGATAAAAAACATGCTTCCATCAAAGTGTTTACAAAAGCGTCTTTCAATTATACTTTTTTTCATTAATATAAGAATAATAAAATGCAATTGATCAAATAGTTTTTAAAAAAATTTACAATACACAAATAAATAAAAAATACAAATAATCATCAAATACACATTTTTATATATTCATGAATTCCAACAAATTCTTTAATATATTCCATGAATTGTTCTCTGTCATTTAAAGCACAACTTTAAAAATTTGTAAGAACCATCTATTGCAGAAGTAAAAATCAATCTATATTTTAGCTAAAATATAAATAATGTTAAGATTAAAACTTGTTGAAAAGATTCCTAAAACTTTCTGTGAAATGTTTCTAATAAAACTACTAAGAAACAAAAATAACAAGTAAGAGAAAAATGAATAAAAATATACCAAAAACTAGTCATGTTATATTTCATGTTCATAAATTATACATTTATAATTAAAAAATGTAAAGGCCTTTTTTAAATACTTCATTTTATATTATTGATATTTTGAATATTTATATTAATAATTTATTCAAAGCTTCAAGTACTTGTGTGAGCAAATAAAAAAAGCAAAAAATAAATAAAATTAGAAATGCAGATAAGTACAATTTATTTTTAACTGCATAAATAAATTTTATAAAGTGTACATATTTGTGATTGAATGTAAATTATTACCCTAAACAGCAAATTTTCTCTTAAGTTCATTTCAAAACAATTATTAATAATTATTTTAAATAAAGTGTCAGATTCAAGTTTTCTTTTGGCAGCATCAACTTATAATAATGTAATCATATAACTGCAAAATTAGTTTTTACTATGCAACAAAAATGCAATACCTGTGAAAATAGCTAGAATGAGGACATTGAAAAAATAAATAAATATTAAGTAATGTTATAATTCACAAAATTACATTATTCTTATAAGAGATATAATTTTATTGACAATAAATTCATACACAACATCCATTCAAAGAAAGTTCAGCAGTTCATCAAAACTGCTTTCTATAAATCAAAAGATATTCTGTTGGCTTAAATGTTTTTTGTTCACATAATTTTCTATTAATGTATAGTTAAAATATTTATTCATACTTCAGAAATAGAAAAACAAAGTTAATGGTTTTTTTTTCCAAGTTTTATTCTTTATGAACAATGTTTTTTTTTTAAAGAAAATATAAATTATTTTCAAACTTTTACACAAAATCTTTTTAGACCTAGACTCTCTCCTCTCTCTATTAATGAGATCTTGTATCACCACTTATTACTATGGCTCTTTTTAGGCCAAATTCATTGGAATTTTATAAAAATTTATTAGTATACAGATATATTAGGAAATTGCAATTCGTATTATGAAATGAAAATATGTAGTTATTAGGAAAAATATAGCCAAATAACAGGCACAAATACACATGCATACTAATGAAACTTAAAATTAGGAACTAATTTCAGATGATTTAAGAAAGATAGGACAATTTATTACCTTCTCGAATTGGAAAATTTTCAATACCATATACAGAGATGTGAAAAGAGAGAGAGAGAGAGAGAATTGGTTAAACACCATTGTTCATAGCATTTAAAAATACGCTAAGTAATCCCTACAAAACAGTATTTGCAAGAAGCATTTGGAAAAAATGTACCAGATAAAAAATGACAATAAGATTCCCAGTTGAATTTTTTTTTTTATAGGATGTAAGTGCGAAACTATAAACTATATTTTAAGCGAATGCCTGCATGGACAAAAATAATTTTAAAAGCTTGTTTGATCTCCTGGAAGAATGAAAATCAAAAACAAAGAAAATTACAATTATAACAAAATTAGACTTTTTTTTACCACACAGATAGCACAAAATACTTTTTAAGAGAATAATTAAAATGTTGAAAAAGAAAAAAATAACTTACACCAAGCGATTTTTGTCTAGCCCGTGACAGATTTTAGTTTACCAAACCGGATAAACGAATCCGACAGGTAGTTTGTTGTGTCCCCGTAAGTGTTTGTAGACAGTTAGAGAAGAAAAGTATGACTGTTGCTTATGTCCTGCGCATGCGTCTTATAGGCGAAAAAAATGCTATTTTCCTAGCAACGAGTAGTGTTTCCCCCTATTTTTTTAATTTGTGAAAATGAAACATTCGGCCAAAAATATTTATCAACACTTAATTTTATTGTGATCAGTTGCCTAAATCCTGCGTTCAAGGTGTTTAACAAGTTGTATCTAACAGAAGAAATGTGCGGAAGAATAGGTGGACGGAAAAAGAGGAGACACTTGTTACTCTAACTCTCCCAATAAACCAATGCTATTTGTTACTAGGCAATGAGTCACTGTTTTCCTGTCGAAATACATAAACTCTGTCCTATTCGATCACTCACTACAGTCAGTTTCTATCTTGATGTTTAGTAGAGTGCGTGGCAATAATTAACTCTTATTATTTTGTGTTTGTAATTAGTTTTTATACACTGTAAAGGGAATATCGAAAGTTGCTAGTCTCATTAAATAAAGGGGACTCGCGTAATACAGGACCACATACAAAAAATTTAAATATACCTCCCTTTTTACCTGACAAGTGGGAAATTATTTTAAAAAATCGTTTACAGAGAAGCTATATATCTTAAGTCCATCATATTGGTAGATTAACAATGTAAGACCTTAAGGTAACCGCAAAAAGATTTAAATTTTAATGAGATCTTGCAAATGAACCAGACAACTGCAAAACTCTGAGGAAGGACAAAAATCTCATTTATGGTTTGGTTTCGACAACAAAATTAAGACATGCTCTAATTTCTGGTGAAATTTTTAATGAAAAATGCATATTTTTGTGAATAGTTTGTTAAAAAAGATAATTTTAGGTTAGTGAATAATGACAGGAGGAGTTTAAAAGACATTATGTTGAAAACATTCCTTCGCAACAACGCCGCTAGAATCGGCCCGACTCTATTTAGACATCTGGTGGTATCAAGGGAAACTATTCGAAAACGACTGGCTGACTCAGGTATAAGGAACTGACAACTGTTAAGATGCCTATCACTGACCTTACATCATAGGGGCAGTGTAGATGGTATTTTTGCCGACCTTGGGCAAGCTGGAGTTGGACCAACTGGAGGCGTTTAATCTTCAGTGATGAATCTCGATACAGACTCGATGCTTATAACCAGCGCATACGCGTGTGGAAGTGACCAGGCAACCAGTCCTTTTGGCATTTGTTGTCGAGAGACATACGGCTATTACACCCGGTGTAAAACTGTAGGGAACGATTTGTTGGAATACAAGATTACCTCTAGTCATCCTTCAATGCACTTTGACGGCTCGCAGTTACGCGGACGATATTTTAACGCTATTTGTACTGTCTTTGCTGTCAAGCAAAGACTCAGGCTAGGTCAGCTAGGCGAGTAACTCGTCAATTAGGTCGCTCTGATTGTGTTGTGAGGAGGTGTTGGGGCCAGTGGATCCGACTGATGCCATTTACACAAAGACCAGGTTCAGAACGCCTTCGACAGACCAGTCATCGAGAAGACCGCTACATCGTAATAAATGCACGCGTAGATCCAACTGCTTCATCGGCCGCCATCCAAGCACAGGTAGCACCTTCATTAGGGGCCCCTGTGTCTTTTCGAACCATACGAAGGCACCTGGCTGAAGGACATTTGGGATCGCGGCACCCATTACGTGTGCTGCCCTTGACGGCCACTCATCGACGCCTCCGTTTGGAGTGGTGCCGTGCACGAGGAATCTGGACTGCAGCCGAATGGAACCCTGTCATCTTTAGTGACGAATCCAGATTCAATCTCAGCAGTGATGACAATCATGTTCGTGTGTGGATACCTCGTGGTGAACGCCTCAATCCTGCCTTTCCTTTACAGTGACACACCGCTCCCACTGCTGGTGTGCACCCTTTTTTCAAGCGATGTAACTCAATATTTATTATTATAACTATTAAAGTTTTCAATGCTGATAGTTTTCGTCTTATAAATGTCCATTTCATCATAAGTGTAAGAAAATTGGCCTCTCCCATTGGAAAAATAGGGCAAAAAATATATTACGAATCTAGTCAATTTGAGAATGAATTGAAAAAAAATTCATACTATAAATGTTCGTCGGTTAAGTGTATTGGAATACTTACTCAATAAAATACATTACAACCAAATTAAACAATTAATTACATTTTGTAATACTAGGGTTTGCATCCCAGGGATCACGGTGGTTTATTCAAATCCCGGGATCCTGGGATTAAAATAACTAATCCAGGGATTTAATTTTTGTTTGATTTGTACACTCATGGACAAAAAAATTAGCGCACCAAGAAATAATTGCGGGATCGTAACGAAACTTGGCATGAAGGTACATGTCGGGGAAGTATGCAAATGATTAGAAATGCAACGTGATTGCGCATTACGTATTGCCGGTAGAGGGCGTTTAACGTCGTTCTCCGCAGAGTATAAAACAGATCACCAAAGTTTGTTTGAGTGTGCTGAATCGCTTACAAAGGAAGCGCTGAGGTAGACATGCCATTACGCCGTTTTCGAAAACAATATGAGCAGCGGTCGCAGTTTCAAAGAGGAAGAATCAACGGCATGATGGGAGCTGGGTGGTCAGCTAGGCGAGTAGCTCGTCAATTAGGCCACTCTGATTGTGTTGTGAGGGAATGTTGGGACCAGTGGATCAGATAGATGTCATTTACACGAAGACCAGGCTCAGGACGCCATTGACAGACCAGTCACCGAGAAGACAACCACATCGTAAGAAATGCACGCGTACAGCCAACTGCTTCATCGGCCGCCATCCAAGCACAGGTAGCACCTTCATTAGGGGCCCCTGTGTCTTTTCGAACCATACGAAGGCGCCTGGCTGAAGGATATTTGGGATTGCGGCGTCCATTACGTGTGCTGCCCTTGACGTCCACCCATCGATGGCTCCGTTTGGAGTGCTGCCACGCACGAGGAAACTGGACTGCAGGGAAATGGAACCAGGTCGTCTTTAGCGACGAATCCAGATTCAATCTCAGCAGTGATGGCAATCATGTTCGTGTGTGGAGACCCCGTGGTGAATGCCTCAATCCTGCCTTTGGATTACAGCAACACACCACTCCCACAGATGGTGTGATGGTATGGGGTGCCATTGCCTACAATACACGGTCACCCCTAGTATTGATCCATGGCACCATGACAGCCCAGCGGTATGTCCATGACATCCTGCAACCACATGTGTTGCTACTCATGCAACGGAGTCATTTTTCAACAAGACAATGCTTGGCCTCACACGGCAAGTAAGCTATAGGGAGCTATAGGGATTGCGGATAATCCTTCACAGAAATCGGTCTAAGAGTGGGACAAAACCAAGAACCTGTGATACGAATGTGTGACCACTGGATGCAGAAGGAAACGATGGACCGACGGGGCCGATCGCACCCACCTCGTTGCACCACTGCCCGTGATGACAGATAGATTGTGCTCATGGCAGTGATGGATCACGTAACCACATAACGAACTATAGCTGAATATATTCACTCCGTTATGCATCATTCGGTGTCCGTTCGTACCATTCGACGCCGTTTGCAGCAGATTGGAATGTTCTCAAGGCGTCCATTGCTTCGTTTACTCTTAACTGTAAACCACAGGCGCTTGCGCCACCAATGGTGCGATAAACGATGAACATGGACAATGGAATGGACAGAGGCGGATTAAACGTCTGGCGGAACTGGTGGCCGCCAGGGGCCCCCAGAACCAGTAGGGTCACCAAGTTTGATGTATTCACTTTATAAAAAAAATGTGTAACAAAAAATATTCAACCGATATTGCAACCTCGGTGATTTCCACAGATTTGAGTTGTGTGGCAGTCCAGCCATCTTTCTTCCGTATATATGTATTGTTGCAATCTGTGTAAAAATTTTCGTGTGCGTTTTTTTTGCATAAATTTTATTTCGATGAAACGAATACTTTGTTCGTTTTTAGTTCAGAGCCTCGCTTAATTCCTCTCGGATGCATCCAGAGCCAAGGAAATTGGCCCTGTCATGAAAAATATGCAGGCTTACAGGCCCCCTATGAAATGTAACTTTACGTATATAAGTTATCATTCATTGTCATCATCATCACAAAAAATAATTTTATGTCTGTCTCACCGAATCATATGTCGATTCTATCTTTCAAGTTACTTGATCAGTCCGAAACCATTCCGGAACACAGGGCATTTGCCCAATCGCTTGCCGGCCTCTTCCGCTACTGGATACATCTTGCACTATATAATAATCGGGAAAAAATGCCATCATCAAGAAAAAATTATTGTAGAACAATGAAACTGCCACAATGCATTTATCTAGGTAACATATTTAATTAATTAAAGTTTCAAGATCATAGGTTAATGTAAACGCGAGAAGAGCTATTTCAAATGTGAAATGATAATGCATTAAAAACCGGTATAACCATCAGAATTTTAAAAGAAAACATGCAAACGTGTATACTAGGCGTCGCATAAGAACCGGGTATCAGTTTGTCGGATGGAATTGAATGCCTGCTGCTCTTTGTCCGTCTATATAAGGTTATTTAATTCTGGTTGTGATTACACTGTCATTGAGGTCCAATGATGTCCCAATCGTGCTCCATTGTAGAAAGATCTGGTGATCTATCGGGCCAAGGTAACACGTTGGAACTCTATCGTGCACGTAGTGTTACAACTGGGTATAAGGGTGCACGTTATCCTGTTAACAATCATAGAATGATGTTTACGAATGGCAGTGCAGCAGTTTGAATCACCAAACTGACGTACAAGTTTACAGTCTGGGTGTGTGAATTAACCTCGAGAGTGCTCTGGCAATCAAAGAAAATTTCTCGCGTCATACCATAACTCTAGGTGCAGGCCTCATTTTGTCTTGGCCACAGAAAGTTTGCACGTGCTGACCTGGCCTTCTTCTACTTAATATACAGCTATCATTGGTGTGGTGTAACGTATACCCACCTATCGCACCAGTCATAGCCTGACTGACTGACTGTCTGGGAGCTATTTCTCAAACGACTAATTTGTTATCACTCACTGTCTCACTCTGGTGCCGAAAAAACTGTAATTTCTGCTGTAGATGCACTATGTTCCATGTGGTGAATACTGCGGTCTTCTCTGTTAGTGGTGACCTGTGCGTGATTGAATCATAGTTTTCTTAAAGTAGTACCTTCCTCGGACCACTACTGCCAGAAATCATGCACACTGGATGCATTCCTCCTGGGGAAAGAAAAAATCCACCTTTTTTAGATATATTATACTACCTAGTTCAAACTCAGCGAGCTGTTGTGATAATGTCTTCTTTATTAAGTCATTCTGGATCAACATCAACTTACTGTGTCAAATCTCAACAATAACTCCCGAACTTTATATCGCGTATTTAAATTACCCTTGATTTACATGCTCAAAGTGACGCTATTAGTGCTACACCTTTCTCCCTATCGCGAAATTTGAATGCAACTCATCTTTCAGATGTATAAACATGCCTACCAAATTTCTTTGATGTAGCATAACTCTTTCTTGGTATAATGAGGTTTTTATTTCTATCGGTGTATTTTATTAATGAAGATAATGAAACAAAATGAAGTTATATGATAAAATATATGTCTAGTTCAAAGCAAATTATTCCACTAGTTGAATTTAAACCTCAATAGCAAGATTAAGATTAATAAAAGCGTCCCAGGCTAAAATTCGTGATTCTAATCAGGAAAAAAAGACCACAATAATGAAGGCAACTTCCCTTTTAAAACATACACACAGATAGACAAATAGTATACTTTCCTAATGTCAATGATTGGGAAAACCATACTTCAGAGAATTAAGGCTACTAGCAAATTATTATAGCAAATGGATATAGTCTAATAAAATCTCTAGAAAATTATATCCAAAATTTCAGAAATGAATTTGGAAAATTAGATTAAGGAGCAACTGATTTATTAGAGCTCTCGTTTGAAAAGGAGCAGGACAAGTTCGCTGGAAGCATTTGTCCTGTCTGTGAAAGAAAAGAAAGTCGGTTATGATGTTTTAAAGAAGGAAAAATTTCATAGCTAATTCATTTTATGTCATATGCGATAGGGAAAGAGCTGAACTATATATCCTGAAGAGCTGAGATTTATGAAACTATAATAGAACACTTTACCTTATTTTTTGACGACAGATTATTACCTGAAATTAAGAAGCAAGTTCCACAAAAATTAAAGAAAATTACAAAGACTCTATTGAATCTTTGAATTTTGACAATATGAATTGGATAAGTTTTTACTATTTTTAAAGAAAAAGATACAATGAACCACTACAAATGTACCGAGTTACAAGAAAAATCCTAAAGAGGAGATACTTTCCCTAATGTAGAGATCATTTTGAAAATATTTTTTACAATATCGATATTGAATGAATCAGGTGGGAGAACTTTTTCAGTATTAAAGCGTGTTAAAAATTATTTAAGAAGTACTATGGTAGAAAAGTATGCCCAGTGGGTGAGTGGTTGTACATCGCGCTTCTATACCACAGGTGCGAGGTTCAAACCTCGGGCTGGGAAAGGTCGACTCAGGTTTCCGTCCCTTCGGTGAGTTAATAAATGAGTACCAAGCTTGCTTGGAAACTTAATACCGGGAGTTTCAGGTTAGACTGACCACTTGATTGGAACATCTGCTCATGCACCTCAGGGCCTAAGGTTACGTATATTGATACGGGCACAGTAGGCCTTTACCCACATGGGTTGTTGCTCCACTGAATTAAGTTATGGTAGAAAAGACAATTTTTTAACAACATAGCCATGTTATATATATATAACAAGATATTTTGGATAAAATAGGGCTAAAATAATTGATGAATTTGCCAAAGAGAAATCAAGAAATATAGTCGTAGAGAAAAACTGTAAGCCTTCTTTAGTAAGGTTTTTAATTTTTTTGAATACAGTTAAGATTTTTCTTTAGTTGTTGGTTTTTTTTATTATTAGCAATACATTTTTTTTGTTGAGAATTTTGGGTCAGCGAATCTTTTTACTATTTTAGTTTTTTGACAATTGAGCCTATGGGCCTCAAACTTTCTACCACCAGGGGCCTCTGACTACCTTAATCCGCCTCTGGGAATGAAACCATATTGCGTTAACTGACGAATCCCGCTTCTGCCTGCAACATCACTATGGTCGGATTCGAGTTTGGAGACACGGTGTTGAGAGGCTGCTGAACTGTTGCGTTATGCATTGCCACACTGGTTCTGCTCCCGGTATCATGGTTTTGGGTGGTGTTGGATTTCACTGCCTCACCTATTTAGCACGCATTGTTAGTACAGCATACGCATTGTAAGTACACTGAACAGCTAGAGATACATCTCTGAGGTATTGAATCTAGGTTTTGCAATCCCCGGATTTCGGGATTACATTATCCAAATTCCGGGATTGATCCCGGGATCAGGACTGGAAAACTTATGAAAAATACTTACACATTAGCATGAATTAAATTACATGAAAAAAACTGAAAACATAATTAAAAAATTGGTTTAATATTTATTGAAACAAATCAAAACACAAAACTTAATTCATTATAAAAACATATAAAAAATAGTACGTAATGAATTCTTTAAAAATACTACAATTTGAATTCATTAAAAATTGACCATTTGAAATAAAAATCGATATGTTTGAGATTTTCCAAAACCTTATTTTAAATTTAAAACAGAATAAAAAGCCTCTATTTTACTGTACACTGTATTTTTTTATGTTTAATATATTTAGAATTGATAACTACATGGGGATTGACACACACACACACACACACACACACACACACACACACACACACACACACACACACACACACACACACACACACACACACACACCACACACACACACACACACACATTCTAAGGAAGCAGATTTTTCAAAATTAAATTACGAAGTCTGAGCTGAACTTTTTTTCGACAAACTTAAATATACCTGTAAACAGCAAGTACAAATGATAGAATGGATTTACATAAATTTTAATCTAAAAATTTTTTCTATTTATATACTTCCCTTAGAAAAAACAGCTGTGATAGCCGAGTGGTTAAAGTATCGGATCGTGGCTGGCTTGTCACGAGTTCGAGCCCAGTACCACTAAAGACCCGCCGTATAGGGGAGCGATGCCCATTAAATCTGTCGAGAGTTCAAACGTCCTCCCGGTGGTGTGGTGTGGTAGTTAGGAGAGTGGGTGACAGCTCACGGTGTCATCCTCATCACTTGACTATGGTTCAAAATTACGAAGTCCGTCTCTGAAAAGCCCTCGTGTAGCTGAAAAGTGCGACGTTAATGTTCACCCATAGAAAAAATACTTTCCTCTTTTTGAAAATCTTATTAACATATAATACTAGAAATTAATAATTTTCACTAAAATTAACTTTAATAAAAATACTAAAAAAAAAAAAAAAACAGACTTCAATACACTCATGTCCATAAATTAAGGCTAATGAAGTTCAGGCACAGAAAGAGACAGAAGCAAAACAAATTTGACTTATTTGTAGTCTATTTATTAAACAAAAGGTAAAGAGCACAAAAAAGATGCTATATGTTTGACATAATTAATCAAAATTGCGATTTTTACTCCCTGGAGCAAATTTTAAAAAAGAACCTATTTACAAAAAACAGTATAACAGGGTTAGTATGATGGTTAATACGGAGTATGTCTCCCGGACGATGCAATATAGGCCTTACAACGCCTATGCATGCTGAGTATCAAATTATCAATATGATCTTTACTTTACTTACTCGGGAGAATCAAGCCCACCCAAGGGGTTTCGAGCTGTGAATCGACCCTCCGAGATGTAACTTTATTAAAGAAAACAAAAAAGTGTACAAAGTGGTCCCGAAGGAGGGACCCTCCCCACAAAATTCTTGAGAAAAGGGGGGAAATACAGATGGAAAGCTTTACAATTTTGTATAACATTGCAAATACAAAAAAAAAAAAAAAAAAAAAAACACACACACACACACAAACACAACACAAACACCGACGCTGTCTAACTAATGAGACAGGAAAGACATGAAAAAAGTAATAAGAGAAGCGAGGAAACCCCTCCTAAAAGGGAGTTCGAGAAAGGGGAAGAAAAAGATAGCGGCGGTCCAGACATTTTTTTTTGTTATATTTTGGAAAGAGCAATAATGGTCGGTTCAGGAGCGGCAGCAGAGTGGGATCCTGGAAGACGTCCCAAAAGACGCAGGGGGTGCCAAAGGGGAGGCACCATATCCAATGACCTCCCCTCTCCAAAAGCTTTGCACCCCAAGGCAATGAAAACAACAGAGAGGGAATGCAAACCAGTCATTCAAAAAAGAAGAAAGGGGGAGGGGAGGGAGACATTGGCCAAATGACGAGATCCAGCAAATGGTCGGGAGAAAACCAAATTAATTTTTTGAAAAAAAAATGAAAAATGAAAAGGAATAGCAAGAGGAAGGCCAAGAAACAGGAAAAGGAGGGCTTAAGATAGCCTATCACAAATGGAATTTGAAATCACAAAGCAAGAAATTAACTTATTGTGGATAGTGCGATTATTAGTAACAGAGTTAACCCAAGGAGAAAGAGCATTTGGATTGGGATTAACAAGATGATGATCGGCAGTGAAGGGACAGTGGAAAACGTAATGGTCGGCGTCCCCGGGCGACCCACAAATGCAATTTGGAGAGGAAAGAAGATTGAACCTGTGCAAGTAAGCGGGGAAAGGGCCATGATTAGTTAGAAAATGGACCAGATATTTAGAAATTGGAGGAATGTTAAAGTTAGGATTTTTAAAAAAGCGTTTGACCCTAAGCCCCGTATTGCAATCATTCCAATAGGAGGTCCAAGACTCTAGGACAAATTTATTTAAGGAACTAGAGAGATAGGAGCGAGGAGCAGGGACCGAAAACACTTCACCATCATAAACAGCCTTTTTTGCACAAAAATCGGCGTAATCATTATAGATGTTATTGTTATGAGCTTTGACCCAGTAAAGATTGTAATAGTTCCGGAATTGAAACAATTTAAGTTTAATAGAATTGAGATAGCTAGATTTATTTGTAAGATTATTAAGAAAGAGAATAGAGGAGAAACTATCAGTATAAATGTGAATTTTAGTATTATGATGAACTGCCCAACAGACAGAGAGGCCGATGGCAGAGAACTCTGCCTGAAAAACAGAATTGAAATTTTGAATTTTAAAAAGATACGTTTTAAAGGGAAAGCCCCGATAAAAAATACACACGGCGAAACCAACCTCGGAACCGATTTTGGAACCGTCAGTGTATACTTCCCACTCAGATGGGCCCTCGAAAGTATTGATAGGGAAGGAAAGAAAATCCGGAGGCACCTGATGAAGAGAAATATAAGAGTCCAACTTCGAAGCTGGGATAAGACCTGGAAGGAGATCGTTCCTGTTGTTCCAAATTTGGAACTTAAAGTAGAGAGAGCGAATAATAATATGAATGGGGGGAATCCCTGATAGGATATTAAGAGCATCTGTAGGAGAGGTTTTGTAAGCTTTGGTAATTTTTAATAAGTAAATCCTCTGAATGGATTTAAGTTTTTGTATCTGGACAGAGGTCAGGAATCCACCCCATACTCCTGCTCCGTAGGAGATGATTGGTTGTACTACAGAATTATACCAAAGTTTCATTAGGGAAATATGCTGGTGATTGAAATTTTTGGAAACACGATGAAAGTTGGAGGAAATCGAGAGAATCTTATCTTTGATGGAATTTATATGGGGAGTCCAAGTTAAGAGATTGTCTATGTGGACACCCAAGTATTTGTATGACTTGGCGATATGGATAGAATTCGGACCAAATTTAAAAATAGGATTTCTCCTGAAGGTTGAGCTCCCACGAAAGCCACCGCATTGAAGAAAGGGACATCGGAAAACAACAGAAACGGTTTTGGCAGTTGCTATTGACAAATTAAGCTCGGAAAGCTTAGAATCGACTAAACTTAAGATTTTATTAGTATTATTCTCAAGTTCCCTACGCGAGAGGCCAAAAGAGACTACTGCGAGATCGTCCGCAAAGGCTTGAAGAAGAAACAGTTCAGAGTTCAGAGAAAGAATAGGGTTAAAATAAATATTCCAAAGAGTAGGAGAAAGTACGGACCCCTGTGGGCAACCTTTATAAATTTGTTTTTTAATTGTAAAAGAATTATCAGCCCAAATAATTACCCTGTTAGTGAGGTAAGAGTGAATGAATTTCTGAAAGTGAAGGGGAATATGGAATGAATGAAAAATATTGAAGAGAGTCGACCAATCCACGTTGTCAAAAGCAGATTTGATATCGATAAACGTGGAAGCAGTATGCTTATGTACCCGTGTATTTTTAATGTGATGCACTAAATTGTCAACAGCCTCAATGCAACTGCGGTTTTCCCTAAAACCAAACTGAGACCCATGGAGAATTTTATTCTCAGACATCCAGAGAAGAAACCTATTAAGAAAAATTCTTTCTAAAATTTTGCCAAGAGTGGACAACAAACAAATGGGACGATAGGAGAGAGCAGACGATGGGTCACGCCCAGGCTTTAGAAGAAATTTAATTTTAGTGTCCTTAAAAATGGAGGGGAAGTGGCTAAATTGGATGCAGAGGTTAAAGAAACGGAAAAGCAAGTTGGGGAAAGAATTATAAAGAGCTTTCCAAATAGCGTAGTCAATGAGATCAATACCCGGGGCTTT
Source organism: Trichonephila clavata (assembly GCA_019973975.1). Classification (NCBI taxonomy): domain Eukaryota; kingdom Metazoa; phylum Arthropoda; class Arachnida; order Araneae; family Nephilidae; genus Trichonephila; species Trichonephila clavata. The sequence goes on along the minus strand of BMAO01036433.1, from coordinate 188,696 downwards.
ACCTCCCCGGAGCTTCCGGAAAACGACGTCAACTTCACTAGGTCTCAGGCCAGAAGGAGGAGAGCTGTTATTGAAGACAGGGGGAATAGAAGGAGATCCTGAAGGAAAATGAGAATCAAGAAGAAGGCTAATCTTACTTTGGAAGGTGGAGGCAGGGTCACCAGTCGAAATCTGATGAAGATTAGTAGGACTGGTTAACTTTCCGAAAGCTGCTTTAAATGTAAACCCAAAATTATTAGAATTAGTTGAACAGAAGGATTCCCAAACCTTATTCTTGGTGTCAATTATTAATTTTTTATAGTAGGCCCGAAGGGCCTTATACCTGGAGTGCATGGAAGTAACCTCGTTGACCGGCAGGCCATGTTTTGTGAGGGAAACAATCCTACGCTTGTATGCGTTAAGTTGATTTCGCTGGATTCTTAGAGAATTGTTCCACCATTTAAAAGAAGGAGTGCTTAAGACCCGGCGCTTTCTAAAAGTTGAGAAGGCAGAGGCTTTTGTAGTGTTTATTAATAAGCAAGCAAAATCGTCCAGTTGTCCAATTGAGGAGATATTAGTTAAGAAAGAGTTAAGAAGGTTATAGTGTTTGCGAAAATTAGAAATAAATTTATTCATGCCATATTTGGTTTTAAAGACAAAGTCAGAAAAAGTTAGATCACACCGGAGATGGACACTGATAAAGCTATGGTCGCTAAGAGATTCGGTTGAAAGAATTTCCCAATGCTCAACAAAGGAAGTAAGGTTACAAGATGTGATGGTGAGATCGGGGTTTCCAACTGCAGACCTTAGACCATGAAACGTTGGCCCCAGCCCTGGAATATTGCAAAGGTGTAAATTGTTGGAGAGCAAGAAATCAGTCAAGATATCCCCCCTCCTGTCAGTGCTCTTATAACCCCAAACAACTGACCTTGCATTGAAGTCCCCGGATAACAAACAATTCTTACTTATCCCTTTATAGAGATTCAATTGAATAATAGCCTCAGAGAAATCATCGTGAGGGGGAAAGTAGACGTTAATAACAGTAAGGAGAACTTGATTTAATTTAATGTCGACAGACACAGTATGATCGGTTTTCATGCGAAAGTTGCAAATGATATTCCGATTATAACAAACAATGGCACAATTGAGAGAATTCGAAAAGAATTGAGAAGAACCAAGTGGGGAATTTAAGGGAAGTTTAAAATTAGGATAAGGATCCTGGAGGAGAAGTAGATCAAAACCCATCTCCACTGCAACCGAGTGAGCCTGAAGGTGGGCAGATCGGGAGTGATTTGCATTTAGTTGTAAAATTTTCAGCAGATCTGCCAGAATTAAAAAAGAAAAGGTTTTAACTGAGATGGATAAGTAAGAATAGAATGCATAAAATAGTTAAATACAGAGATAACAGTATATGTGCAAAAACAATAAAAATAGTAATAAAACGAATTAAAAACATCAATAAAAATACAATACAATATAAAAATACATGAAAATGATTACATGAGTAAAGAATACTAAGATAAAAAACGACAAGGAGCAAGACAGTGCAAATTTACAAATAGAAAAAAAAAACATTAATAAAAAGAATAAAATAAAAATTACAATTGCAAAATATATAATAAAAATATACTGAGGAGAAAAATCCTAAGAAAATATACTAACTTATATTAAATGAATTACAATCCAAAGTCAATAAAAGAAAGGGCTCGTTTTTTTTGTAATTCATAAACAGGACAAGTTCGATCCTTACAGCTGTGCTTGGGGTCAAAATTGCTTTTGAATTTTTCATTATATTTGACACAGTTAAGGCAGTTTAAGGTACAATTATTGTGATCATATGTATCAGATGCGCCACATTTAAGGCAAACAATTGGGGAAGAGCAATATTTTTTAGAGTGACCAAACAGGCCACACGTAGAACATTGCCTGACAGAAGTGAAGGAGTTAATTTTAACTCTTTCGAAGTTGAGATAAAAGAAACCTGAATTAATTAAATTTTGGTAAATTTTGGGGTCAACTGAAATGACCCAATGGTTAGACCGGGAAGAAGTGATGGAAAAATCAATTTTAAAATTGTCATCATTTAAATTTTCATTTTTTAGCTTAAGGGCATTGTGCAATGATTCCTTGTCATAGGATTTGTCTACATTACGGATAAATACCTGAGGTCTTCTTAAGTGGGACCTCTTAATGTCCAGATGTTGAAGAGCTTCAATGCATTTTAGTTCTTTTTCTAAAAAGTCAACGTCTGAATCCTTTGATAGTTGGATGGAGATTCCATTATTCGAATTGTTACTGATTTTGATAATGGGAATAGGGAAATTTTTGTTGATAAGGCAAGCAGTAACTTTTTTCCTGACTTCTTCAGAGGAGCTGGACCCTGAGCGAGACCTGATGTGAACGGATCGGAGAGGAGCAGGTCGTTCGACCGCAGGCCTGACGACATGAGTGGGGGTTGAAGCAACTTGGGCGTAGGATATAGGTGGAGGTCCTACTGCTGTTTGAGAAATACTTCCCATGGTGGTGCAGCAGGAATTTATATCCGAAGAACATTTGGAGATAAGTTCCGAATTTTCATCGATTGAGGAAGAGAACTTCTTTAATAAATCGGTCGTTTCTTCAGCTTTATCTCTGAAACCACTGACCAGGCGATCGAAGCATCTCTGAGATTCTTCGAGACGGCCCTCAAGAGAGGAAATTTGTCTCTCCAACGCAGAAACGCATGATTCTCTGGAACTATAAGGATGAGATACCGGAGAAACTGTATTTGCCTCTTTGCAAAATACAGAAAACACTTTAAATATTGGAAGAAGTTGATCAGCAAGACCATTGGCTGAGCTTTTCAGTCGCTTATCTTTGGAAGAGGAAACGTAGGCAGAGAGGCTGGACAGATGGCTGACCATTTGGAGAAATAGTTCAGAGTCAGGGGCTGCTGGAAAAAATTCCAGTAGGCTATCGAACGGGGATTCTTCTTTTGCCATAATAATGATTATTAAAAACTGTTAGGGTCACAAATTGAAGCAGCAAGGAGGAACATATCAAAATTCCAACGGCCGATGAAATAGTCAAATCGAGAGAGAGAGAGAAGCGTTGGCAAGGACTATATAAAAGCCCTGAAGAGAAGGAACACACAGCGGGTGGAGGGGGATAAAAAAACCCCGAGGCAGTTGCGTCACTAGTGAAAAAACGGAGGAGGAGCAGAGTAGAAACACGACCTCTTCGCTCGGTCGCTCTGACCGGAATGATCAATATGATCTTGGGGAATATTACACCACTCATCAAGCAATGCCCTCCGAAGTTCCGGTAGACAGGTGGGAGGGGGTTGACGGGCTGCTATTCGTCGGCCAAGCATATCCCACACATGCTCTATTGGATTAAAGTCCGGTGAGTATGCTGGCCAATCCATACGGGTGATATCCTCCGATTGAAGGCATTCGTCTACAATGTCTGCACGGTGAGGAAGGGCGTTGTCATCCATAAACAGAAATTCAGCACCCATTGCGCCCCGAAACAAACATACATGTTGTTCCAGAATGACATCCCGATAGATGTAGCATGTCATAGTTACACTTTGAACATGCAGGTCAGTTCTGGAACCAAGAATAATTCCTCCCCAAACGAGCCATCATGCACCACCGTAACGGTGTCGTTTAATGGTGTTCTCTTAGTGGTAACGGGTACCTGGCGTTCTCCATATGACAGTCCGGCGAGAATCAGACTGCAAACTAAACCTGTACTCGTCGGAAAACATCACACAAGACCACTGTTGCGGTGTCCTCAATGCATGCTCTCTACTCCAGGTTAATCGCTGACGGCAGTGAGTTGCGGTAAGGGGATTACATCTGACAGGCCTACGAGCATATAGACCAATGTGCCCTAAGCGTCTGTACATGGTCTGCCTTGAAACTGTCGTACCGGTAGCTGAAGAGAGCTGACTAGATAGGTCTGATGCTGTGCTCCGTCTGTTTCTTTTGGCTGCAACTGCCAAATACCGGTCCTCATTCGGCGTTGTAACTCGGGGGCGACCTGTGCTGTAACATCTACTCGCATTACCATCATCTTGGAATCGTTGCCAAAGCCTGGAGATGACACTCTGGGCGATTCCAAGTTCCTCGGATTCTTCCAGCTGGGTACGTCCACGTTCCAGTCGTCCGATAATTCTACCACGTAAAAAATCATCCAAATGCTTCCTTTGTGCCATAACTATGTGGTTATTGCACTGAAAAGCTTTTAAAGCGCTTGTGAACAATTTTACTTCTTCGCCACCATTCCTTATATACCCCTCTCTTACACTCTCGTTATTGTGACGTACTATCCTCGCCATCTGGTGGTTTCCTGTAATTTGCATATTCTTCTTCAAGATGTGTGGGATAATTCTACAGGTGAAATTTTTATTTTAGAGTTCCATTTCTGTGTGATTCTGAATTATCCTTAATTTATGGACATGAGTATATAAAAAATAATAATAAATACATTGTATACAATGCTGGCCACCGTAAATGCAACATCCTGAAGGAAGCACGCAAATAACATGAAATTTACAACATGCATTAGTGGAGGGGAGATATGCAAATATATGGTTAGAATTTCAGCGCAGACACACATCACGCACGCCTGTGGCGCCACTTCAAAGCGCTATTTAAGGCTTGGAGATTTCGACGATTTCAAGTTCGGCAATTGTGTTTTTCTTGTGGTTTTTTCAAAAAAGTAGAGAACAGCGTCTCGTAAAAAACAGCGATCAGCTTTTGATCAAGTATCCGAGTTCGACACAGGAAGGATAGTGGCTTACCGAGATTGTGGATTATCTTTCAGGGAAATCGGTAGTCGTGTTGGACGAAACCAAACAACTGTAATGCGGATATGTGAATGTTGGATGCAGGAGGTTACGACGGATCTACGTGGTCGATCGCATCCACCTCAGTGCACCACTTCACATGAGGACAGGCAAATTGTGCTCATGGCAGTGACGGAGTCACAGCTCAGTCACATCACGAACCATAGCATATCACATTGAGTCTGTAACGCATCATTCAGTGTCTGTGCGTACCATTCGACGCCGTTTACAGCAGAGTGGTCTGTCCGCAAGACGTCTATTGCTTGTTCTACCCTTGACGCAGAACCACAGACGTCTCTGCCGCCAATGGTGCAATGAAAGAAGGATGTGGGTGGCAGAATGGAATGAAGTTGTCTTTACTGACGAGTCATGCATCTGTCTGCAACACCACGATGGTCGGATTCGAGTTTGGAGACATCGTGGAGAGAGGATGTTTAACAGCTGCGTTTTGCACCGCCATACTGTTCCTGCACCGGGTATTATGGTATGGGGCGGAATTGGATATCACTCTCGCACTCCTCTAGTACACATTGCTGGTACTTTAAACAGCCAGCGCTATATCTCCGAGGTGTTGGATCCAGTTGTCCTTCCTTACCTTCAGGGCTTGGCCACAGCCATATTTCAACAGGATAATGCGCGACCACACGTGGCACGCATTGTAAAAAAGTTCTTCGTCAATCACCGGATTGAATTGCTTCCCTGGCCGGCTCACTCTCGGGGTCTTTCGCCGATACAAAACATGTGGTCCATGGTTGCTCAACGATTGACCCAGATTACACCCCCAGCTGCCACACCAGATCAACTTTGGCAACGTGTGGAAGCTGCTTGGTCTGCTTTATCCCAAGAACACATCCAAAGTCTCTTTGAATCAATGCCGAGGCGTGTGGCAGCGGTGATCTCCAACAATGGCCGTTAATCTGGCAACTAATTCTGGCAGGAACCACACTTCACAGAAGTCTATAAATTTAATCATTTGATACTTGGTCAACATATTATCTACAAAATAAATTTTGTTGTGCTATCTTTTGTCTTTCTTGTGTTGCATTTACGGTGGCCAGCAGTGTATTTCATAGTCCAATAAAATTCTGTCTTTTAGCTTCCTCTAAATAACATTTAAATATTAATACATGCATTCTAGTTTGAAATTATATTTATAACTAGCTGAAATGCCCGTTCTTCGCACGGGTTAAGTTTTAAAAACAAAAATTTATCTAGTATAGAATTATAATATTTTTAGTGAGGGTAAAACCCTGTATAAAAAGTAGTATAACAAAAAGTTAAAAATATTTTTTTCAAATGAATGTTCACATTAGAAATAATTTTAAGCAAATTGCAATTTGGCCTCAAAGTAAATAATAATTTAACAAAAACAAATATTTCAATGTAAGAGAGAAAATTATCAAGCTAAAGAGTAAATAGATATGAATGAATGCAAATATAAATAAAAATTACAGAAAAGTTATAGCAGTAGTGAGTTTCTGCTATGGGAACTGTGGGTGAAATAACCTGCAATAGATGAACTGAAAGAAAAAATTAATGATAAACTGATTCACTAAATGCTATCATAAATAAGAAATATTAGGAAGCCTTCAACTGAAAAAAAATTAAATTAGCATTGCACCCATACCTCATATAATAATATCTAACATCTCTGTAGTACATCTAATATACAGTATTAGATGTAATTAAATACTAAAAGCCTTTAATTAGTATGAACTAAAATCAAAATCTAACTAAAACAGGTCCCCGTTGAAATAGTTCAGAACAAACAACAGTACTGAATGAAAGAAATAATAAATAATGTTGCTAAAAAATTAATTATTGAAAACATACTTTTTTGCAACATTTCTATTAAAAATTATTATTTGATTGCAAAGAGCAAAAGAATGAGTACATAAATGATAAATAACTATAATGATAATTGAAATATATATATCCTATATGGACAGTATAAAATAAAATATGCATATGATATCCAAGAAACTATGTGAGTAACAGATAATAAGAAGCAACGTTAATCCATGATAGCATGAGACGTAAAATCATTTCAACTCTGAATTTTAAAGAAATCCAGAGGGAAATATGAGAAAATCTTTTCAAGGTGCATCTTTTTTCTGTGCAAAAATTTTTACGATCACAAATGAAACAATTTTCTGATTTGCAAGATTGCCAGAAGCAAAGTTAAGTCATGACGAAAAATCTGGTCAAAATGGAATTCAAAAGAAAATATGATTTCAAGGTCACCTTATCATAGTTCCAGCAAATAGTTGTTTTGTTAAAAAAAATTATGCTTTTTTCCCCATTTAAAACAAAAATGAGTTCTTTTCGGTCATAGGGACCAAAAGGCAAAAAAAAAAAGCGATACACACAAAAAAAAAATGGTATATTCTGGTTTCTCATAAATAGGAAGCATTATCTTCCCGATATTACCAACATGTTAATAGTAATTAGTTTGAATTCAATATCATTTTCTTTCCGTTGTACAAAATTTGAGCAATATTTTCAATATTGAACAAAATACTGAATAATACGATGAAGGAAGAATTATTATTAGGAAGGATGAATATTTATCTTCAACGACAGAAATTGGCAGATATGTAAAACATGTAACATTTATGTGTAAAAAATGTATACAATGCATGTGTATATATACAATCAGCATGAAGAACTGATTGTCAGAAGGAAAATTACTTTGAGCATTTAATCACATCCATAGTTTCCGTGTTCATCCATAATTTTTCTAACATATGTTTTTTTTTTTTGTGAACAAATGGACATGACAAAAAAAAATTCTGGTAAGAAGTGAAGGTGTAGGTAGTTTCATTGATTGTAAAAAAAAAAAAAACCCTTTGATATTTGTGTCATGAATAGGTAATCATGATCTATGATTCTGTTTACAAAAGGTCTCACAAATTATTGTTCGGCTGAAAAATAGACTTTTGAGACTTTGTATCACATAATCACTGTACCAACAATGATATGCAAGAAAAGGATAGTTCAGAAAAATAAAACTGTGACACTGAAATAGGAATTATAACATCATTTAAATTAAAACGTTATCTAAAACAGAAAAAGTAAGCCTTAATTTTGATAAAATTGCCATAAACAGTTTTGAACAACAAAAAAAAAAACACCTAACAGAAAATCTTAAATATTTAAAATTGAAATAAAAGAAACAAATAAATATAAAAGTAACCTTACACATAGTACAGAAATTATAATATTATATCAAACCAAAAGATAAATAAATTAAGATTTGATGAAACTACCATAAACAAAATCTTATACGTGAATAGAAATTCTAACTTAAAATCACAATATTGACAATCTGTTGATCTCAATTAGTTTGAATTGAGTGTCATTTTCTTCAGGTGCATTTGTCTACTTTATTTTGTTACAATGGAAAAATATGAAATCTGCCAATTAAGGAAAAGGGTACTTATGTATTGGCGTTATCACAGCAATATTTGCACCACAATATCAAAGTAACAGATTCTTATGTGTCTTATATGGAAAAAATCAAATTTTGGTGAAAAAAGAGCCACTTTGACTGCGGTGACTGATATTCAGGTGGACTTAGTTTCACGCTATACATAGCCCAAGTACAATTGTATATTGATAGTATCACTAATTTCAGTTTAACAAAAAGAAAACCTCATATATAAATAAAAATTTGTATTAGCCTTTGTATTCTTACGTATTAGCGTCACCACTGCCAAATTGGCGCTAAGCAAAAATCACGCTATATCCACCAAAATCTGACTAATTTTTTTTAGCGCATTTTTCACATAGTGTAAAAAAAGCGCTATTAGCACGCAAATTTCGTCTTCGTTCCATATTTTGTCGTACCTTTTTCTCAGCCAATAAGCAACCGATTGACCTCGGTTTTTCCGCATTTGTGCCCTAGATGAGCCGAATCATATTTAAATTAATTTTTTTTTAAGTATAGTACTACTTTTTCTGTTAGTAAAAAGTTCATTAGTTGCATTATTGTAAAATACAACATGTGAAAACGCGCTAAAATTACTTGGCCATACCAATGATTGATATCTTGTTTAATATAAAAACACGCACAAGAATCTTTGTTATTACTGCTTAGGACCCAAACGGTTAAGACTGTATTCTGATAGGAAGATGCATCGGTCTTCCAGCTAAACATGTTAAATATTTTTTCAATATAACTAAATTAGTTTAACATACATTGTTTTACCTTATTTTTGGTATGATTATTCCGAACCTTTTCTGGGTTTAGATTTAATTCTGTCATTTTTTTTCAACTTAAAAATTTGATTTATTTTGTATGTAGTCAATTGTAATACCTATTTTGATTTAAGGCTGTGTCAGGTTTATTATTCTATTTTAATTTTGACCTTTATATATATACATTTGATTCTTCTGTACTGTTTCTGGTTTTAGATTTTATATAGTCATTTTTTCCCATGTTAAGAATTTCTGATGACTTAAGTGTTGCTTTCAAAAATTTCGATTCAATATAAGAAGAAAAAAACACATAGGTATCCAAGTTTTTGCTACTGAACCTCATGTTTTTCACACAGTTCGAAAATTCTCACCAAAATACAGCAAAGACATATCCCTTATGAAAAATCTGCAAACCGAAAGAACAGAGTTCAGACAGCCTGTAACTCAGAAGCGGAGCAGTAAGTCCTAGGGTTCAACATGGCAGTTTTATATGCTGTGCCAGATGAGTAGTTGTTCAATTCATGATCAAGTGTAAATACCTTAAATCTATTCCAGTTTTTGATAATAAATGAACAGCCCGTCGAACAATAATACTGGATTGCACACAACAAATAAGAAATTGAACTGAAGAGACAAAAGCCATCACCATCATTTGGGACAACTTGGCAAGGGGATGTATCATATCTAAAATTCAACAGCTCGTATACTTGGGTCATTGTTTAGAACAACATATTAATCAACATTAACAATTGAAAATAATTACCTCTAATGGTAGTTCATAAAATAAACGTGGCACTTAACCTAAAATAGTAAACACAACATTTAAACAAACATCTAAACAATCAACATTAACAACTGAAAACCATAAAAATGCATATTAAACCAATTCAATTTAGAATTACTGTAAAAAAAAATTATAACATGAAACCTCTGACCACAAAAAAAAATCAGAAATTCTGGAAGATAAATGACACAGTTTAATCTAAAACCAGAAACAATACAGAAGAATCAAATGAATACATGTAAAGGTCAAAATGAAAAAAGAATAATAAATGTGACGCTGCCTTAAACCAAAACAGAAATTACAATTGACTACACACAAATCAGAAATTTTTAAGCTGAAAAAAAAACAACAAAATTAAATCTAAACCCAAAAATGGTTCGGAATAATCATTCAAAATATAAGCAAAACAAAAGTGTATATTAAACTAATTTAATTTAGTTATTGAAATAATGCATAATAGGCTTAACTGGAAAACCAATGCATCTTCCAACTGTTGTCTACTACTGTTATCAAATTAGTGTTGCCAATCGGAAAAATAAAATTTAGAAAAAACATTTTCTTAGGATGATTTTTTTCGAAAAATAATTGTAATTCCTCCACTAAGAGTTAAAAAAACGAATAAATACAACCATAAATAAGTATATTTACTATAAAATGTGTTGAAATTCCCCACAAAACAGCTGGAAACATTTATTTTCGCAAAGTTATGACTTGGCATAGCTGGTGACGTCATATCTCCATTTAACTGAAAAATCACAGAAAAATTGAATTTTAAAAAAATCTAAAGTGAATTTCGAAAAAAACTCTTCGAGGTTAATAGCATAACGACCTTTAGCTTCTACATGCCAAGTTTCATACATCTGGGTTGCTTAATTTCGCCGGAACAGCTGAAACACACAAACACACAAACTCTTTCTTTTATTAGTATAGATGATAACAAAATAATATTACTAAATTTATCTCTCTGTAGATTGAAAAAGAAGAAAAATTGAATAACTGACCTATAAATGAGTTAATTCACATTTAAACATTCAGAAAGGATTTTGAAAAAAAAAAATGCCTTTTCGATGATCCAAATAGCAATAACAACTTGAATAGCTTATGAGAATATACTTATTGTAACAAAATAATATTACTCTCAAGTTATCTCTTGATATATAAAGAGCGAGAGAGAAATCTAAAAAAAAATCTTTTATATTGACGTAAATTGATAATAATAAAAAAAAACGATTCATGATTTGATCCAGGAAAGAAAAATCAAAATTCATTTTAAAAATCAAACAAATGAGTCATTTTTTTTATTACTGAGGAACAACAATGAATGTTGCGCAATGTTTCGTTTCGGAAGTGAAAGCTCTCTGCATAAATTTCGATGAGGAAAAAATTTCAAAACATAATTTAGACACAAACTAAATCCCGGGATTAGTTATTTTAATCCCGGAATTTCGGGATTTGAAGAAACACCGGGATCCCCCCCCCGGGGCTGCAAAACCTAACTTATATAGAATTTTTCCTAAATGAGAGGTAAATACATAAGGATCCATATTCACAGAGACCGGTATCAACATTAGTTCTGCTTAAAGTTTATCTTACAGGAGGTACTACAGTATTTGTACAAGGAAAACAAAAAAAGTTCTTCCCGTTTGCTCGTTTCCATTGAAAGAAGTGAGAATAAGTATGCAAATTCGTGTATGACGTGATTGAGAAACCGTCAGTCGAGAGTAGGAATATCAGTTGTTATAAACGCAGGTCCACTGCTCACATTCATCAATCGGAACAGCAGCGAAGCGAAATGGACGTATCGAAGGAGCTTGTTCGGGGTTGCTTATTGTACAACATCAAAGAGGGCTTATCAGCCGCTGCATCAAGTCACCGAATATGTCAAGTGTTTGGGGATAGTGATGCCAATGAACGTACGGCAAGACATTGGTTTCAAAAATTCAGGTCGGGAGATTTGTCCCTCTGTCATAAAGCTCGAACAGTACGACCCCAGGCTTTGGATGACGAAGCCCTGCAGGCGGCCATCGAGGAGGACAATAAATCAAACGTGGAGCGAACTTGCCATAGAATTCAACACTTCCAGTGAAACGGTTAGACTTCTTCTGTACCGCTTAGGTAAGACGTTCAGGCTGAGCAAGTGAGTTCCTCACACGCTGTTGGAAGTCCATAAGCAACAACGAGTGGCAGCCTGTTTATCGTTGCTTTCTCGCCACCGTAGCGCATCCATATTCAATTGAGTGCTGACCAGTGACGAGAAGTGGGTCCTGTATGACACACCCAAGCGTTGCAAACATTGGTTGTCACCCTAGGATACTGTTCCGCACAGCGCAAGACCACCTATGCATCAACGCAAGATTACACTTTGTGTCTGGTGGACTTGTCATCAAGTGGTTCACTTTGAGTTGCCACCAACGTGTCAAACGGTCACTGTGAACCTGCATTCGCAGCAATTGAAATGTGTACAACAGGCATTGCATCAGAAGGAGCCAGCACTGGTTAATCGAAAGGGTGTACTGTTATTGCATGATAACACGAGGTCGCACATCGCGCGGGTGGCCAGGAATACGATACAGCGACTTGGTTAGGAGACTTTGTGCCATCCTCCTTACTCACCTCACCTTGCACCATCAGATTACCACCTCTTCCATTCCCTGGATAATCATCTTCGTGGTAAATCCTTCATCAATGAAGCAGACGTGCGCCAAGCTCTCACGGACTTCTTTGCATCCCACACCCTCGAGTTTTTCCGCAAGGGGATTGAAAAACTGGAGACACGTTGGCAGAAGGCGCTGGATGCCGATGGTGATTACATTGAAGACTAACAATAGGCTTCGCTGTTTGTATATCATGTTCTTTTGAGTCATTAAAAATGGCAAGAACTTTTTTGTTTACCTTGTATATTAGTTTATATCTTAAAAAATACATCATAGTTCAAAATTAAAAACATAATTACCTGCTGCTCTTTCATACGAGCTAAATGTAAGAAATTGATTTGTACCAATTTCTTAGAAATCGAGTCTGTTGAAGGTAGAGAATACAAGAATTTATTTGAACCTCAAGTAACTTCACTCAAGAGTAAAATAAAACATCTTCTGTAGCTAGATATCTTCCAAAAATTCTAATTGCCTCTGTCCCCTTTAAGCTCGCTGACACCGGACATCTTGCGGGTGGGAGGAATGCCCATTTTGACCCCACTCGCGATGGGGAGAAAGTTACAAAAGAAAATAAGAGAAAGCATATCAAATTTCATGGTTTAACATACAAGTTTAATGGTTTAACATCAACATTTAAGGCAACTGACTCATTAAACGTATACGGTACAAAATATGTAGATAAGATGCATAAATGCAATACCAGATCACAATACTTTGAAAAAAATTTCAAAATATAATTCACAGACAAAAATTAAACCCCAAGATTAGTTATTTTAATCCCGGGACTTCGGGATTTAAAAACTCACCGGTATCCCGGGATTTTGGGATCCTGGGGCTGCAAACCCTAGTTGGATCATGTGGTCCTCCCATACATTCAGCGCTTGCCATCAGCCATATTCCAATGGGATATATTTTAACAGTTTTTATTTATAAAATATATCAATTGCTATTTGTAAGATCTTTTTATAGTATTATACTATGTTCTTATTAAAATCGCTTTATTTATGTCGCAGTAATTTGATTTGATTTTTTTTCCATTAGGTCGTTCTTTGAAGCTACGCTAGGGCTATTGGTGACCGATCTCGCAATTCTGAATCTGAATCAAGTGATGTAAATGATGCTTACGTCGGCACTGCATTCTCTAAACTTTATATATGTCTCAGTAATCTTTATACACTGCTGGCCACACAAAATGCAACACCAAGAAGGACAAGAGAGACATTGCGAAATTTATTTGGCAGTTGCTTCCCCCTCACACAGGGGGAGTTAGTTTCGTTTTCTTTTCCAAAGCTAGCGCAGCCCCATTTGCAACTACAGACTCCGGACCGGTTCGAATGGATTCCTCTTGTATTTCCCCACAACCAGGCCGAGTTTCAAGTTGATGGGTGCTCTGCTACTTTTTTATTTAATTTTTAAAATTTTTTTAATTATTTTAAAATTACCATTACTCGGAGGCTTTTCAGGTGGATGTCTTAATTTTCTCAGGAAAGATTCATCTCGCCGAGACATTCAATATGAGGTTTCAGGTGTCACATTTAGTTCACCTCATCTGCAGATACAGTCTACCGAACAGAATTATGTATAAAGTGAAAATAAACAGCATAAAATGAAAAAAAGGGCATTAATAGGGTATGTGATCCCCTCTCAACTGTATACAAAGTTTACACCTTCTGACCATGCTTTCAATTAGGTGGTCAACCACCGCAAAATTAAGCAATCGCCATTCTTCTTGTAGAGCAGTTTACAGCTCAATAAGAGTGGCTGGAGGTGGGAAACGTGAAGATACAGCACAGCCGAGAGCATCCCAAAGATTTTCATTGGGATTAAGGTTGAGCGAATGTGCTGGCCACGCCATATGCACAATCCCTTCACTCTCCAGGTAGTCATCGACGATGTCAGCTCTATGGGGACGTGCGTTATCGCCCATTAAAACAAAAGTAGGGCCAACTGCTGCAGCGTACAATCTCACAATGGGTTCTAGGACTTCATCTCGATACCGGACAGCCGTCACAGAACTCCGTTTAAAGATGTACAGGTCGGTGCGGTATCCTAATGAAATCTCTGCCCACACCATAATGCCTCCGCCTCGGAATGTGTGATGTTCGGTGATGTTTTGGGGTTGATTGCGTGTTCCTTGTTTACGCCAGATCCTTATACGCTTGTCATCTGGCTCCAAAGCAAATCTTGACTCATCAGTAAACATGACATTACCCCAGTCAGACACAGTCCAATTGCCATATTCCCGGCACCACTTTAATCGTGCCCCTCTTGATTGGACGGATAGAGGAACACAAACTCGAGGTACCCGGGCATACAGTCCATTCATATGTAATCTTCGGCGTACAGTAGCTGCAGATATAGCCTTACCAATGGACGCTGTAACCATAGATGTCACACGTGTGGAGGTCGCTCTGCTATTCCGCTTGGCTACAATAGCAATATATAGATCTTCCGCGGGGGTTGTAACCCTTGGGCGACCACCTACGGGCTTTCGGACAACTATCTGTGTGGTTTGGAATTGTTTCCATAAACGTGAAATTACAGAATGAGGAAAGCTGAAGAAAAGAGCAACATCTGTGATCGACTGTTCTGCTTCAATGCGCCCCACAGCACGCCAGCGCTTAGAATCTTCCATTCGTTTTCTGGAAGTCATAGAAACACGTATGTCTTGAAAACAAATTGTACGAAAGTTTTAAACACCTTCTATCAGCACTTACAATCAACTTCTGTAACCCTTCATAAAGCTGGCTTCTTATAAGACTGCCCTTTTTGCATATTTCTTGACATGAAAGCACGATTGGCTGTTACCTAACATATTTGCATTCTTCCATCTACCTCTGCAGCGAATTTCATCCTCTTCAATTCTGATTGGCTGCCGGAAATTAGCATTTTCCTCTCCGTGCTTAACTTCTGGAAGTGAGTGTAGAACGCACTCTAAAGCCCTCTGAAGTGGCAAACTCATTTCTTTCTAAGCTTTCATTTTGAAATTTATGTAAAATAATATTTTTTAGAATATTAAGGCACATAAGGTTGTGACGGATCTATACCCATCCTTCCATTAACCTCTAGATAATTCTTTTGGGCCAGAATTTTCACCCAACCTTCTCCGAAGGTCAGAAAGCGTGATATGCAAATTAAGTTTAATACATATATTCTGTATTCGCGAGTTTGGGAGTTAGTGAATTGTGAATAGATTGGAAGGGAAGTAAATCGGCAATGAAACGTATACGTAAAATGTGTAAGAAGCCAGAAGTTGGAATATTAAGAAAGTGATTAGATGAACTATTGGAGACGTATTAAAGTCAACGCAAAAGGAATAGAAGACTGCAAGAGTTCAGGTACTGTGATCTTAAATCAAGTCGATGTTTAGTAAGTTAAACTAATAGTGCGGTCATTAAATACGTAAGCTCCGTATAAAGTTATATTAAAAGGAGAGCTGCATGATTGAATATATTCTCCCCAATGCATCTCGTCTCACTCCCGTTCTATTACTGATTAGGATTATGTTGTTTAAGTGTTGTTTGTGTCTGAGATGAATATAGTGATAAATAAAATATCATCATGTTGTCTGATCATTTAGTTCCTCCCACACGGAAGAAGGGACGTAAATTCTTTATAAGTTTAAAAGACAATTAAGATTAATATAAACTAAAATTAAACATTTCTAATCAATATATCCCTGGAAAGATCGGATTACTTATTTTGATTTTTCAATAACTATTTAAAATTCAGCATATTTATTTGACTTATTATAAGTTTTTTACCTTGAGAAATTCGTAAAAAAATTTACTTGATTGATAGAACTATATGTAGCCTGAGGCCGTCCCTTGTTTTCCCCGCCCGAGTGCAGTGCACACACTGCATACCTGCAAGGAACGACCCTGACGGTGATTAATTTTGGTAAAGAAGTCCATTCACCACTTTTTTAGGAATATGATCGAGATTCATATTGACCTCAAAATTTGTTACTTTTTAGTTTCAGGAAATTGACAATTTCTTAAATGTAATCAAACGCATATCCCAAAACATATGTCGAAAGTATGTAACATTTTTTATTTTGAAGTGAACTAATGGCAGCTATATATTGCATATAGCATTTTATTAAAAAAATATGGTTTTATATTGGGAAGGTCAGTTTTGATATCAATCAATATACAATCTCTGATTGAACAGAGGGATCTTAGTAATGCTTTAATTTTCAGATGCTATTAAATGATAAGGAGACTTTTCTCTGCTGGTACCCTCAATTTTGAAAATTTCACCAATAAATTGACTTTAAAGCACTTTGTGTTGCAGATATTATCAATGGAGTTTTTTCAATTAATATATCTTTTTCTGTTTCATATTACATTGAATTAAAAAAATATTAAATCTTTCATATGGTATTTAATATGTGTAGTTTTAATATGTGTTTTTTAGGATAGTTTAAAATATATACGCAAGGTATCTAATGGAATAAATGTGTCTCCATTTTTTAAATAAAATAGAAATAAATCTTTCATTGAGATCACTTGTATCGCGTACGGTGTTTATCTCCCTTTCTGCTCGACTCGTATTTGTATATAATCTCAATTGTCTTTGCAGAAGCGCAACAAATGATATCTCAAATGGTTCTTTTTGGATAGGATTTTGTGGATAAGGTCTTAGATAAGAGGAATTTTTTCACTATCTCCTTAGTCAAGTACTTTTTTTTCGTTTTTTGACATAGAGCGTGAGTTTTAGAGGCTACAATTTTCTATTTCTCTTTGGAAACCTTCATTGTTCATTCAAATGTGTTTGATTTAAATTTGTTCAAATATATAAAAAAAAAAGACATTATAAGGAGTTATTAAAAATTTCATCATGACTTTTTAAGAAGAGTTTTATTTTATATTGCTGATTATACTTTTTGAAGAGCTGACGAAACTCTTAAAATATTTAATTCAAAAAGGAAAATAAATATGTCTGTAGACCAACCGGAAGCCGTTGTGGAAAGTTTGAGACAAGAACGCTTACATGTTCAAAAGAAAACATTTACAAAGTGGGCCAATGTGCATCTACAAAAGGTAAATATTGAATTTTAAATTCTGTCGTATATATTTACATTCACTTAAATCAAACTATTAAATTTCCCTTATAAATCCAATTATTGTTTAGTTTATAAATCAGTTTTCTAAGTATTTAAGTTTTCTAAATGCGTTTTCATGTAAAAACCTTTTCCAAATGTTCCCATCAAACATTTTAAGAGAAGATCTTGAACCAAAATGCATCCCTATATTTCCAAATTGAACTCTTTTATTTAAAAATAACAGAAATTACCTGCTCCTATTATATAATTTACTTATAAATGTAATGTTGGGCATCAATAATTAGCAAAATTAACAAAATAATTAACAAAAGCTATTTGATAAAAACTATTAAGTTTCTTGTTTTTTGGTTAGAAATAGAAAAAAATAAGACTAAATAAGCTGGAATAGGGTAACTCCAATTTTATTTCTTTACATTCATTGCAAAAATATTACATTGCTTTAAAGTATTAAAAAGTAACCTATCATATTTCTCTTCCTAATATAAATGGGATATCCTATAGAAGTATTATTTATATAAATCTTTGATGGTGTGCTGATATTTTACTGCTAAAATAGATAAACAAATCTATACCTCTTTCGAAAGAATAAAAAACTTTTTAAAAATAATTCTGTAAAATCCTTAGAAGAAACTAATGCATAAAACAGGCTGGTAAAAGGTTTATTGAATAAGTACGAGTTTTTGTATTATTGTTGTTCTAATGTTGTGGGATCTATAAAATGAGTGAAATGATACGAAATTTTGCAATAAAAAAATGAATGTTTCTTGCTACTATGCAACAGTGAAAACAATTAATAAAGCAACTGTCATTCTAACCAGAGGAATTGGAAAAATATTTCACAAATTATATTAGAGAGTAATAATTTTATAAAATTAATGTTAAAATTTTAGCTCTGTAAAGATAAAACATTATGTATGTGTGTGTGTGTGTGGTTCTATCCACACAGAACTCCATTTCTACAGCTAAGATATTTCAAAATTAAAGAATTTTTTCTTTTTTAAAAGAAGTCCAGGAGTATAGGATTATACAATTTGTCAAAATGAGAAATTTTTTAGACAAATGAATATAATTAATAGCTTTTTACAGAGGTATTCTAAATGTTTTAAAATATCTTTGATAATAATAGGTGTTGAATGGTGATAGACACACAAAAAACAAGGATTGTAAAGCAATGACATAAAAATTGTTAACATATATAATTTGACCTAAAATGCTTAAAATGATGAATTAAAATTTGTATTATGTATAAGAAATTTATAATCCCAGTTTTGCAATAAATAATATTTATAATACATAAAAACAATAAAATATTTCATGTAAATATTTTCGAATGCTGAACGGTAGATGTGACTCCCCCCCACTTCCCCCAAAAATCGCTTGTAAGTGTAAGTGTATGATTCTAATATTCATGACTAAAAAAAATTACTGCTTAAAAATTCCAAAATAGTTACTAAAGAAAAATAATTTATTAAAAATGAATATATATCAGATAAATTTTCTTCAAAAGCCAGGATTTTCAAGATCAGCCCAAAAGACCCAGAAGATTTGATCTCTGATAAAAATATTGAGATTACCGTAGCTGTATTCGACAACTTCGGAGCGATCTAAAGCTTCTTTTTTTTTTATTAATCTGCACATCATGGACACGTCAACAACAAAATTTTCTTCAACGACTTAAATTGACAAAGCAGATAGCCCAATAAATGTATATTACTTTAATCTGGAAATAGAGATGGGATTTGTATTCAAGTTAGCAGTATTTAATGATGGATTTTTTTTAAAAAAATGCCGCAAATTCCTGAAAATATAGGAAATAAAATAATGTATCCAAATCTTTTCTTGAAGTAATTTATTCTTGCAAACTGTTCAATATAATACTAAAGCTTAATCAAAAATTATGTAATGTTAATCACAAAAATATTGTGATTAACATTGTTTCTCTCTCTCAATAAACACAACAGAATGGTCTTAATTTTTCTTGAAATACATATATTTAATTGCATTAAAGTTTTCCTGTAAGAATTAACTAACTGAATGAAAGAGAGAAAAACTGAAATGTGTGTTCAAACAACTTTGACAAATAGAGGTGTATACAATATTTTCTTTAGACTGGATTACAACAAATTTAAGAAACATTTAAGTCTCCCTTTTTATTGTTCTGTAACCTATTTCTTGCATTATCTTTATTCACTTGTAAAAATAAAATATTTTAAAGTTTTTAAAATATTTTTATTAATTCAGATTATGAAAAAGACCAATTCATTTTGAAACTATAAGAAGCAAGTAAAACGAGAGAAACAAGTATCGAAAGCAAAAAGATGGGCGTTTCAGATACTATTATCAATAAAACATATTTCAATTCGAGACATGAAATACCTTTCGTTGGAAGCATTGTTGTGATTTTGCCGCGTGTTGCTACTTCTCAGGTCTTCTGTTTTCTCCTTTATCTGTTAGACACTCCCCTAAGATTGTTTTGTTATCTCTAATAAAGCTATTTCTATCGAAAAGGACTTTCTTTCTACTTCCGGTATTCGATAACTTGCTACGTCTTCTTTAAAATGATTTAAATATATTCAAGTAATTATCTTTTATAAAATATTTAAATGTAATTTTCTTAACCCGTCCATTTTTATACCAATTAATTATAATATTATTCAAAACTATTTCTAATTTGTAAAATTATCGAGACCTACTTTTTTTTTTGTAAAAAACTTCATCAGAAGAAAAAAATCCGCATTCCATGTTTATCTTTCTATTTAAAGTGACGAAACAATCACACACAGATTTATTTTTTAAAAGACTTTTTTATCAGCTGACTGAGTGTGCTCTGCTCTTAAAATTGTATGATTGTAAGATTATTAATAGTAAGGGTAAAATTCTTCTCTCTTAGACTTTTAAAATAACTTGGCCAACATCAGCTTAATGCAGAAAATTCTGATTGAATAATTGGGTTTAATAGTTCTTAGAGATTAAACCACATTTTAATTTTAGAACGGGAAAAAATTCGCTTAGAAAGGTGAAATCCTTTGAAAGTTTTGAAATCACGGTGCTCTATGGTCATTACATAACGTAATATTTATTTGACGCACTTGTTGTTTTTATACATTATTTATTATTTTAAAAATTGTAGGTTAATTAAATATTAATTATTTACTCTAATTATAATGTGTGACCTATGCAATATAAAATGTTAACCTTTATGCTGTTGAGTTTCCACTATATGGATCTTCCTCCTAGAGTTGAGTTTTTTTTCCGTTTCCTCCAAGGAGCTCTTTTTTTCAAAAGCGTGTATTGGAGGTAACGTTTTTCTTTTTCTTCCAGAAACGTGAATTAGTATAGTTGTTGTTATTCCACCCTAATCAAATAATCAAAAATAATATACATTGCTCAAAAAGATTAGGGGAGAAAGCAAAAAAGTGAAGAAACCGTTGCGCGATAGCCATGCATGGGCATAAAATGGAAAATAAAGGTGCAACAAAACGCAATACAGACAAAAAGAAGAAGAAAAAAAAATACATGGGAGTTTTTTAATTCTTTGGAATGATATGACATGAGGTTTCAGGGCAACAATTTGGTTACATGTAAATGACAATAAATAAATAAATAAAACTGATTGTCTGGAAATGGTACATGATGTTTAATACAGAATGTGGTACCCCCGAACTACTAAGACTGTCGCATACCTGTTTTGAAACCGTGCGATGAGGTTATCGATGAGACTTTGAGGAATACTGTTCCAATCTTCTCCAAGCATCAGGGGGCTTTGGATTTGCAACAACGTGTGGTCCGAGTGTGTCCCAAACACGTTTGATTAGATTAAGATCAGAAGAGCATGCTATGTACTTCATATGCTGTATAGTGTCAGCTTCAAGAAAGTTCTCCACAAGAAAAACTATATGAAGCTTGGCATTATCTTGAATTAAAAGAACACACAATTGGCCTACATGCTTAGAGACTATCTGTCTGAAGCCTATTTCCTATTGTTTGACTCGGCACCCTTCGTCCTGTTTCCAAAAGAAACTGTCTCTGAATCTGTGTAGCATTTTCCATTCTGTCTCAACGAGCTGTTAACAAGATGTATCGGTCATTATTTGCTGTGGTAGTATGTGGATGACCTTGTGTTCTGGCCGAAGTCGAACACGCCTTGTTTTTGGTATCGATTTCTCAGTCTTACAATGACATTTCTCGCCACTCCAACAGCACCCTCTGTTTTTCTTTGTGTTTTCCAGGATCCCTGTCTCCTGATAATACACCAAGCCATAGATTCATTTATATCACATTGTCGTGACATTTTTCAGTCACCTTTTCTCAGAACAACAGCCAAAAGATTGAATTTCGTCACTAAGAAAACGAAAAACAACAGCTTCTACGAAATACTGATTTCTGCACTTATATCCTTTTGCTAGTTTTTGATGTCATGAAAGTTGATTTGCATATGGAGTTCTCTTCTTCTCTTTTCTGCTACACTTTAGACTGTGGATGTTTCGCGCGTTTTACGTTAGTTATCAGAAGAAATATTTATGTAATTTCGTTAAATCCATGTGTTCTCTTAATTTTTTTAGCAGTGTATAATACATAATTAGTTAATCAAAATAATTGGTACTAAAAATAAAACTTTTTTTCAGAATACATACGTAATTTACGTAATATACAGATTGTTGTTGTCACTTGACATCTCACTCGCCTTTAGCTTTCGAAAGCCTGAAACTGGCCCTATTTCACACAACTGAAATGTAGTACTGATTCTTGTGAAATATTGTATTTTTAATCTCTATCATTCTATCGTTGACATCTATTAGTATAAGAAACAACTACTTTAGAATGCGATACACCGCGTTTGCAACTTTTAAAACAGCGCAAAATCCAGATGGACGCATGCAGTACGTGGATTGAGATGTACGCCCGTAGCGCGTTCGTAACGACCTGAGCGTTAATGAGCATACTTCTGATGAACATTAAGTTAGTCTAGTCCCAAGGGATGGATCTTTAAAAAATTTAAGAGGGGAAAAATATCTGTTTTATTTTAAAAAGCAATTTATTAATAGATGTGCATAGTACAGATAGCTATTGGCTAGATATCCGAAAATATATTTACTCATGATAGCGTTTAAAATGTGATACACGTACTATGCGTTAACTCTAAAAAGTAGGAAGAAAATAAATTGGAACTCGAACAGGATTTTTTAAAGAAATTCCGCATTCCATAGTCATTACTAATCACTGGCGTAGCTAGTCTTGAGTGGGCCTTGTATCATAATTCCTTGGAAGCTCTTTTTGGGGGCCCCTTAACATTTTATGATTTTTGCTTACGTATGTGGGGGCCCCGTATCATTGATGCGGTGGTAGCTTCTCTCCTGTTACTAATTCTCTTCACCTAGTCTTATCATGGCTTTAAATTAAAATAAGTCTGAAACTCATAATCCAGTTTTGTTTTAAAGGAGGCATAACCTCATATCTTCGAAAAACAAAAAATTGTGAATAAGTTAGTATCTATTTTTTTTAAATACACTACGTGACCAAAAGATTGTGCACGTGTGTACTTAATATTTGGCTGTATGACCTTTGATTTGGATTAACACTTGCATTCGGCTTTATATTGTTTCAATAATATTCCATATAGCTTCAGAACTTGAAGTTCTTATCTGCACAGCAGTTTTTCACTGACACACTGAACTGACGATGGAAGAGATGAATCAATCCTTAGCCATTGTTCCAGTATATCAGAAGGTTTTTCTGTTTGGTTAAAATTGTGACGGGTGCTTACGCGTTTCACTAACCTTCTCTCAAAATCTTTTAAATTGTATTTATTTTAACCAATCCCCGCTGAGAGCTAAAGGTGTGACTTATGCAAATAAGATAGTTTCGGGTTTAGCGAGTTCGAAAGAGATATAAAAGGGAGAAATGAAATGAAGAGATGAGGATGACTACGTGTTTTGATAGAGAGTTAACTACGTGATTGATTAAGAAGGAGATTCTAGGAGATTAGTTTAACTAAGTGAAGTTTGTTAGCTGAAGGAAGATTATTGAAAAAGATTCATTAATTCGGTTCGGACGTAACTGAAGATATCCAGGATTGAAACCACTCCATAGATTCTACAAGTATTCAAGATTCCTGTCTTAAAGAGATATCAGGTCTGTGATTTTTATAGATTAGATTTAAATGCGTAGTTTGATTGTATGCGTTATTCCCCGTGGTATCAGTTAGTGTTCCGTCGTTCATAATTGAATTCTGATCTCACTCCACTATAATTTGTTGTTCTTAAAATTTGATTAATATTTGTGTATTTCTATCATAAGGAATAAATAAATAATAGTGATTTATTATTTATGTAGTTATTAATTATGAATCCAACATATCCAAATTTAGATAATGTGCAAAGGGAAGTTAATAACCATCGGGGTAGTGAGAGACTACGACAAAATATGGACTTAAAAGTAGTCAATTCCTGCTGAATAATAAATCATCCTGTTCCTTGGACCAATTGTGAGTAATTTTTGTTCAATAGATCTTGGCATTGTCTTCCTGGAATACGCCAGGGGAAAAATTCATTACTGAGAAGATTTGATCATTGCCTATTTTCTTGCTCAGTGGGTATTATCTATTAAGTGCCTATCGCTTCGTGAAACTCTTTTCTTACCTTGATGAACTCGTTGTTGAGATCACATGACATTTTTTCATTGCTGAATACTTTATCCTTCATTCTCTTTGAAAATTTAGAATCGGTTAATTGCAGAAACAAGATATTTTCTTATAGCTCTATAGCTGTTAAGAACATACGTAGAAGCTCTTGACACATCTTTCGAGTTGAAATGTCCATAGTTTCAATGTCTGCCATAAGAGTAATTTTTTTTTTTTTGTAATTTTTTTTCACCAGAGTTGCTTTAGAGATTTTAGTGCTACGAAGTTTAGGTTCTGTCCGTCAATGTGATCTAGATAGCGATACAGTATAATGAAATCATGGATTATACCTGACCATACATTACGACGAATCTTTTCTGGTGGCATTTTAAGCATGCAGCGCAAGGGTTGACTATCGTGTAGTAGTGGGGTGCCAAGTCAATCTACCAACAAGATTCAGGATGCCACATTGTAGGATATTTTTGAAAAAATTCGATTCTCGTAGTAATACGGGCGAACTTAGGGAATATAGGTCAAAAATGCATTTAGAGTTGTATTATATCTTAATTTCGCATCATTTAAAGCTATTTATTATAACATAATAAATAAACATAAATATATAACTTTTCCTTCAATATAAATAAAAAGCTAAAACTGTACATATATTATGTATCTCAAACATATTTATTAAAATACGAAATAAGCAAAATATGAATGTTCCGTTTTAATATAGTTAAATAAAAAAATAAATTTTTTAATTCGAACATGACCCTGCACCTCTGTACTTCATATCACAATATCAAGAGTATAACTTGTGACTTTCAATTTGACACCATGTTCAGTTGTTAAGGTATCCAACTACCCTAAAACTGTGAAGTTTGCCAAAAATTGACAATTTTTCTTATGATTTTATATTATAGGCCATCTTATTAGCTTTATAAAATACCAAGTTAATTATTTTCCGTTCACTAGAACAAAAACAAAGTGTTTTAGTAAAAGCAGATTCCATTACTTTAATCAAGGTGTCATACTTTAAAATGCGTTTTACTCGAAATGTGTGTTTTTTTTTAAAATGCTCAAGGCCAGCGATTGCTAAAAAAGTTTTGAAAATAGTTAAATGTGTGTGAAATTTTTTGTGTATACTCGATATAATAGTAGAAGTGTTTTAATCTTCAGTTTTATCAATCACTGTTTTATTACAAAATTTACAGTCCCTTCTGTTAATATAATCACTGTTTTGAAAGCAATTTCAAGTAATAACAAAGATAAAGGGCTCTAGTTTTTGTAAATATGAAAATATATCTTATCCTGAAGGTCATTTATAAATGCATAACATAGCGCACATCAGAATTGAAAAGTTGAAAATTTGTTTATAAACTTTTGGTACAGAATGGGCCGCGTTTACGTTATTTTTTGTAAACTTTTACCCATTTTTCCCATTTAAGTAATAATATAATTTATTTTTCTCTTTTTAATTTCAGCATATTTTTCTTAAAATGTACTAAACAAATCTAAAAACAACAAAAAAAATTCCCATATCTCTATTTTTTTTAAAAAAAAGTTTTTGCAAGTAGTCGGGTACCTTAAACAATTTCTTTGTGGACTCAAAGTATTTTTGATATAAAAAAAAGATTTATTCACATAAACGAATAGAAACAAAAACGAAAAGCAGAGTTCATGGAATTTTTTTCAAACATTTAAATGTCTCCATCAATGACAGCTAATAATTTAAAATAGCTGTAGATTTATTATTAAAGTTATTTTATAATTTTTACGTGATTCTGTAGATGTTGCTTTCCAAAATTCTGAAAATGTTAAACCAATAAGCTCTGCTTCAAAATGATCAGTTTTCATCCACTCAAAAATTGACAAATTTGTAGAATAGTGCAGATTTTTGCCAAAAGTGACACGCGTGCCATAGGTTGCCGACATCTGATGTAGCGCATGGTTTAATGTGATCAACATATGACTGTTGCATAACTGACAAAATATTTGATGTTTTAAGAAAATCTTTAAAAAAATCGCTATAGGAATGTTTAAACACCATTTGCATTCTTAAGAATTTGTCTTTGTTTTTTTTAATGATATAACATAATTTATAATAAAAACAGATTAAGATAATGGAATAATCAATAAAACGTTGTTGAATTTAAGGGAGTCCGGCACATGAATTTTTGAAAAATGATCGATTTTGACTTTTTTATATTTTTGAAAAGTTCAAACAATTCTGCTTAAAATGATATATGATACATTGACATACAATAATTAAAAGTATTTTTATTTATTTTTTAAAAGGAAGCCACTTTCCTTGACGCGTGACAGGTGAGGAGCACCTGTCTTTCATCATGCTTAGTTTTTCGATGACAGCGCGATTTGTTTTGTCTACAATTAGTATAACCTTTGATTTACACATATATAAAATGATTTTTCTTTGAAGAAAGGAAAAGACAACTCAACACAGTTATATTTTTTCGTTTGGTTTGTTGCTAAATGGGATTATTCTTGCTTGAACTTGCTAATTGTGAATTATAATTTATTTATCCAGATTTTTTCCTGTTTAATCCACGTTTTACATTAAATTATTTATTAGTATTTTATTAACGGAAAATATTATGGGGAGATCTAAGAAAATATTTAAAAAAACTTAAAAATGTCGGCGTTCAAAAAATGAATACTCAAAATGTTCCAGCTATCACACCAGACAGCACAGAAACTGTTATTCAAAGTGCTTCAAAACGAAAGCTTATTTCAAACAACAGTTTATATGAAGATATGGAAGGAAGTAATGAAAAAAATGTTTTAATAGAATTAAACTTATTGAATAAAGCTTTATTGAACTTTGCTGTTTGCAAAAACTGTGGCCATTTCATCTCATTGTAGGCTTCTAAAAGAGTTGGAATTGTGTATTATATCATTACATGGAACTTTGTTGTAGTTTTTGCGCAAAAGACATGGTTTCCATACGTCCACTAAATTGAAGAATAAAAATAAACTTTTCCACTCAAATATCAGATTGGTATTTGCTTTCAGATCTATTGGAAGAGGTCGTTCAGCTCTAGAAACATTCTGTGGACTTATGAATTTGCCATCTCCACCTGAAAAATTCCGTACTTATACAGAATTGTTCTTCTTCTCTTCTAAATTAACCTGTAAAAAATCAATGAGAAATTCCGTTGAGGAGGCAACACGAATAGAAGGTAGCCGTGACATCGCTGTTGCCTTAGATGGTTCATGGCAGAAAAGAGAATACCAGTCCCTCGATGGTATTGTTACAGCTACGAGTGTCGATACTGGAAAAGTTATTGACTTTGTAATGTTTTCGAAACATTATCAGTGGAAAATTGCATCTAATTCTGTTCATGAACTATCATGTATTACCAACTATAGTGGAACAAGTGGAGGCATGGAAGTGAAAGGTGTAATGGCGATATTTGAAAGCTCAATTATCCGAAGCTCATTATGGCATTCGTTACACAAAATATTTGGGCGATGGAGATTCAAGAGGTTTTTCATCAATACCTTAATCCTGAATACCCTGAATCCGTATGAAACTCAAGTGAAAAAAATAGAGTGCATTGAGCATATCCATAAAGCGTATGTGTACCCGTCTTTTGGATCTCAAAAGAAAAAAAAAACAGAGGAAAAAAATTAAGTGATGGAAGAAGCCTAAGTGGACACGCAACCGACTCACCGACATTTTAATTTCAAAAATTCAGAGGTATTATGGTATGATCATTAGAAACAATGTCAATGATTTACACAACATGAGAACTGCTGTTTAAGCTGTTTATTTCCATCTTTTGTCTACAAATGAGAGCCCTCAACATGGATTGTGTCCCTCGGGTACAAATTCATAGTAAAAGTTTCAAAATGCAAAAGCTAAATTTAACGAAAAGCATTATGATCATAAAAAACATACCCATGTGCCATCTTCCCTCATGAATGAAATTAAGCCAATTTTTAGAGATTTATCTGACCTTAGATTATTTAAAAAATGTCTACATGGAAAGACTTAAAACCCCAATGAGTCAGTTAATAATACCATATGGTCAGTTATTCCAAAATCTACGCTTGTGGAGTTAAAAACTCTAAAATTAGGGGTAAATATGGCAATTGCACAATTCAATATGGGCCACTTAGCCAAATTAATCATTTTAAAACATTGGGGTGTTGAACCAGGTTTTAATTGTGTGTCATGCTTTAAAAAATTAGATGCAAGTAGGATTCATGTAGCCTAACGAAAGCATCTTGAGATACAAAAAAAAAACTAGATTGCTAAAAATAATGAAAAAAAAATTAGAAGAGTCTATTGTAGAAGCAGAGGGCAAAGAAAATGTTTCATATGCTTCTGGAAAGTATTAAAAAAGGTAAATCGTCAAAAATTACAAATTTTTACTTTAAAGCCTGTTTTCTCAAAACGCAATATTTTTCCCTTTTATGTACCTTTTTCTCAGAAACTAATTAATGTAGAGTCCTCAAATTTTCAGGAAGTATATTTTCAACATGTTTACATATTTTAATGGAGCGGATAAGATATATCTAGCAAACCTTTTTAGATAACGTCTTTTTAAACTAAATTTTAGGGAGAAAAATTGGACATTTTTTAAAAAATTCATAATTATTTAAATGTTTAGTAAAAAGACAAAACTCTCCATTAAAGTCTTATTTATAGTACATATAACCTACTGTAAAAATTTCATCTATGAGAAGCAAGTAGTTTCTGAGAAAAAGGTACATAAACTTACGAAATTTAACATGGGCTCCTATGGAAGGTGCCGGATCCCCTTAAAAGATCTTGAGCATTTAATGAAAAAAAATATTTAACAATATATGGTCCTAAAAATATATTTTAAATTGTGAGAGTAAATATTTTTTAATGCATTATAAAAAGCAATCCCATATTAAATATAATTAACGCATAATTTTTTTACACAATAAGTTTCAGTCACTAAAGGAACATCGTGGTTTTTAAGTGGAATATTTATTTTATGGTGGGTTGCTCCACACATTTTTTGAATAGATTTGGTTTCGAATGTGTGAAATCGTATTCAGGAATAAAAAAAAATTATTTGACATTCTTAATTGGTTAAAGTATATTGGTAAAAGTTTTATTTAATCTTATCAGCAGTGAGAGATTTATGTGAATTAAAGAAAAGAAAAGAATGAATATTTCTTTGCGACCACAGCTTCTTATGAGCTTGACTTCATTAAATAGAGAACAAAGTTTCGCCTAAATATCATTTTTAAGATTTCTGTAAAGAACGAAAGGACTTAATAAACCCTAGCTGACCTTAGGTTTGATCTTTATTAGCATTTTAAGAACGAGTAAATTTAAAATGCGTAAATCTTACAAGCTTGTTACTTTAAAAAGCACTACAGCCAGACGTATAATTAATAAATATCAATTTAATTTTTTAAATCTTCCTTTTCTTTTCTTTTTTGATTCTAAGATTAGAGAGTTTCTTTTTGTATATTTTCCTAACTACCTAAAAGTGTTATTGCATTATTAGTTTTCTGGTACATCACACGTCTAACTTATGCAACCAAGAAAATTTAGGACATATTCTTAATCAAACGAAGTATGTAGACATATTTTTAGTAAAGCAGATGTAAATGCGATTCGACTACACATTTTTAAAACTATTTAAAACTTTAAGTCTATTAAAACACATTAAAGTATATCAAATTCTAGTTAATACATGCTATAAGAATATAATTAACAAAAGAAATAAGTTTCCAATTCTAGTGGGCCTTAGAACGCCTTCTATTGGCCCAAATGAGATATATATAACATTTGAACAAGACATAATGCATATGAATGCACTTGGCATTAATTAAAAAAATAGTACAATATAAAATTCCGCCGACAGGTGGAATTGTAACACACAAATGGTATTTGTTTGCATATATAGACAATATGAAAAATCATTTCTGTGTTACAGCGCATGCCCATTAATGTAATTCTTTGGATAAAATGAAGGCGAATTTTAAGCGAGCATTTAGTTATCTGCAAGACATGCCTATATTGTAAGGAAAAGCGTTACTGGTATAACTTTACTACCAGAACCAGTAGGTGTAAAGAATTCCACTGTAGGAAGCAGATGTGAGCTTCAATGGCTCCATGTGCTTGGAGCAAGATGACAGAAATTTGGAAGAACTGGGTAAAACTTTAGCATTCTCTTCCACGAAGAGGACGAAAGTAAATAAGGGCGTAGCTACCACCGTATGAATGATAAGGGCCCCCAAGCTACAGGTGCCCCAACATGTGTAGCTACAGTCCCACTAACAGCACTCCCATATCTAAAAAAGGGCCTCGAAGGAATTTTGGGATACAGCGCCCCCTCAGAGCTCCCCCCTAGTTACGCCAGTGAAAGTAAATCTAATTTTCTAGCATTGAAAGAGTGGCTACTGCGGTGGTTGAAGCGAGCAGTCAGTCCACCGCATGATAGTGTGAGTGTGCTAGTATTTCTCATGTATATAATCCACCAAATCCACAAAACGGAATATCTTACAGCGGTTTTTGCAATTTTATCCGTACAAAATGAAGCCTGTGTGGCTATTCAGAGGTTCGTAAATCCTTTCACTTCTTGCTCGAATGGTAATTGACGTCACTTGGCCTTGAAACATTCTGTGGATTGACGAAGCCCAATATTGCTCAATAGGCAAGTTAATACCCTCAATTATCGAATTAGAAGCGCAAAGAACAACCCACCTTACATTGATCATCGGCTAAAGCAATTGCTAAGACAGCATTTTACAGATGTATGGGTTATCAGACCTTATTTTCCTACAGCATGGCCTCCTTGTTTAATAGATATTATCCCCTGCGACTTTTGGTTGTGGGGTTTCCTTAGAGAACTCCAAATATAAATTTAATATATAATCCAGTATCCAAAAGTAAATTTAACTAATTCTAAGTATATGTAAGAATTCTCCTTTTAAATTTTCTTCCGTGGTATTTCCCTTAATTTACGTTAATCTGGTGATAATTAATTCTTTTAGTTTATCCACCCATTGGAAAATACCACTTTAATCACAGCTTTATCTCCTCAAAAACTGCCACGCTGATGCATTGCATCAACCATCGCTTCTGTGCAATCAGCGTATTAAATTGCGATAAATCGTATGAATATGGAACATCCGAGATGCTTCTAGCTGGGAAAGCCAAAAAAGCTGAGGTCTCTGGACTATAAAAACACCACTTTTATCCATTGTCATATGTCCGTGTGTATTTGTGTAGCTTTTCGCTTTTTGCTTTGTGTTCGTCAAAAAGTGTGAAGCTAAATTAAAAACATGGCCTGTTCAAATAATCGACTGCAACCAGATAAAGATGTCCCAGCAACATGTTTGTGATTCCAGTAAAAACACGGCGCATATGAGTAATAAAAAGATAATTAGGATTTAATTCTGAAATCTATTTTACATTTTACAACCTGTCAAGTAATACTTTGAACCACTATATATATAGTGATTCTTTTTTTTCTTATAGATGCATTCCTTCGCTAAATAAGTAATGTTTTACTTATAGATGGGAAACTAAAAATGCCATTGCACGGTTATTTTAACTGATTGAATTATTCCATTATATATGTACTCTACTGTCCGTTAAAACTGCTACACTAAGAAGGCGACATGCTACAGACATGAAATTTAAACGACAGGAAGAAGCTGCTGTGATATGCCAAATGATTAGCTTTTCAGCGAATTCAGATTGTAACGGGTCTATCCGCGTTTCCATTAATACTCTTGGTTAAAATAATCATTTTAACTGTGATTTCAGTTGAAAAACGCTTTCTGTAAAGAAGAATTGAGTATGTAAATTAGAACTACTATTTAAGTGTTAGTCGTAGGGTAGGCACAATGATGGTTGAAAGTGGAGATAGAAGAAAACATAGCGTTAGAAACCAGAGGTCGTATAGTTAAGCCAAGTAAAAGACTATTCAAGTTTTGAAGAGAAGAGCCCTCAAGAGATAAGATAAGTGATCTTATTTCAGTTTAATTTAACTGATTAAGTTTGATTGCTCCTCGGGTTTTGTGATTTAAGAGCATTCTCCATTAAGTTGTTTAAAGCTATTAAGCAAAATAGTAAATAAAAGTGTGTTAGTTGTTAAAATGGCTGATCTTTACTTGAACCCTCCAACACCCGGGTCCGACGGTTCGCGACAAGACGAAGGCACCGGGAGCGATACCTACAATGTATTTATATAAGGAAATTGTTCAGCTGGTTTCACCTACACTCATTGAATTTGAACGTTGTTGTCTGGTGAAAAGTTGTTGTGATGCCTCGTGTAAGAAGCAGAAATGCTTACCAACATGTTTCTGAGTTTATCAAAGTTTAACGTGCAATAAACCACAATCCCGGTAATTCAACCCCGCAATCAACGATAAACCGCAATCTCGGTACGCTGTAATTCGACCTTTATTAAAATGTAGCGTACCGAGATTACGGTTTATCGTATCACAGTAATGCTGCTCGCGTCGGTCGAGAACCAGTTATTGTTAGTAGAATATGGAATCTGAGTTCAAGACGGTAATACGAACGCCGTGCTAGATCTCAACGGCCCCTATCACTAACAGCCGAGAAGACAGGCATGTTACCGGCAGGGCCTTAATGGATCGTGCTGCCATGTCACGGGCCCTGAGTCGAGAGTTGGTGTCATTTGCAAGCCAACAAGTGTCTGCACGAACAGTTCGACGACGTTTGCAGCAGTATGGACTTTCAGCTCGGAGATCATGGCTGCGGCTACCCTTGACGCTGCATCAAACATAGGAGCGTCGTCAATGGTGTGGTCAACGACGAATCTGGACGCGTGAATGGCTAGACATCATTTTTTCAGATGAATCCAGGTTCTGTTTATAGCATCAAGATGGGTGTTTGGTGGCATTGTGGTGAATGCACATTGACAGCGTGTATTCGTCATCGTCTTACTAGCCCATCACCTAGCGTGGTAGTATAAGGTGCTATTGAGTAGACGTCTCGGTCACCTCTTGTTCATAATGGCGGCTTTTGAACAGTTCACGTTACATTTCTGGTGTGTTACGACCCAAGGCTCTACCCTTTATTCGAGCTCTGTGAAACCCTACGTTTCGGCAGGATAATGCACGACAGCATGTTGCGGGTATTGTACAGACCTTCCTTGAGACGGAAAATAATTAGCCGTTGGCCTGGCCTGCACATTCACTAGATCTCTTGCCAATAGAAACAGCTGGTTCATGGTTACCGAACGATTGGCTCGTCACATTACACCAGTCACTACGGTTGATGAGCTGTGACATCGTTTTGAGGCGCATGGGCATCTGTACCTGTACATATCATCTAATCTCTGTTTGACTCAATGTCCGGGCGTATATTTGTTGTTATTACTGCCAGAGGGGGTTGTTCTGGGTACTGATTTCTCAGGATCTATGCACCCAAATTTATTGAAAATTTAATCACTTGTCATTTCCAGTATAATATATTTTTCTAATAAATATAATTTTGTTATCTGCATTTCATCCTGTTGTAGCAATTAAAGCTCTTAAAAACAATTTTAAAAACTAAGTCTTTATTCATTTATTTTACACAATTATGTAAAATAAATTTGTGTTAAATTCATTACTGTAAGACGTTGAGGCTTAATACAAGTTCTTGTCCTGTTGTGTCTTGAATTATTTTTCTTGAATTACTGGGACGTGTGCATTCGCAGACATTTAGTGTATGAATTAAATCAAATTTTAAAAGATAATATTTTTTAATTTATGACTAAATGATAATATTAAATAAAAAATGTTAAAATCTGAAGTTATGGAAAAAAAACCAAGAGCTTATTTTCTTAAACTACTACATTGTGTGTTGATGTAAATCAGCCATGTAAAAAAAAAAGGCAGTTTTTTTAACAACTTATTTCAAAAAAAATCAGATAAAAAAAAAGTTAGCGTGAAAAAGAGTTGAATGTATTTTTAATATGCAATAAAGTTCTCTTATCATTTTTAAAGCAAAACCTATAAAACTTTTATTAGTTCTATAATTTTATCATATATATACTATATATATATATATATATATATATATTACTTTTGAATTTTTTTCTTCCAAATGAGAGATAACTTAATTATATTAAAGCTTTATTTTTTAAAAAAAAATTATAAAATCATTTTTGGATTTCTAGCATTGTAAATTTTTGTAAAATACTAGCGTGGTATAGTACATCAGCAAAAAAATATTTGTCATAGTAAATTACAAAAAAAAGTTAATTTGCACATTTTATATTGCGCTTTACTTAAAGAAAAATATGTTACTTTATAATGTCGATAAAAATAGAATAAATTGATTTTGAACTATATATCGGTGAATATGGAAACTTAAAATTGTCTTTTTTTTATTGTTCAGCTTAGAAGCAAAGAAACATTTGTAAAAATATTGCTCCAGTAATTGATTACTTATAAGGCTTTATTTTAAATACCATTTTTCTTTACTAATACCAGTCAATTTTTTTAAAAGTAAGATTATGTAAAATAGAATTATTTTTAATTATGAGAGATAGCGAGACAAAAATTCCCCAGTAAAGCCTCGTGATATACTTCATAATACCTAAGAGAATACAAATATGCTGATAAACTTATATTAATTTTCATTCGTTTCTGCACCTGCAGTGTAGCGGAGAATTGTATTATGCATAAGCTGACGTTAAACCCATGATTCATTAGAAGTCAAACATCACCTGCCCTGCTACAAATTTATAGAAATGAATAAAATTGATTATTCTTCCTTGTAATAATTTTTCTGCTTTATTAAATATTTCTTACTAAATAAAATATTTTTAGATATATGATTAATATTAAACAAAAAATATACATCAGAAATGAACAAAAGGAACAAAGGATATTTAGATCGTTCATGTATCCATCCAGACATTGAAATATTCGAACTAAAAATAGATTAAATCATCTGCACTAGGTATTGGAGTAAAAATTTGTTGTATGTACATTTAATATGTAGCAAATGTTACAAATTTTTACAGTTGATATCTATAAATTTATAGTATGTACGTGTAGTATGCCAGTATGTTCATTTTATTTTTAAGGTCAAATAGCTCGTGAAATCACATTTGTATGTTATCCAAGTTTTAACAAATATATACATGTTAATTTTATTTGTAGATCATTTGAAACCGAATTCTAGCTAAATGTCCTATTTAACACTAGAAAGTAAAATCTAGAAAATTTATCCTCCAAATGCTATGATTAGTGTTTTTAGCAGACATATCCTAAAATAAATAAAGTATTTGTATATTTAAATTAAACTTTTAAACAGAAAGTAGAGTATTACACACACACACACACACACACACACACACACACACACACACACACACACACACACACACCACACACACACACACACACACACACACACACACACACCACACACACGCACACACACACACACACACGCACGCACACGCACGCACACGCACACACGCACACACACACCCACACGCACACGCACGCACACGCACACACACACGCACGCACCCACGCACACACACACACACACAACATAAATATATTTTCTCATAAAAACACATTTTTTGGCAGGGAAACCTTTAACTAAAACAATAATATTATTATTACCTAGTCTTTGTTTCATTTGTTTTGTAAATTTTGTAACTCTTGCGATAAAGTCTTATGGTAAATATATCATGTATAGACTGAAGCACCAGAAAAACTGATACAGTCCTGCATACACAATAATACACAATGCAACCAATCAGCGCTACACGATGCAATAGGCAGCTTTTATATGACAAAAGGTGTTTCCTTAGAGGCAGCTTCCTTAGAGAACAACAATGACGCTTCAGCTTCAAAAGATCTACAAGCATTTGACGAAATTGATTTACAAGTTTTAAACTTCAAATGATCTATTAATAGTTAAAACAATTAACAATAACACTTTTTTTAATACCACGTGATCTACCAACAACTGATTTACTCTCCAAAAAAGCTGCACATTTAGAGGATCTACTAGAAAGTGAACCAATTTCTTTATCTACAATAAGACAACTCGAATCAGTTAACAACTCTACTTCAACAGTTAAAACATCTGTAGTGTTACTTGCATCAGAAGGGGAAGCAGCAGTCAGTGTTAGTAAAGCATGTTGAGTTTTCTGAAGAATAGAATCAACTGATGTCCATTCATGTGACATTTGTAAGAATCCGGTGCTCTCGATATGTGGGAATACAGTTGTGGGGGTTTTGGTCTAATCGGCACCCCTCTCTCTCCGTCATGCGCGTCTCTAGGTGTGTGGGGGGGGGAACAAAGCATCACCAACAAACTCCATAATAACAATTAGTTTTATTTATCCTTTAAGCACACACTTAAACAATCACAAGTGAAACTACAAGAGGAAACCTAGGAGTGATATCTAAAGCTTTGTCTATTCTTAATACCCAACTCTAAGTAAACCCGACTACGTGAACTAGATAAGGAGAACAAGCGCTAATGAACCGATAGCTAATTCTAATTCTACTATCTTCAATCTTCAATCTAATAATTTAATCTCAGCAATTACTTCCTTAACTCGCGCTAGGCTTGTGAATGAAATATTCCAATATTCAAACTTACGTAACAGCTTCCCGGCTCCTTCTATCTTACATCTATAAAACCTAGACTTTATATAGTTAAACTAATTCACATATCATGAGTTCTTCTTGAAAGGCTGTGAATTAATGGGAATGCTAGCCCCAAAGTTTCCCCAAGAGGATAAGTAGGAAAAATGTCGAGAATAGACCCGTCAGGGAAGAACGATGGGGGGGGGGGTCTATCCACAGGGACGTCTTAAGGCATGGGCTAACTGGGCCCGGGCTCAGGGCCTCGACTATAAAGAAGGCCTCGTCTCGTTTTCTACCAGGCATGATCAAATGCCTGGTAGAATCAAATCATGATTTATCATGTTTTCAAATCATGATCTTATTATCATGATTTGAATAATTTCAGTGGTCAAATGTTTTTTCCCGGTCGTATTCTTCGAAAAAGTGGAAATGTCGGACAATATGTCAATGCTATGTAATGAATGTCATCCATGTATAGGCCTAGGCCTACCACCATACACCATCATTACTCATTCAGTCAAATCGCGGCAGTCGGTTGAACTGGTTTGTGTGATTATAAGTCATGCAAATTATTTGTTTCGGATTATTGTTTGTACGAGTATTTGACAGCGTATGTTATGTACCATCTACTTTTAAGTCATATCAAGAGCCTATTTTTGCGTTAGGCCCAGGGCCTATTTTTGCGTATGGGCCCACGGCCTCAAGAAGTCTTAAGACGTCCCTGACTATTCACGTTTTTTTCCTAATAATCCTCTTGGGGAAATACTTTCTTTAAATATTATTTAATTAATTACTTCTTTCTAAGGAAGAAGACGCGATATATATAAATTATGCTGTGAATTTAAGTATTAGTTTTCGGATTCGAGAAAGAGAGAGAGAGGTTAGAAGCTAAAGGATAGCAGTGAAAATTAACGTAAGATGATAGAAAGCTAGACGAAGGGGCGCAGTAAATTATCTGCTTAATATTTATAAATGATGATTGGTCAATTTGATATTTGAATCGGATTAGCGTTGGCTTAAAAAGTAAGTTATGAAGTTTATACTAAATTAACTTATATCGCGCTTCCTCGCTGTTGCTCTATTAGTTAGTTTACTGTGCAATTCCTAATCATGGTTGTACAATTTTGTTAGGTTGTGAATAAATTGTGTTGTTATGATTATGGGCTATAGTTTTCCTTCTAACTCTCGTACACTGATGGTTGGGGAAACCCAACCATCATTACAACAAACGATATGGATCGAAAATTCTATGCTGTTTATACCAAAAAGAAGAAACCATTAAAGAAGAAATGCTGCAAAATACTTGAAAAGATCAGCTGAAAAAATTAATGAAGTTATTTGAAGAAGTGAACTCCACAGTTTTGGTGCATGTACCTAAGGTAGACAAATCTATATATTTATCAGATGGAAATAACATTTCCGGGATTGTATTAAATTTTAAAAATAATTTATACCAAATTGGTACCTCTATTGGAATAATAAAAGATTGGCTACCTGGAAATGCTCTTCAAACTAATTTAAGACTACATAAAATTGCAAGAAAATTATCCTTATTTGGAGGTCAAGGATTTATGAAGTGTTCCTGTAAGCAACCCAAATTACTATGAAAAACAAAAAGATTTGTTTGTAAAAAAATAACATATTGTGCGTAACTCGAGATTCCACAAATCAACAATGTGTTTTAATAAAATTGAATAAACATTTTAAAATATTAATAGACTACATTCATGAAAAAAATATTTAAAAATTTGCTTTTTTAAAAAAGTATCAGCTAAAGTATTTATTTCTTTTTTGTTAATTAGTTTCGAATGAAGAATTTGCACATCAATGACTATTGTATTACTTTCGATTTACTAAATAAATACTTTTAAAACTCTTTTAACAATATTATTTCCTATCGCTGACTTTGTTCAGGGAAATGACCCAAAGAGCTTTTATTTTAACATCTTCCATGAAATGATCATATCACTTAGGGATTTGATGAAATCCCACATTTCATATCATTTCTCTGCGACATATGTATATATATGAGTGCGTGTGCAAGTGTGTGTGTGTGAATCTTTGCATTGGAACTTTGTCCTCCAGATATTTTCGAATGTATATACATTTTAAATATATATATAAAATATAAACTTTCTGACATGTTTCAAATGAAAAAATAATTTTAGCATTATTTTAAAACAGTGAATTAATTTAAGCTTTTTACTCGAAATAAACATTCATTTTACATTTTGTATTCATGCTCATTTTGTAATCAAGAGAAACATCTTTTATAAAACTTGTTTAAGACAAGCTTTTTATCAAACACAATCTTAATTTATTTAAAATTATATAATGAGCCAATAGTTAATAAATGCATATGTATATATGTACATATATAATTAACGATTTGTTTGGATGTGATATACATTGCTTGGCAATAGTTAAGAAACACAGTTACGTTTTACAGAATAATTAAGAATAGACAATGACTGAAGAAATGAGCCTAAGTACATATTTAGTAGGAACGACGTGCATTTATTATAGTGCAAAATGGTACAGATATCGTAAAACTTAAAAACTAAAAAAGATGCTCTTTGGATGATTTCCAAACAGCCACAAAAAATTGATCTTCAGATCAGAATGATGCAGACAGGAGTACCCTAATAAGATGTGTGTTGACCATGGACACTAATGCACATTTTGCATCTGTTTTCCATGCTCTTTGTTATACTATCGAGGAGTTCTTGAGGAATATTATCCCACTCCTCTCTCAAGGTGGTTTTGAGCTATTGCACTGCACGGGGAGGGATGGTTCTTTGTGCAACACGTCTGCCAAGAGCATCTCAGGCATGTTCAATAGGATTTAGGTCGGGAAAGTAAGCAGGCCATTGCATACGGAGAATATTTTCATTTTGCAGCATGTCTGATACTTCAACGCTTCTGTGTGGCCACGCATTATCGTCCATAAACAGAAAGTCTTGACTAACACAGCACCCCTTATAAATATTGTTACGTAGATCGGGGTTCGAGGATTTTATGCAAAATCAGACGTAAACAACAAGGCAGTTCTTTAAGAGCGATGTGTATTTATTGGCGTAAATCAATCCTTACAAATACAGGATTCAACAGCAAAGTTCACAGAATAAATATCAGAAGGATTTCACACCTTCAACAGCACTCAGACACAATTATCGGTACCTAAAAATACACGTATATATAAGCTTATTCACAAGCACAGTCAAGCTAATCGCGATCAAGGCAAGTTCACTAATCGCTAGTCAAAACCAGACTCACTACTCGCTAGTTGAAATCAGACTGACTGTTGCGGCGGGTATCGCTCTATTTATAGCCGGGGCCGAAACTTCCGGAAAGATGCGTTCGCGTCATAGATCGTGAAATTAGTAGATTTTTCTACTAATTTCTAGAAGAATCCAGAGGGTCCCGAACTCGCCAACATGGTCACCAATGTTGCCAAATTGGTCGTCAAAGTCGCCAAACTGGTCGCCAAAAATGATGCCAACTTGGCTCTATCACCAATATTTCGCCAAGTTCCCATTGAATCGCCATTATAATGTAAGGGACGGTGTTGCTTGTGAATATTACAATTTTAACATCAAATAAATATAGCATAGAGTAAAATAAAGGCATTGCACATCCAAATACAAATTATTTACATTATTTTATACAAAATTCGTAACAATATGAACAGTATCCAGAACAATCTCTCTGCAATACTGTTGCTATGTAACGCTTCTTCACTCAAAGATGTGAAGTGATGTTCTGTTATTGTACATTATGCCTGCCCACACCATCACGCCTAGGCCGTACCGATCACGTTCACAAACAAACTTCTGTTCATATTGTGTTCCAAGCTCCACAGTAATTGGTGACCAGAATCACTTGTCACACTGAAATGAGATTCATCGGAGAACATTACTTTATACCAGTGGTCTTCAAACCCAGGGGTTCCACGAGTCACAATAAAAAAACCGAAAAGAAACTTACAAATGTGTATGCAAAATGGATTCCCGTTCCCTAAAATGTTTGTACATCACACGAATTTAAAGTTCATCCATGTTATTAAGAAGATGAAAATTTTATTCATACGTAATAACTTTATTTTTTTTTACAATGCTCTTTTTAAACTTTTATTATAATATAATAAAAGAATATTATAAATCGTTTTACCTTTATATATGTTACTTACTGATTGTGAAAATTTTATTGTTTACCATCCTGAATCCACGAGACAATTTTATACTCGTGAATACAATGTTTCGCAAAAATAAATAGTTCTCTAATGGAAAGTACACCTTTTTATATTTGTGGAAAAACACCTGCAACATAGCAACAAATTCGATGTTAAAAATCTAAATTTAAGCAAGAACAGATCCTAAATTTTATGTTGTAAATTCTCTTTCGCTCTCTCATGCAAAATACACAGTATTTCTGACACAGCCGTTAACATTTTAGCCATTCAGAACTATGTGTTTAAGAGAAAAATATTTCTTAACGTGAGTGGCTGCAAAAACGAAGCATAGAAACAAAGGAAACTCAGAATATGTAATTTAATTGCAGTTTTCTCAATAGACCTAGACTTCGACAGTTTTTGTGAAAAAATGCAAGTTCATATCCCAGTTACTAAACATAAAGCATGTGGGTAGATGACACTTGAATCATAAATTAATATTAATGAGTAAATTATATTAAAAGTAGATTAAAATTTTTTAATAATAAATGCAATGCTTTTTTTAATTGCCTTTATATTGTTCTACTGTTGATCTACTTTAAATATTATTTTAAGATTTAGTATTTCTTCTGTGTGTGTGTGGAACAGGGTTCTACGAAAATACTTTCTAGTTCTAAGGGTTCTACGAAAACACCTTCTAGTTCTAGGGGTTCCGTGAGTTGAAAATTTTGAAGACCACTGCTCTAGACCAATTTTGGTGATCCCAACTAACATGTTCATTAACCAGCGTAGTCTGTCTCGACGATGGCGTTGTTGAAGTGGGATGCAACGAACTGGCTTCCGTGCATACAAACCAACTTGATTTAATCCCGTGAGATGGTTCTTGCTGAAACATGCTTACTGGTAGCGGTTGTAAGATTTGCAGCTATCTGGGAAGGAGTGAAATTTCAGTTCCTTT
Organism: Trichonephila clavata; assembly: GCA_019973975.1. NCBI lineage: Eukaryota > Metazoa > Arthropoda > Arachnida > Araneae > Nephilidae > Trichonephila > Trichonephila clavata. The sequence goes on along the minus strand of BMAO01036433.1, from coordinate 146,838 downwards.
TTGCCCCTAGGGCTACATAGCGATCCTCTAAAGGTGTGGTGTTCCTACTACGATCCCCGGCACCTTCAATGACCTTCTTTAAACACAAGATGACACTCTTTGATACACCTATTGCAGCAGCTACAGTAGTGACACTTAAGACCAGCGTCAAGTCGTCCGACTGCTCGTCTACGATCATAGTCACACAACTGATGTCTTGCTGACATTTTGCTCTTAATTTTATTGCAAGAACCAAACAAAATTTCAGGGAAAACACTTTTATAACATCCACACAGCACTATTTTGTCAAGCATCAAAGAGAGGGAATTTTCGTAAGAATCATGAGCTTGTATGTACTGTCTTTTATACTGATCACGAGTCCTGGTCTACCACGCCCTTTGAACTTCAAGTTACTTTTATACACTCACTTCCAAAAGTTAAGCACGAAGATGTAAAATGCAAAAAAAAAAAAAAAAAATACTGCTTTGATTGACACAAAATTTGGCAGTAAAGAAGCATATACATTTATACATAAAACAAAATCAATAATTATATACAGAAATGAAAACAATATTAAATTTTTGTAAGTTGTCAGATAATGTCATACTGGAGACTTAGACAGAATTATGTATAAAGTGAAAATAAACAGCATAAAAGGAAAAAAAAGGGCATTAATAGGGTATGTGATCCCCTCTCAACTGTATGCAAAGTTTACACTTTCTGACCATACTTTCAATTAGGTGGTCAACCACCGCAAAATTAAGCAATCGCCATTCTTCTTGTAGAGCAGTTTCCAGCTCAATAAGAGTGGCTGGAGGTGGGAAACGTGAAGATACAGCACAGCCGAGAGCATCCCAAAGATTTTCAATGGGATTAAGGTTGAGCGAATGTGCTGGCCACGCCATATGCACAATCCCTTCACTCTCCAGGTAGTCATCGACGATGTCAGCTCTATGGGGACGTGCGTTATCGCCCATTAAAACAAAAGTAGGGCCAACTGCTGCAGCGTACAATCTCACAATGGGTTCTAGGACTTCATCTCGATACCGGACAGCCGTCACAGAACTCCGTTTAAAGATGTACAGGTCGGTGCGGTATCCTAATGAAATCTCTGCCCACACCATAATGCCTCCGCCTCGGAATGTGTGATGTTCGGTGATGTTTTGGGGTTGATTGCGTGTTCCTTGTTTACGCCAGATCCTTATACGCTTGTCATCTGGCTCCAAAGCAAATCTTGACTCATCAGTAAACATGACATTACCCCAGTCAGACACAGTCCAATTGCCATATTCTCGGCACCACTTTAATCGTGCCCCTCTTGATTGGACGGATAGAGGAACACAAACTCGAGGTACCCGGGCATACAGTCCATTCATATGTAATCTTCGGCGTACAGTAGCTGCAGATATAGCCTTACCAATGGACGCTGTAACCATAGATGTCACACGTGTGGAGGTCGCTCTGCTATTCCACTTGGCTACAATAGCAATATATAGATCTTCCGCGGGGGTTGTAACCCTTGGGCGACCACCTGCGGGCTTTCGGACAACTATCTGTGTGGTTTGGAATTGTTTCCATAAAGGTGAAATTACAGAATGATGAAAGCTGAAGAAAAGAGCAACATCTGTGATCGACTGTTATGCTTCAATGCGCCCCACAGCATGCCAGCGCTTAGAATCTTCCATTCGTTTTCTGGAAGTCATAGAAACACGTATGTCTTGAAAACAAATTGTACGAAAGTTTTAAACACCTTCTATCAGCACTTACAATCAACTTCTGTAACCCTTCATAAAGCTGGCTTCTTATAAGACTGCCCTTTTTGCATATTTCTTGACATGAAAGCACGATTGGCTGTTACCTAACATATTTGCATACTTCCATCTACCTCTGCAGCGAATTGCATCCTCTTCAATTCTGATTGGCTGCCAGAAATTAGCATTTTTCTCTCCGTGCTTAACTTTTGGAAGTGAGTGTAGGTCAGCTGCCTGTAATGCAATTTTGCATAAATCACTTGTTCCTTAGCAATTGTCAAGCAGTGTATATAGCTATTTTGAGTGAATATACCATTTTAATTTAATCTTATAAGCTTTAAATATTTGTATGATTTTATCTGATTATAAACGTAGTACTTCTTGTTGGTTATTGACGATTAATAAATCCGTACTTGTATTCTTTTACAATAACTTTTTAAACTTTGTATACATTTTTGAAATTTTTATTAATAATTTAAGATTTACAAGTAGTTTTTAGCAAATTTATTATTTTTACTATTTCTTATTATTTGTTTCATTAATCGAAAGAATTATTTGTTTATTTCATAAAAAATTATTATTATTATTTTATTTCTTGCTTTGTTTATTTTAATAAAAACAAAAGAAAAATAACGATTTTTTTTCTATTTTTAGCATGGTTTGCGTATCGAAGATTTATTCGTTGATATGGGTGATGGTGTAAGGCTGATGAAATTACTCGAATCTCTAACTGGCGAAAAGCTTGGCAAACCTGCCAAAGGATTCGCAAGGATAAACAAAATAGAAAATGTCAGTAGATGTTTGGCATTCTTGCATAGTAAAAAGGTATGATCCTTTTCTTTTTTTCCCCTTCAAAATGTTGAATTTATCTAGATTAATAAAAGAAAAAATCATTCAATTAATTTTGTGAAACGTTAACATACAACGCATATAGTGAAACATTTTACAATAGCGACAAATAGCTATAAATCTTTCATGCCATTTTTTGGTCTCATAATATGCCTAAAAATTTTTTAATTTGAAAAAAGTGAAGTGAAAAATATTAGAGTGAAACAGTAGTGAAGAACATTGAAATAAAAAATAGAATATACTCGTTCATCATATATTTATCAATATTTAAATACTCAAATAATCACCAATGACGTTATTCATCTAAATTCTTAAGTGGGTATAGGAGTAAGGGTAAGAATTAAGAGAAATTTTTGTGAAAGGAACCCATTTTTAAAGTACTGTTAACATCAACAGAAACTGTGAATGCTCTTAAATAAAACAAAAGAATTCCAACTATGTAACTTCTATATTCTAATTATGTAACTAAATCTTAATTTTTTTTTAATTTGGAAAAATCATGCATTTTTGAGAATCTTGAGATCCTCTCATCAAGTGAGCTGTTTTTAAAATCATGTAGTTTTTTTTATATAAAAATTAGCACTTAGTTTTATACATTTTGAACCCATAAGACGCTTCAAAAGATTATTAAATACAGCAATATTTGAAAAAAACTTGAAGTTCCTATGTTAAATTCGAAATTATTTTTCAGTGTGTATTCCTAAAATAAAAACAAAATTGTTTAAATTTTCCTTTGATGAATGATGGAGAGACTGAATTTTTGTTCTTTTCTAAATGAGCAGTTGTTTATTTGTATAAACCACTTTTTCCGTTAGTAAATGATAGGTATTTGAATGATCGAATGGAAACATCTACATCTTCCATTAAATAAAATATCAATTTTGAATACTTCAAAAATTTTAATAATAAGTAGAAACTCGTATTATATTTGTATTTCCTCCTCAAATTAGGAATGAGTTTAGAATTTAACTATAGCGAAAATGGTACTGATGAAATTCACCATTCTTTAACAAACGATATCATTTTAATTTGGACTCTTTTAAATGTGGAAGCACTTGGATTATGTTCATAAGCAAACAATCCACGGATATTTATATAGACTTAAAAACAAACCCGTCTATGAAAAACAAGAAAATTACGATGTTTCTGGAAATAATATTTATAAGATATGAAACATCTATAACAGCGCTAGAAAAAGTGTATTTCAGGACTTTTACTTAGTTGAGATTCTGCTGTTAAGTAAAAATTTTTACGAAAAAGTAAGCTCAAAAAAGTGAACCAGAACTGTAAAAAGATATCTAAAATAATGAGAAATTAATCAAAATGATGTACGCAAGAAATTGTAAGTTAATATTTTGCTTTCGCTTAAGTCATATGTTTGATATACCTTACAGAGTTAATTGATAGTTTATTAGTATCCCACTTATAAGCAACAAGAGGGTTATTAATGTGGGATTTAGTAACTTTGAACCTTCGTTAAGATACAAGGATGACACCTGCCTTGACGTCTCACTCTTCAAACTTCTACACCAAACCAAAGTGAGGACTTTCAGACCCAAGAGATTAAACGTACATCAACTTTCTACTCAACGGGTATTTAGTGGCACCAGGATTCGATCCAACGACTAGGCAGAAGCAACCTCAACCGCGACCATGAATGCTCGGCAACCGTAGCCTCCATATCAATGAAGTGAAAAGAATATTTTTGAAGTGAAACTTCTTTAGGCACGGGAGTGAATGGGAAATTCACTCAATTTTGCGTAACAGTGAAAAAGCGAACGGAAGTAGTGATTCTCCCCATCCCCCGAAATGTCGCCATGGTGAGGAGATAGCGAGTCACGAGAGAAGCCTTTATGCCTTTAAGAGAGTAAAAACTGAAATGAGATCTACTATGGGAAAAGAAAAGTTTAACAGTTTGATATTGTATGCACTCCAAATGATAATACAATGGAAATTGATAACAGTGATATCATTAGTGATTTTGTAATGATCAAAGCTCGAAGAAAACCTTGATTAAACAAGTACAATGACAGTGACTTAACAAAGAATAAGGATGTTTGAAAGCAAAAAATAGTAAAGTGATAATCGATGAAAAAGATGATAATTAACAAGTTAAAAACAGTTCATACAATAATGTATACTCTATACTGTAATTGCAAACGATTTTATTCATTTACTGTACTAATTTCCATAAGGGTGTATGAGTGGTACGTCATGCCGTAAGGTAAGAAATGAACAATAGTGGCTGAATCGTGACACTATCTTTTCCTGATGACTGCCATTTGCCAGTCAAGATACGGCGGGTTCATAGGGGATGGATAATGGAAAGACTCTCCAAAGAGCAAAAAGCAAAAACTAAGAAAGAGAAAAGGGTCAGAGGGTTAAGGAAAAGTCCCTCCCGAACTAAAACTGGCAGGGTAAGAACTGAAGAAGGGGGGGGGGTGCTCTGGAAATAGTGATGGGGAGAACGTAACAATTTGAAGTGCCTAGGGAACCGGATATATATATATATATGTAAGGATAATTAAATTAAATCTAAAATTAAATTCCCAAGAAACACTTAACTTTTATTTTCTGTTGCATCTTCTAGTCTTAAATTAAGCACTCCATTATTTCTCCAAACAGATGGTCCAAACAGAACACTTCTAATCTAGATCACTATTTTTTATAACCTCATATGTCATGCTTAACTTTCAAGTATAGTTCATCACTAAGAAGGGTACTCAGAACATCTGGACGCAAGTGGTAAGACCACTTAGTCTTCTCTCGGCCTCCGTTTTCTCTCAGCCTAAGTTCTGTCGATTGCTAGCTGAATAAAACTATTTTTAAAAAAGCTTGGTGTTGACTTGAAACACGACATATATATATATAAATCTTATTTTACTGTCTGGTGCAAAATACATGTGTGATAGTTTTAGACTTAATTTTTCAACATGGCTGACTTTTTTCTATTATGTCGAAAATTTCTGCTGTATGGGGAAGGTGGATCCATAAAGCATGCTTAACTCTAATTTCGCTGGTCCTAATTCAGCGACAGCTTTAGAAATCATAATAGGTCTCCATTTTAGTCCATAGACTCTTTTGGTTTCTTCCATTTTAAAAGCTCTACCTCTGTTTCCTATTATGCATGTTTTTATTCAAATCTAGTACAATAGTCATTTCCACCATTTATTTTCTAGTTATGTTTCATAGAATCCGGTTTCTATCTTTTAATTTGTTTTTGTCTTATTATTTTATTTTATTATACTCTCTCTATATATATATATCTATATATATAAAGGAGAAAAGCGACTCACTGACTGACTGACTGACTGACTGACTGACTAATCACGAAATCTCTGGAACTATTCAACCTACAGACTTGAAATTTGGTAGACATGTTCCTTTGATAGAGTAGACATCAGCTAAGAACGGATTTCCCGAAATACGAAACGCAAGGGGAGTTACGGGGGTTAAGGGGCGTTATAAATAATTGTTTCCATGTTTAAACTACTTGATGTACAATCTTGAAATTGGGTAAGCGGATTCTTTCAGACAGTAGAGATCCGCTACAAAATGAGTTTGCTGAAAATTGACCCCCAAGTGGCGTTGCAGGGGCTTAGGGGGCGTTATAGATAATTATTTCCATTTTAAACTATTTGACGCACTATCTTTAAATTTGATATATAGATTCCTTTCGTAGAATAATGATCAGTTACAAAACGGGTTTTGTGAAAACAGACTTCTAAGTGGCGTTGCGGGGGATTAAGGGGCGTAATAGATAAATATATCCGTTTTTAAACTACTTCACCTACCTGCTTGAAAATTGGTGGGTAAGTTTCTTTCCTGGAGTAAATATCCGCTACAAAATGGGTTTTGGGAAAATTGACCCCCAAGGGGTGTTGCGGGGGCGGGGGGTTTAAGGGGCGTTATAAATTCCTATTTTTAAGTTATTAGACGTACAGTCTTGAAACTTAGTAAGCAGATTCCTCTCATAGGGTAGAGATACGCTACAAAATGGGTTTCGTGAAAATTGCCCCCAAGTGGCGTTGCGGGACTTAAGGGGCGTTATAGATAATTATTTCCATTTTTAAACTATTAGACGCACAGTCTTTATATTTGATAAACAGATTTCTTTCATAGAGTAGAGATCAGCTATAAGAAGGTTTTGTGAAAACAGACCTCTAAGTGGCGTTGCAGGGGAATAAGTGACGTAAGAGATAAATATTTTCGTTTTTAAACTATTTGACCTACCTGCTTGAAAATTGGTAGGAATGTTTCTTTCATGGAGTAAATATCCGCTACAAAACGGGTTTGGAGAAAATTGACCCCCAAGGGGTGTTGCGGGGGGTTAAGGGCAGATATAAATAATTATTTCTCATAGTCTTGAAATTTGGTTAGCAGATTCCTCTCATAGGATAGAAATACACTGCAAAATGTGTTTTGTGAAAATCGACCCCTAGGTGGTGTTGCGGGGGTTCAAGGGGCGTTATTGATAATTTTTTTGCATTTTTAATTAATTGGACGTACAGTCTTCAAATTTTGATAAGCAGATTCCTTTCTTAGAGTGCGATTCCCCTACAAAATGGGTTTTGTGAAAACAGACCCAGAAGTGGCGTTGCGGGGGCTCAAGTGGCGTTATAGACAATTATCCCCATTTTTAAACTGTTAGACGTACAGTCTTGAAATTTGATAAGCAGATTCCTTTCGTAAAGTAGAGAACCGCTACAAAATGGGTTTCGCGAATATCAACTACTAAGTTTAATTTCGGGAGATTAAGAGGCGTAATCGATAAATATTTCCATTTTTAAATTACTTGATCATCCTGCTTGAAAATTGGTAGGCATGTTCCTTTCATGAAATAGAGTTCCTCTAACAAAGAGTAAAATGAAAATTGACCCCAAAAGATGTTTGCGAAGGGTCAAGAGGAGTTACAGAAAAAAATTCCTGTTTTTAATTGTTAGACCCATATACTTGAAATTTTTTAAGCATGTTTTTTTTGTTGAATAGGGATCCACTAAGAATAAATTTTAAGCAAATCAAGTTCTGGAGGGTTGCAGGGGGTTACTGGGACGTATTGACAAAAAAAATTACTTTTTTCGAGCTACAAGGACTATAATAATGAAATTTGGTTTGCATTTTTCTTTTGTTGAATTGAAATCCGCTAAGAGCGGTAATTTTGGAAAACGGCTCTCAACGGGATTACGGGGTTATTTATAGTAAAACTTTTGCTTTTTTCTGTTAGATTTAAACTTAAAATTTGGCTTGCATGTTCAATTTACGGAGTAGAGATCCACCGAAAATTGGTTTTGCTGGAATCCACTTGGTTTTTGAGTTACGAAAGAGCAAACATGATTCTATGCTTCAATTTTAGAGATTTTTAGAAAATACAAATTAGATGAGTTCTGCTCTTTTTTTTTATCAACAGGTGACAGCTACAGGTATAAGTATATATTTCAATTCAATCGAATTCTTAATGCTAGGACTTAGATATCAATAATTTATACATATATATAAGCAGTAAAAATTTATTAAACATCATGAAATACCCAGCGAAGCGGGCGGGTAACAGCTAGTATATATATATAACAGACCCATTAATAATCCTATTCAATTTGTCAATTTTTGAGTGGATGAAAGTTGATAACTTTGACCTGGAACTTATTGATCTAAAATTTTCAGAATTATGGAAAGCAAAATTTAAGGAATTGCGAAATAATCTGGATGTTAACTCTAACCATAAATCGATAGCTATTTTAAATCGCTGGATGTCATTGCTGGGCATTTCTTTGTTTGAAGAGAGAGAGAGAGAGAGAGAGAGAGAGAGAAGATGAATTGCATATGCACTCTGCTTTCGGCTTTTGGTTCTATCTATGTATGAGAGAACAAAGCTCATCTCTCCTAAGAAAAATATTTGGAATCCGCAAAGAAGTTACTTAACCATTGAGCATTGAGAATCCCGCGTCAAAGTGAAAGTCACAAATTATACTCCTGATATTGCACTTTTAATTAAAACTGTGCAGACACAGTCTCGCATTAATTTTTTTATTTTTTATTTAACTGTATTGAAGGAATACTTAAATTTTCTGTTATTTATTTCTTTTTTAATAAACATAATACACGTACAATTTTATTTATGTTGAAGAAATACTTATATTTTATGTTTTATTTATTTCATGTTTATGATGTTTAAAAGATGTATAAAATCTATATAATTAAACTCTAAATCTCTCTCTGCATTGACTTCAATTTCCTAACTCTTCAGGCATTACACGGGAATCCAAATATTTCCTACATCCTCAATCGTATTGATTGATTGGTTTGGCACACCACAGTTACAGGATTGCCGCGCTTTCTGTTCTAGACAGTGTTTCTTGTTAATTCCATGCTTGCCTCAATCGTAATATGTATTAATGAGAGATCAGTTCGGAGAATTTCATTAATTTCTTTTACATAACAACTGTATTTCTCAAATATTGTTTCATTTCCTTTAATTGTGATGACGTTTAAGAGACGCGTTAAAACGATTATGTGATAAATCGTATTAAAACTGCACTTTGTGAAATGTTTCGTTAAATATCTCTTTTGTTAGATGCGTCTGGAAAATATTTCCTCTGAAGACATTGTAGATGGCAAACCTCATTTAATTCTTGGTCTCTTATGGACAATTATCTTACGGTGCGAAATTTGGCAGCATCAGCAAAATGTAAATGTAAGTAATTTTTCTCTTTTTTTTTCATTTTTGTTATAAACTATAGTAATAAGATTAGTAATGGCTTTTCATCATTAACCAAATTACTTTATAATTATGCATTACCAGGGGTTGATTTTTAAAAATATAAGTGCTAGAACTCTTCATTTTAAAAGCTGTATAGTTATTGATATGCAGTACAAATCCAAATAAAAAATGCGTTTTCTGTATTAATAATAACACACTTAAAGAAAAAGCTGCATTTTATTAAAGATTGTTTGTGAGCTATTTTTTAATCGTATATTGAATTCAAGATCTAAGAGATTCCGAAAGGTGTTCTAGAGCTTTCACCAGAAAATCACGTCCTATGTATTAATATTATGTACAGTTATTTAACTGCGATATACAGTAATTGTTGCGTTAGGAGAAAAACATTGAAATAATACGATGCATTGAAAATATTGTTCATAAACCACGAAAGAAAAACATTACTCTTCCAATTATACCTTAGTTTGCCAGAGTACGACTTCATTAGTTTTTTCTCGGGCTGGGATTTCAACCACTAACCTCTCCATAAGATGTGTAGCCAATATAAAAGTACAAATTCCAATTTTTTCTAAGATCACATATTTGTAGATTTTGCCTTTTTTTATTATTTTTATTCTCATAACAAAACATTACGGAATATAAGTATAGAACCACCGCAGTCCTATATCAGGTGATAAAATTACGTATAGTAATTTATTCACAATAAAAATTAATCAGATAAAAAATTATCATTGCCACTGTCCCTCATTCTTAACTGTTTAAACTCCCCATGGATAGGGAAGACGTGCTTAAAATTCCCTTTCGTAGGGATTGCCTAGAATCTGGCACGAGTTGCACAACATATACTAAAAGTTAATTATTCTTTTACTAAATAACAAAATAGTAGTAAAAGTTCTTTTTCCTCATTATGTTGTAACAACGTTTTAATCTTTAGGAAATTAAAAGTTTAAAATGAAGGACTTTAAGTTTTCTTTTCTTACCAAACACTGATGAAACACTGTCTAATACATGCTTTTCTTCAATAAAGTTAATTAATTTCAGTGATCAGAAATATTTATAGACAGGGCTTTGAACAACATGAACTGGTCCAAAAAATTGACATACGTACATTTATAAAATATTTTTCTCAGCACAATAAAATATTTCCTGAACAAGATAAAATTAGTGTTTACTGTATTGAGACGACACACTAAAAACAACTCGTGGTCTATGAGATAAGCCTCGTAGTCCTAAGCCACAGTCAAATGACAAGGATGACATCTGATGTAAAACTTATCTAACTTCACTATACCTAAAACTTACACACCACACCAACATTAGGATTCGGAACCACGACATATTTAACATGCAAAGCTTTTCTAGATAGCGGGTCTGACTGTGTTAAATTGGTTTGTATGTTCTTCAAAATGGCTACCTTATGAATGTGCACCACTTGACACTGAAAATGCGACACCAAGAACGAATGGTCAAAGAGTGAAGAAATTCATCAAACAATGAGAAATAGCAATTCGTCTGTGATTGTGCCCCAAACATTATGCCACGTTTCACAGATGTGGCAAGAGATTGGACCTATTACTACGTGGGCATTACATGGCAACTATCACTGGACAAACAGAAGCGTGATTTCACTGGCGTAACCAGCTCTGAGGGGGGACCATGTATCAAAATTCCTTCGGGACCATTTTTTAGACATGGGAGCCCTGTTAATGGGACTGTCCTTACACATGTTGGGGCCCTGTATCACTAATACGGCTGATACGGAGGTAGCTACGCCCTTGCGTGACTTCCTCATCTGAAACTCGCATTCTGCTCCATTCCTGCTCTAGCCTGGCAACATAGGAAGTTGGGTCGTCTGTGCTGTGGGGTCAATGACACTCTTCTTAACGGGCGCCGTAAGTGAAGTCACCAACAACCAATCAATGGGTAATGGTTCTGGTCGAGATGGGAACATGAAAGGTGTCATACTTAACTATAAAAGATAGGGAGAAGTGTCTAGCGGGATCGCGTAACACTCTTCACGTATCCTCATCCTAAATTCAACTACGCGGGCTCAAGCACAAAGGGGAGGAATCCATTCCGCCCACCCTAACACAACAAATAACTCATTCACACTCTTGAACAACACAAACAGCTTCGAACTGCATCTGACAAGTTGTAAGGGAAGAACAGTCACCTGACCGCTCCTCCTGTTGATTGCTGACGCAATCCATCGTCCTTCCTTTCCTGCGCTTTCCCCCTTCTCTCCCACCGGCCTTCCGCACTCACGGAATCCTCGATTGGGATCACTTCCTCCGGCCCCCACGCCGAGGGCCTCTTGATTTGTATTTATTTCTCCTATCATGGATTGAACTTTTTTGCCCATCCTACTGGGTAAAAACGCCACGCGCTGTCACCCACGTCATATTTTAATTTATGTGTGTATGCAGCGGGGTATCTACGCTTGTAGATCATGACAGGAGTTTAAGCTTCCCGGCGGGTAGCAGGTAATCCAATAAATATTCAACCTATATACGTTTATAGAGGATATATCAATCCACACGTGCTGACGTCACTTTTGCCGTGCTGTCATCCCTCAAACTTCCCACATTTCCTTGTTCCAAACATCTTTACCACAGCCAGTGCACCGTTGAAGTGTCTAAGTGGGTCTCAGCTGGGATGGGATACATAAGCCATACTGATACATACATTGGACTGAGGGGATACACATACCATACATTGGACTGATTTTCTCAGTCCAATCACCATGCCTCTCTTTAAATCATATGTCTTCTGGAACTGCTTCCGTTGGCCTGTTATTCTTTGTTATTTCACGTGTTCTGTGAGACAACGAAAAGCATTCTATAAGGATTTTTTTTGCCAGAAATAGTGTCACAGATGTTGCCCCTAGTGCAAGTTCCTTCCCTTATGCCTTACTCAATATGTACCAGAGAGCTACTTATTTCACATAATTTGCATTACTTGATGAGGTGCGTCTACGCTGAAATTTGTACATTTTCTTTCCAATCTTCCTAGGTGCAGCATTTTTCATGTCCCATAGTGAATGTATTGATAACTCTTTTTTTTCTGAGAATGGCCGTTTCAAACATTTCTCCCCCCCCCCCCAAAGCAAAATCTAATTTACTTTCTGTGATTTAATTTGAACTCTGGAATAACTTTCAAAAGCGTTGTATAACAGCTTTAATTTTACTTTAATGAAAGATAAGATTGTAAGGAACTGAATATTTAAAATAAAGTATCTTGATATATATATATAATTTTGTTTTATATTTCGTGTTATCTTGTATAGACAGAATTAGGAGTAAGAAAGTTTTTCAGTCGTATTTGAGAGAAATATTTGTTCATGAACACATCTACCAGCAGAACTTCATACATAAAAGAAACACTTCAGAATTGTTTCAAAAGGAAATGTTTTTTTTTATTAGAGATTTATTACATTGGATTCTTAATAATTCAAGAACATATTTGAATAAGTATTATCCGATTTATTGAATAAGACGTTGAATTCACATTTTATAAAATATCAGCATTCCGAAATGAATCAAGCCGTCATTACTAAGACTTGTTTGATGTAATCAGTAACGGTATTAAATGCTGATGTAAGATGCATCTTGAGCAATTTCTAAGAATTTTCAGTATTACCAATACAACTATATTTTTATTTGGTGCCTGAAATTTCTTAATACACGCACTAACTCACGCATGCAAGCACGCACATTCATGTTAAATAAAGATATTTTAGTTTTGCTTTTCCTAATAAGCTAGAAAATGAATTGTGTATATAAAAAAAAAGTTTTTTAGACGATATGCAGTACATTTTCCTGTTAAATTATCCAAAATTACTTTGGGTTTTATTTTCTTGACATTGTACTAGGTAAAATATTGCCTAAATCAATTTTTTTTATTTGATAAAAAATATCAAAGTTCTTAACCGGAATGAGAAAGAAATAATTTAAAATTTTTATATTGCTACCTAAAATTTTTTATTAAAAATATACATAATGGAAATAATTAATATATTTTCTAGAATTCTTATCAAGAACAACCTCTAGTTTCCCAGGCACCACAAGATCAACCTCATTTACCAGTACAGAAAATTGCTAAAGATTCTTTACTATTATGGTGCCAGACAAAAACCAATGGGTAAGTCAGTACAATAGCACAAACGTATAGGTGTTAATTGATTGATTTTTTTCTAATATCTCATTTCAAACTATAAATTTCTATTGGTGAAGGACCTCTTAATTTTGAACCACTGTCAAGTAACGAGGATGACCCTAGTTTTGGCACCACCCTACTCTTCAAACTTCCACACCACTGTAGCGTGAGGACTTTGAGCCTCGACAGATTTAACGTGCATTAGCAGTGCATGAATACAAATGCTGAGTTTCCTTTATTGTCTAATTAATTCAATGAAAATGAAACTTTTTGTATAAAATGTAAGTAATATGCCAGTAATTAAAAATAATTCAATTCTTTGTAAGAATACTAAAGAAAGCTCAAAAGCATATTCAACCGTAAAGCAGCTAAAAATACTTAAAATGTTAGCACAAAAAATTGTATTTTTTTAAAAAAAAAATTGTTTTTTATTTGTTTATAGTCCGGCTTTTTTCAGTCTTTTCTTATTTTAGAAACTATAATTATGAATATTTGGTTTGAAATAAAGCTCAGTTTCTTATCGGTTGAACTGTATTTTCATTTATTGCCATTCTATTTAGAATATTCCTGAATTTGCAATAATAATGAGCTGAGTTATTATAAAAATATTGGAAAAAAAATCGTTGCAGAAAAAAAAAAAAAAAAAAAAAAAAGGAACTATTGATGCCTTTGTACCTATTCAAAATTTGACTTTAGTTTCAATATTTTACGATATTTTTTTTTCTTTTATCTTTTTAAAGAATTCTTCCCCTTTTGTTGCCCGTGATGTTTTAGTTTTTTTTTAAAGAAAGTTAACTAGAATTCTCTCATTTTGAAATAAGAGATGAGATTTTTAATTGGTTAAATATATTCCATATTAACAGCCTTCTACACTTTGAAGCAATTAGCAATGAACATTTGTACATCAGAGTTTAAACAAGTCTTAAAAAAAGATTAAAAAATTATAAAAATAATGTGATGATAAAATTATTGACAAGAAATTGACAATTGACAATATTTATTGAATAAAATGTTGAATACATCATTTTCATATATTTCCCCCCATATTTTTGAATACTTTTACTAGCTTATTGAAATTTGTTTAAAGGTATAGGAAATGTAATTATATGTCAAGTTTTAAGGTTATCTAAAAACATTTTTTTATATAAATCGTTATAACTGCAATTTCTAAAAATTCGAGGAATCCACTATCGAAAATGAAATTTTGTTTTTAATATGGGTTACTATAGACGTTTGATGAAATTATAGATCAGGTAATTATATTGTATGAGTAACTAATTGTATTTTAACTAAGATAAAAATATTGATTTTTAATTTTAATATAAAAGCCTTATATTTTTGATACTAAAAATTTATTCTCTACAATTATCATGCTTATAATTTGCCCCTCCCCCCTGTAAAGAAAGGCTTTTTCTATGCAGGTCAAGAGTTTATCCGGAAACAATGTGATTTGGAAAAACAAATTCACATTGTTTTTTAAAAATGAACTCAAAAAATTCAATGGTGACTTTTATGGCCTTATCAATAATTATGCAAAAAATTCTGTAATGGTAATTAAATTGTTCAATAGGGTGGATCGATTTTTTTTGCCGAATTTCAGAAAATAACTTTGCCGAAAAGATGTCCTCTGGTACTTGATGAAGGGTAAAAATAATGCACAAAATTTATTTTTATGTTAAGTATTGTAACAAGAGGAATGAAGTTTAGGTATTTGAGTTTTTTATAACGCAAAAAAAAAAAAAAAAAAAAAAAAAAAAAGTGACTTTTATTAAGAAAAATCAAGTATTTTAGTACTTTTTAGCATTTATTGCAATGAGAGGATACGTATTAAACAGCCACAAAAAAAAACAACGTCAGGTACATTGAATAGGTTTTTTAGTATTAAATTAAAAAACAACAACATTCGAATGACAGTACATAATAAAGTGAAAGACGAAAAAAGCTAAGTTCGGACTGATTCGACGATGCAAGGAGAAAGAGATGAGATTATGAAGTATTGTAGCGATGCACATTACACACTATTCATTTATCAATTATCATCGTTTTTTCGTTATTTATATTGTGCAAAAATAATTTTATTTTGAGTCTAAAATAACCTAATCAAAATTAAGCCTTTTCCATTTTTTCGAAAATTCAACACCTTTGTGGCAATATTAAACTATGAAATTATCTTTTAATTATTTTTTATTGATTTTTGTATTATAGAGCATCTTTTTAGCAAAGGTAGGTTTATATCAATAAGAATTTTTTCTCCTTTAGCCGCGATCTACCCTACTAAAGAGTTACTCATATCAGTTATTCAATTTCAAGAGCGTTTGAAATTTATTCTGTATTTAATAATTTATTTACATTTGATACTGATTATTACCTAGGAATTAAATGAATTTTAGATTTTTGCTTAGCTAAAATGGGGAGTTTGGACTTAAAGTAAATTTATTGAAACACAATGTAAGGTATCCGACTACCCTAAAATTGTGAATTTTGCCAAAAATTGACAAATATTTTATGATTTTATTTGTAATGCATCTTATTAGCTTTATAAGAATGCCAAGTTTATTATTTTCCGTTCACTAGAACAAAAAATACAAGTGTTTTAGTAAAAGCAGATGCCATTACTTTAAGCAAGATGTCATACATTCAAACGCGTTTTACTCGAAATGTGTTTTTTTTTAAATGCTCAAGGCGATTGCCCAAAAAGTTTTGAAAGTTATTAACTGAAATTTTTGTGTATATTCTGTATAATAATAGAAGTGTTTTAACCTTCAGATTTATCAATCACTGTTTTATTACAAAATTTACAGTCCCTTATGTTAATATAATCATTATTTTTTAAAGCAATTTCAAAGACAAAGTACTCTAGTTTTTGTAAAAAAAAATTAAAATATCTCTTATCCTAAAGGTCATTTCAAAAAAGAATAACATAGCAACACATCAGATTTGAAAAATTGAAATTTTGTTCATAAACTTTTGGTACAGAATGGCCCCGTTTGTGTTATTTTTTATAAATTTTTACCTATTTTTCCCCACACATTTTAGTAAAAATAATTTTTTCTCCTCTCAATTTTAGTATATTTTTTTAAAAATGTACTAAACAAATCTGAAAACCACGAAAAAATCCCCATATCTCCATTTAAAAAAAAAAGTTATCACAAGTAGCTTATCATCTCTAGTTACTCCTGTCTCCATTTGATGAAATCAGTCACAAAGGAAAAGTAAGAAGAAAACCTCAAAAACTATGCAAGGTCTTAAATTTTATTTGAAATGGGCAAAATACCGGATATTCTTTTGTCCTATTTTGTAAAATATCATGTATTACTTTAGTAGCATGTATAAAACAGTAAGCAGTATAACAATAATATTTATTTTTGTTATTAAAAATTCAGTTTATTAATGTCTATATAAATTTTTGATTGCTTAATATGAGAAATAAAACGCAATTAAAATAATATTAAACATTTAAGATTTAATATTAATATAAAAAAAATGCTAAGTATCCATTTTTAAAAATTCTGAAATAAGTACATTTTTCTTAAATATTTTGGTATGTGTTGAATGTATTTGACGCCAATGCTTTCGCAATCGAACTGTAAACATTCAGTTAAACATTATATTATATTAATTTGTAAGAACAAGTAAATTTATGATAAAGAAATAATTCTATATACCTTTTTTATAAAAAGTAATGGCTATAGGAAAAAAGAAAATAATTCTGTTACATGTCAGTAAAGGTTCCTAAAAAACATCTCCTTTCAACGTCTGCTTCAATTTGTAAGCAATAAAAGATTTTAATGCAGTTTTCAAGGTTTCTAACACATATCTTTTCAAGTTAACGTGACGAAAGATAAAAAAATATGTACATCATTCGAATTCTTATCACTAACATCAGCCCATCTTTTCCAAACTGAAAATAGAGATGCTTTTCCAGCAAAAAGATAACTACACTTTAAATAAATAATATTCACATTTACAACAACAATACAATTCGAAAAAGTAATTTTAAGTGTACATGATAGTATTTATCTAGTTTTTTAGCTTGTAAATTCCTATTTAATGACATTTATGAGTCAAAGGAGGGAAGTAAATAAAAATCCTTTTTCATAAAACTAAATACAAATAACAGATATTACATCTGCTACCCTCTATACCTACTCTCGAACCCGGCTAAAGGTGTGGGAGGAAGTGAAGGACGACTCGACATAATACTTTTTAATTATTTATTCAACACACTAATTATCCCTGACAAAATGCAATTTATCCGATAGGATGAGTTGCTTCCCAGAAAAAAAATAATAAGGGAGAATTTGCTACGAGGGTCGCGAGTTCGGAGAATACTTCTAATCAATTTGTAATGGGGGGCTATTCCTACTTCCCTCTAATCCCCCTTGTCTACTCTTGGACCCACCTAGAAGTGTGGGAGCAACTAATTGATCAGACGACATGATTCACTAAAATCGTTTATTTGTCACAATAATCAACACAGACACAATAATAATCCAATTAAGATAAATTTGATAAATATTTAGAGCGCGAAGGTGAGACCAATTAGAGAGCATGGGGATATTATTTACAAACATTCAACTAATTTCTACGATAACTTATACTAGCTCGTTTCTAATTCGAACGTGCTCTGACAATTTACTCTCTAACTTCTATTTAAATAAGAAGCACCGTACCTGAACTCTTGTACTTCCAAAATCCTGCAGCTGAGATCTTGTACACTAACGGTCGACTTGATCACCACACATCCGAGCGATCGTCACTTTTGTAATCTTCAATTCTCAATTTAACAATCTTAGATTTTCACTTCATGAACTCTCACTTCACTAACTCCCAAAACTCGCGAATAAAGAATTTATATAATAAATTTAATTTGCATAATCACGTTTTCTTACCTTCGGTGAAAGTTGGTTGAATTAATTATTTCTCTTAAAGAATCCCCAAGGTGTTAGCAGAGCCGCGAATAGATCCATCACAAATTGATCCACCTTTTATAGATCAATTCCTTACTTTAATATTTGATTTACTCTGTAGCTATGTGATCAACCGTCCCTTAAATCTCCTTAACAATTTAAAGCCCGAAACGTGCTATCAATGTAATTAAAACCTGATCGGTAGATATTCTTCCTAAACTTCTACTTCTTAATATTTCAATCTCCAGACAACTTCGTATAATCATTCATTCTCCTCTATCGATCCATCTATCTACTATACCTTTATTATACATACAGACCTAATCTGTATATCACGGATTCTTCTTCAGAAAGGGTTGTTTTCATTCATAGCCCAAAGATTTCCCAAGAGAGTTTTCGAAGGGCGCGCATGGATCCGTCAATCTTTGAGCGATTCACTTAATTTTCGAAAACAATCAAAATAAAGGATAAAATTCGCCCAATAAGTTCCAGAAGATCTTTCCACGATCCACAGCGCTCAGACACAACTCTCAGTGTCTAAAAATGTGTGTACTTAATGTTAAAAGATTATCCGCAAGCAACCTCTTAGTCGTAGGCAGGTGAACACTTCAGCAGCTGAAGTAGTACATTTTCAGGAAGCGACCACTATTTATAGAATGCGTGGCTACCTTCTATTGCTTTTTCGAAAAATCTCTTTACGTCACTGGTAATGACATTATAGACTTCTCTAGTAATTTCAAGAAGCATGAATAGGGTCGTCAAGTTCCTAAAAATGGTCCCCAACATGGCCACCAAGTCGCCAAATTTGATCCCCAAAAATGATACCAACTTGACTATATCACCAATATTTCACCAAGTTCCCAATGAAACTTTATTATAATGTAAGGAACGAGGTTGCTTGCGAAAATTACAGTTCCTATTATAAAATAAATGCAACAGAAAATAGTATTAACTTATCAAACATGCAAAATTAAAA
This sequence comes from Trichonephila clavata, assembly GCA_019973975.1. Lineage (NCBI taxonomy): Eukaryota > Metazoa > Arthropoda > Arachnida > Araneae > Nephilidae > Trichonephila > Trichonephila clavata. The sequence goes on along the minus strand of BMAO01036433.1, from coordinate 127,500 downwards.
TTGTTTACATTTTTTTAAGGTAAAATTAAACTCTAATTATACACAAATCCGTAACAATAGTCTCAAATGAATTTTTTCACTTTATGTCCCATTCGATCTAAGTTGCATGGCTGTCATGATTGTGTAATTCTACAGTGAATAGTAATCCAACAGTGGGAGAGTAGTCTTTTACTATTATATTTGAGACTTCTATGAACTAATTATTTACAAATATATACATCTATGGCAGACCTTTAAATGAGAGGGAGTAATTTATCGACATATAAACACATTTGACGTTAAAATCTTAATTTAAGCAAGAACAGCACCTAAATTTTATGCGAATTCATGCAGGATTGCTCACACAATTTAAAAAATTCTAATGTCATTCAGAACAATGTATTTAAGTCAAAAATATTTCTTAATGTGAGTAGCTACAAAGTAAAATACAAAAACAATGAAACGAAGAATAGGAAATGCGACTGCGGATAATTTCAATCGACCCAGATTTCGACACTTTGGGGTAAAAAAAAAATGCAAGCACGTATCCCAGTGACTAAATAGGATGCATGGGGAAGGATACTTGGGGATCACATATAAATATTATTAAAATAGTAGAACGTCGTTTATCCGAATCAACTGGGACCGGACACCGTTCGGATATATGATTGTTCGGATAACCGAAAGCCGAATGCGATCCATGCAATTTATGAAACCGGACACTATACGAATATTGAAAATCATCACTTGCGAATCGGTGCAAAATGTCGCAAATTTACCTTTGTGGTGGGAAATAATCACTTATCTTTCGCTGTACCATTGTATACCTTCGTTTTTTAGCTGCAAGGTCTCTGATTCTCTTGAACAGCTGTAGTTGAGAAGGATCTCACTCTGATTGTTGTTCGTACCACTCCATAGCTGTCTGTAACGCAGAAACGCGTCAGCATTGGATGGACTCTTGCTACTTTCGTTGTTGTTGTTGTTGCCCTCGTCTTCATCCGTTTCATCGTCGACAGGGTCGGATTTTTCCTGCACGGAAGTCACTATCTCGTCATAATTTAGCATTTGAAACCCACAGTCTTCTACATCTCATGCCATCCAGGTTTCTACAACAACAAAACTCAGCAAAAGAGCACGTATACACCCTCTCACTTGGAAACAAACTGACCTAATATTTCGCGCAGATGTTTACCAAATCACACAACTAAAATTCTCCCAAATATTCCTCATCTTGGGTTTTCCCGTCACTTTTGGCTTCACGCGAAACAACTGTTAAGCATTGCACTGTTAGAAAACGTATCCGGACTTTGGTCCGGATATTTGACGCTCCGGATAATAAACGTTCGGATAAATGACGTTCCACTTTAAGTTATTTTAAAATTTGTGTTAATAACACACAATACTTTATATATATATTTTAATTGTCTTTAGATAAAGTGCCCAATGGCTGAGTGGTAGCGTTTCGCTCTTCCACGCCACAGGTCCAGGGTTCAAATTTCGGGCTGGACAAGGTCGACTCAGCCTTTCATCCCTTCAGTGGGTCGATAAATGAGTACCAGGCTTGATTGGAAATTAAACACTGAGGTTTTCTCGTTAAACTGACCCCCTGACCGGAACATCTGCTCATGGACCTCAGAGCCCGAGGTCACGTATACTGAGTTGAGCACACGTATACTTATCTCTTATGGGCCGTTGCACCACTGAGTTTTAACATTAAGTACTTATAACATGGTGTGATCAACTCTTTAAATATTATTTTGAAATATATTCTTCTAAGTGCGTGAGTGGATGCCGGTTCTCCCTAAATCAGCATTTCTCAAGCTGTGGGGCTAAAATTAAGAAGAGAAAAATAAATTATTATTATTAAAACGGGAAAAAATTATTAAAAATTTTCAAAAAATAACATAAACGGGGCCCATTTTGTACCAAAGGTTTATGAACAAATTTTCTGTTTTTCAATTCTGATGTCTTGCTATGTTATTCAGTTTCGAAATGACGTTCAGGAAAAGAGATATTTTAATTTTTACAAAAAACTGGAGCACTTTATCTTAGTTATTTATATGAAATTGCTTAAGAAAACAGTGATTATATTCACATAAGGGACTGTAAATTTTGTAATAAAACAGTGATGGATAAATCTGAATATTAAAACTCATCTACTATTATACAGAACATACACAAAAGGTTTCAGTACATTATTTTAAAATCTTTTCTTCGCAATCACTGTCCCGTTTTAAATATTTAAAAAAAAAACCCACATATTTCGAGTAAAACGCGTTTTAAAGTATATCTTGCTTAATGTAATGGCATCTGCCTTTACTAAAACACTTGTAGTTTTTGTTCTAGTGAACGGAAAATAATAAATTTGGTATTTTTATGAAGCTAATAAGATGGTCTATAAAATAAATTCATAAAAAAAGTGTCAATTTTTCCAAAAATTGACAATTTTAGGGTAGTCGGACACCGTAAGTTATTGATATCTAAGTTCTACCATAAAGCTTGCGATTGTAATGATAAACATTCTTATAATTCTCGCCTCTCGATTTAAAAAGAATAGGATTTGAATTCCTAAAACGGAAATATAGTAATGCGGGGCTCGTTAACACTTAGTTCATTTAAGTTAACTATCTTTATACCCAGGTTCGTCTATTAAACTTAGTCCGCATCACAAGTGAGTTAATCTATTCTAATCAAATTCATAGGTAACGCAACTATTAATGAAAATTACTCAGATTAAAATAAAAATAATTTAGTTTATTACATTTCCAGATTACACGGTTGCATTACAAATTTAAGCATAAAAATTAACTAAGAATAAGCATTAAGGAAACATTGAATTAGAATTAAGAATTTCATGGCACTTATCTGAAACGGAGGCAAAGGGATGGGGTGGCGACGACCAGAGTCTCGCGGTCTGCGAGTTTTCTACATGGAGGGATCTAAAGAAAATATGGAAAAGGTGTCGAAAACTGTTGCGCGGCACCTTTTAAGGGAGTCCACGTCACTCCCACTGCTCTTCCGCGAACTCTTTAACATTTTCTATTGGTCAACCCTTAAGCGCAAAGTTACAACTTTAAATAAATTTATGTGTCTAATCACCTCTGAGTCCCTAAAACTGCACCCCAGTTTAAAGAATTTCAACAACATCCTGTAAACAGGGGCAACACACCAAATTACGAATGGTCGGGGACCATCCCCATTGCCAGCCTCCCATCAATAGTTATCTTTTAAGCCTCCGCAAAATCCGCAGAGCGAGGGGGGGGGGATCGATTTTCATAAAACCTGTGTGAGTCACCTTTCTCCTATATATAGATTATATCTATCATCTCATCAATAAACTATAAACTAAATTAACTATATTCTTATAGGTATTATTGAATGATTTCATTTTTACTAGATTTTAATTATTTTTCTTTTTAAGAAGGTATAAGACTTTGATTATATAAGGTGTGTTCAAATGAAAGTGATTCGAGGTGTGTGCCCATGAGATGCGTAGGGTTAGAAATGAAACAAATACATAGCTAGAAAAAACAATATTTAATGAGTGAAATGTATACAAAGTTTGTCAAAAGAAATTGCACATGGCGTTTAGGCAGGCGTCTCATTGCTTAGGAAGGTTACGAATTCCGTCTATGAAGAACGATGTCGGTTGATCATGGAACCGAACGAAAACGAAAAAAAGATTGTTAGCGAGCGACAGAGAGCTAACCGCTTCTACTCAGAGTAGAGAAAGGGAATCTGACTGACAAACACTGTGAAAAGCTCCCTATAAAAGGGGAGGGGTGGGACGGATCAGGGAACCAGTTCAGAACTGCAATCAGTGGCGTAACGTACACCCCCGCACTGCGGAGGGGGCAAGACTTCTAGGGAGCCCAAAGCCTGACTGACGCTATTAACGTAGATTTTCTCAAAATTCGCTTTTAAATTTAACTTGCAATTTTCCACTTGGCGATCTGACGTCATTCAAAATCAAAACTTTAATATGCTTGTTAAATATCTTTGATAGAATAACTAAATAAAAAAACATTTGGTTTGGTGTGCAGTAATCCCCGTGACGAGCGATACTTTTCTTTAGCGTGGGCTTTCTTTGTAAACCTAAATTACAAACAGATATAATGCTAGGAAGAAAAAAAATTCACCATTATTATTATTATAGTATACTTTACATTAGCTGTAGGGAGAAAAAAAAGACATGATCTACTTTTCACCGAAGCAGCAGAGTAACTTATTGGCAACTTTAGTTTCCCCCTCATGTATTTCATTTAGAAAAGTTGTAAATAATGTACAGATCTGTTATGATTTTTTTCACGTAAAATAGTATTACGATACTTGGAAAAGCATAGAGAACATGTTAAATGATTATTTGTTCTAGATTTATGAGTATTCAATCAAATAAAGCATAATGAGAAACATTTCACAAAATTGCTTTCAGAACAGACATCTATATCTTTATATTCAATGCACTTTAAATATAGGGTGTGTTCCTTTACAATTAAAGCATTTCCATCTCACTTCTTGCTTTCAATATTAGAACTGTTTTTTTTTATCAGAATTTAATAATCTGGTTCAAAAATTGGTATTTTGTTAATAAGACAAGAAGAAATGTGGTGGAGTGGAGAAGAAGAAATGAGTGGAGTTAAAAAAACTTTTGATTGGTTCTCAAAAACGAAAAATTCAAAAGGAAAAAGAGTATAATATTAATAGCAAATATGCAAAATTGGATAACTTTTTAATATCTGAAAGTACACAATCTTGTGTAAGTGCTAGTAATAGTAATGCCAGGGAACCTGATGAACGAATCATGGAAGTGAAAATAACTAATAGGGCTAGGACATTTCAGCTAATAAGGATACTCTCTCGAAAGAAAAGGAGTCGGAAGATTAAAACGAAGAAACAGACTTGGATAGAAGTGATTTTGCGCATTATGTAGGTACGCCCATTGATACAGATTTAAGAGAACAAATTTTATTTAAAAAAACATTTGGTTTAGTTTGTGTATAAGTGGTAGTAGTTGTGTCTTTGTCTTAGAACGCGGAATGTATCAGTTTTTTTATTTCTTTTTTCAATAAGCATTTTTGCATCATGCAAAGAACTCTCCTTTTTAAAAGTAGCAGTATTTATGTTAGAATATAATCAAGCTTATCCCGGAATTCAGAAACGAAGAAAAAAGTAAGAGATACCTTTTTCTTACATAAGTATTTGGAATCGAAAATTATTTAACCCTCACCTTTCTTAGTGTATTGTTTTTATTTAAGTTACCAGGTTATCTGTCGACTGTTGTGTTATATTTTCCATTTTAATAAATACTATAAATACTCTCTAATGTTATACGTTATTTACTTCATTTACTCAGACTCAGGTTGATTTTGTATTCAGTTATAAGTTTAATGTTTAAATATTTTTACGTGATGTGTAAAAGTACATTATGTTATGGTTTTGTAATTCTTTGTAAGATCGGGCTTGGAGCCCAAAACCTGACCTTGCGAAGGGGGGGGGGGCTAATTATTTTCCGTGACACTACTGACTGTTACCTTTACGCTATCGTCGGAATGAAATCGCTGACCCATTAGGCTATCAACAGCACCTTTCCGGCTGACTGCTGAGCTTTGAATTTTTAGGGCCTATGTGAGTCGGAATGTTTCCATTGCATGCTGAAGGACTTCCGGCTGGAAGCGGTGACATCAGGTTTTATCCTCTGCCACTATGTGTTACACAAAGTCGTCACCGTCATCCCTGTAGCGCAACAAATGTTGTAAACTCAGGCCCACATTCCGGCTTACATCTTTCTAGTGTTAAAAACTTTTATTTCAGCTTGCTGATCCATTTTGGACGCAGTTGCATCCATAATAGTTATTTTTTAAATGAATGCGGTGTCCTTACGAATGCAGTTAACATAAATCTGCACATGCGTGGGCGTGGTACATGCACCTTCACTATCGCGTTTGTTTCACGAAAATACATTGAAAATTGTTCGCATGCGAAGCTTCGAATCACTTTCATTTGAATACTAATGAGAGAAAAGGCAAAATTATAAACTATTTCTTCTTAATCAGAATAATAAAGATAATTATTCATTTTAAGAAGGGATGCATATTATGCTTTTAGGTTAATTAAGTGCTGATTGCTTTTATTTTGTCTAAGCCCTTTCCGAGTTGCTATTTTTTTAAAAAAAAATAAAGTATTTGTGATGGGAATTCCCTGGGTATGCTCTATTTTAGGGTGTAAAACATCCTAAATTTTTACGAAATAATTTATTTGTATGTGTGTTCAGCGCTTATACCAAGCATAGTCGCTAAACTACTTGTTCATAGAAAGAAAACCCACTTATAAGTAGTTTGAATGCTCGTTTCGCAGCGTTAGCATATTTCTTCTTAGAGAGACTCTACGACGACCGATTTTGCACGAAACATCTATCGCGCGTCTCTTTAATATTATCACATTTTATCACGTTGTTCGGGAAGTAATTGGTTTTTTTAAATCAAAATAAAAGACGATTTTTTTATAGTGAAGAACTATTTTATTGAATTATACAGGGTGTTGCTGAATTTGACCGACAAATTCAGAGGAGGGGGGATAGTAGGTAGTATGGGGACAAAAAATCACCATAGAACATGTCGCAAACCTCGTTTAGTCGAAGTAATTCGCAGAACCAGTTTTGGAGGGTGTGATGTTGAGTGGAATAAAAAGGGTCAATAAGAAGTAAGAAATACATTTATTAGACGTAAAGCATGCTTACAATACGAACAATATATTGAAAGTTCGACGTCAGATATGTAACGTGCAAGTGATAGTCACAGGAATTGTTCGAATTTGCAGACGGGTAGTTTATAGCCCACCCGACACCGATGAACGAAGGATTGTCGGGCGTGTTCAAAGAAATCCGGTGTGCTGGTTATGTCAGTTGAAGCGACGACGATTGATGCCAGATCATCAACCGTAGCTCATATACAAGCGATTTTATGTGGCCCCAGCGGGACAATGGAGGTGTTCTATGACTATTGCTTGTTATCCTGTGACAACTTGCTCTCCGCTTTTATTCTCCCCAGACGAGTGGGAAATTTGCTTAAGTGCAGGTTCTTTAACTCTACCATGGCACTCAAAATACCCGCATTCATTTGGCCACTCCCCTCGTCTGGCTCATCGTTCTCCCGATGGATAATATAATCACGATATTCACTGACTAAACGTGGTTTACTACCCCATGTTCTTCGGTGATTTATCGTCCCTATGCTGCCTATAGTATCCCTCTGGATTTGTTGGTCGAATTCGACAACCCTGTGTATTGCTAAATAAGTCGAAATTATGAATACCAAAATAAAAGTTAAGTCGATTTTGGGCTCATAAAATAGTGTTCTAATAAAAAAAAAATCTGTCTCCATTTTCGTTCTTCTAAACCTTTACTTTCTAATGTGTTTGAAGAAATTATATAAAGAGAGAAAAAAAATTATGTATTTCTAGATATCCAGGAGTGCGTGTGAGAGATTTTCACAGAAGTTGGCGTGATGGACTGGCCTTTAATGCTCTCATTCATTCCCATGTTCCAAATCTTGTTGATTTCAGTGCTCTTAAGCCGCAAGAGCATAGACAAAATCTTGAAAATGCATTTCATATTGCCTCAAAACATATCGGAGTGCCAAGGTTGCTCGATCCAGAAGGTTTGACTTTTATTATTTTAAGATATTCCCATGAAACTTTTATAGGCTTAATTCTTGCTGATGTCAGCAACTTTATAATCTAGCATACTAAAAACTGCTATCAAATTACTTGTTCTTCATTTTAACATTAAGGATTATCTTATTTCTACTTGATCATGGTTGAGTGCAAAAGGAATCTTCAATAAGGAAGTTTTCTTTGCATAGAAATAATATTTATGATTCTTTATTTTCATGTTTTTAATATTTTTTATTTATTTGTTTGACTTACGTAATTTTTTTGACTTTTAGAGAAAACTTTTTTTAGAAATATTGCTTTTAGATAACTTTTTCATTTCCCAAAATTCCTTTTTTATTTCCAAAATTGCTGTTCAAACTGTTTATGCGAAATCATTTAATATTATGAGGAGATATTATTTAAATGGTTCTTTCTGATTTGATATCTTCATTATTTACCGGGTTCTTAAACTGCATGGGATAAGAAATTGACAGCATTGAATGCCTTTTATTTTTGTAAATGTTTACGAGCTGTGAATCAGCAGTTTCTCTGGTGTAATTGCACTTGTATTTCTACAGGAATAACTCGGATTTTGTAGTAATATCAACAAATGAAGTTTATCTTATTATTATTGACTAGATTTGAAGCACGGAGCTGGAAAGATAGACTTGTAAAATCGACCTAACTTTAAGAAACAGGATTACCAAGTTATGGATAATCTAACACGGAAAAATTCGTCTATAAAAGCATCTTTAATTTCAGAAACTATTGCCAATGAAGATAATAGAATTTTTGTCATAATTGTTTGGGGATTATTGTTGATTAAAACTCATTCGTTATGGAAATAGAATTAGCAAGAATTGCTTATCATAAAAATGTATTCCTAGAGATTATGAATTTTTTACATAATAATATACCAGATTTTGCAAATTTTATCTGACATAATTGCAAATATGCTTGCGCTCTGAGGTAGTTAATAGCTCAATTTTTGGTTAACTAACATGATTCCAAGAGAAATTTTATGATTAATTAAAAAAAGAGGTCCTATCTATAAGAAATAGGGAACTAAATCTAACTGAAATTTTCGAACTGAAAAAATGCAGAAGAATTTTCTAACATCAGCTTAAGTAGTATATAGAATTGAGAGTCGATTCTCTCTCTACTCGCACTTTTCAGTTTTACTTATATAAACAGTGTTATATTAAATTAAATGAATTATTTATACAAAGATCTTCCCTTTTCTACACTTTTAGCAGGATTTTAAAGTATGTCAGACACACTTAACACAGTACGATTCAAATGACAAGAATCGGTCAAAAAATCAAATCTAATTTTTTTAATCTAAATTATTCCTTATACACTTTTCTATAACCTCATAACATTTGATAGCTCTAAACTTAAAAAACGTAGAATTATGATAACTTTTACTTACGTTTTTATTCACATCCCTATGGCATATCTAAAATTTAAACTTACTTATCTCAGAGAGATAAAATAATGAGTTTGTCTTCATTAAAAATCTTGACTTTTTTTATTATGCGTAATGCTTTGAATTTTTTTTACCTGTTGCTAATAGTGGATGTAACAAAAGTTGGTATGCATTTTCGAATCAAAGCAATAGTTATTTTTTAAAAAAATTACCGAACTCAGAATTTATAAATTTTTTAAGGAATTTTCAATAAGCATTCATAAAAAGAAGTATTGGGCGAATACCAATCATGTTATTGCAAAACCTATACCAAGTTTTGTTATACATGGTTTGACGTACTTGTAAATCAAATTTCATGCATGTACGTAAATGTTTGTAGGAGAAATAGCATTTTAAAATCACTTCAAAAATTTTTCTTTAAAAAATTAAATAGCTTGCTTTTTATAAAATTTTGAGCACAAAATTTGTTTTACATAGTATACATACGGAGGTAACTAAAAATTTTTTGAAAATCCTAAAATTTTTTGCTTCAATCGTACCATGTCCCCTTGAAATAGGTTTAACAGCACATCAATATATTGAACAAATGAGATAGTAGAAAACATGAACATGAAATTGCTTTTGGAATCCCAGACAAGTGTACATTTGCCGTTGAAAAGACAGCCCTGGAGTAACTATAGCCTCAAATTATTCAACACATGAGCCTGTCTATAAAACCAAAATGTGTTTTTGGCACAAAAAAAGAAATTGATATTTCTCTGTCAAATCTTATAAAAATGTACATTGAGAGAATAGGAGGAGAGCCCATTGGCTAAATAGACATCTTGGATCACATCGACCTCAGCTTAGAAATTAGGTATTGGAATCTATTAATTGATACGATAAATATGATTGTTGTTGCTAGATAGATTTTTTATACATCCATGTTTGCACAAAATTACAGAAACAGAATAATCACCTCTTAATTTCCCTGGAAAAGTAACTTTGTGTTTGTTTCGCATGAAACCAAAAATCCATTTTGTACCAGGACCTTGGCAAAAAGCTCTAAATGTTTCAGATTTAGTCAACCAAATACACATTTTCTCTTGAAGGTGGAACACAAGGAAGTTGGGCTGTATGTTAGAAAAACACGAAAAAGAATTGTTTTGAGTGAGAGAAATGCTTTCCAACCACCAAGGACAGTAGAAAAACTCAGAGCATAAACTTCCTAAACAGTCATATTTTCCCCTTAATTTCTTGAAAAGAATTTGGATAGTTTCTATTTTTCCTTGTTGTTCTTTAGATCTTCATCAATATAATTACTATTCTGGGAATTTTGATACGAAGACTACTGTATTACTTCCTTCACTCTATTTCTGCTTTTCTTGTTCGAATGTAAGGCTAATGAGAAATTGCAAAGTTATTTGATTGTATAAATATCAAAGAGGTGGTAAGGAAAGGTTATAGAATTACAAGCTACGTAGAAAACTTAATTAATACGTAATAACTATAATACTTTCAACAAATAGTTTTTTAATAAAGTCACTTATATTTTTGGTAATTTGAAAGAATAAAAAATTCTCTTGGTGATATGGATTCCAATTCCAATAAAGAGTGCTTATAAGGCAGAATAATTTTTTTTCAAAGATTGCATTAGCATGAAATTTATTTTTAAAAAGAAATTTCAAGTATTTATAATTCTGATTGTATGGTGAGATTTTGCTTATATGAATGCAATACATGGTCTTCTTGCCCATAACTTTCGAAATATAGTTTAAAAGACATGGTGTTATTGCTTATGATTTTAGTACTTTTTACTGAAATAATTTTTTTTTTTTTGAAATTTTTTTCAGATGTGGACACAGATAATCCTGATGAAAAATCTATCATAATTTATGTTTCGACATTTTCGAAAGGACTTGCTAATGTAAAAAAAGGAATGACCGGAGGAAAAAGAATTACTAATGTGAGCAATTCTATTCAAAATTTGGGATAATCTAGTAGTACTTGTGATATTCCGAACTTTTATATGAAAACTAATGTTTATCTTTTCTGCAGATATTACTAAAAATGATGGAGGTTGACGCAATGAAGGTAGAGTACAATAAAGAAGCCTTACAACTTCTAGATTGGATAAATTCAAAAGTAGCACACTTCAAGTCTATGGAAACTTTAACATCACTGGAAGATATCCAACAGGAAATTCACAAATTTAAAGATTACAGAACAAAAGAAAAGCCTTTAAAGTATTCTCTACATTTCTTGTGTTATTTATTCTACAAAAATGTTAGATAAATGAAAAAAGTTTATAATACTGTAATTGTGTGTGTGCAAATTTCAAATATGTTTTAGGGATAGCTCATATTTACCTAATGTCAAAAAGCTCTTTCTAAATTTACAAAAATAAACCTATTTTAATATAGAAAGTATCTCAGTATTTTACAAATCTATAATGTAACATACACATCTATTTATTATATTGTTCTTTTAAAATTTCTAAGCAATCCATAAATATGCAGTTTTTCACTTAAACATGTAAAGCTTGAACTCCCTTTTTAGCATTACAGTATTGGAAGCGAATTATGAAATAAGTTTTATATCAGGAAAATTTGATTGCCTTAGAAACGGGTATCATCGTAAATTATACTACTGTATATGGAAAAAGTTAAAATTAAAATATAAATATATATATATAATTAAGAAATTGCAGTATTAATATTGTAGTATTTGAATAATAAATTATATAATATAAACATTGAAATATAATAAAAATAATAATTAATATGATGGACGATTTTTATCTAGAAAATTATTTCCAATTTGTGTCCTATTCATAATTATTATGTGGGCATAGTTTTAGATGACTTTTTAAAAAAAAGTAAGATTTCTTGAAATTTTTCATTTCTTAATTTCTGATTTTAAAAGGTATACTCAAACTATGTTTATTTTCAAATTATTATATTACAGGAATGAATTTGCGAGTAATCTATTAAATACATACTATATAACAATCACATATTTGATACCTGATACGATATCACACACACTTCACTCTTTCTTCCGAAATATTTTTCTAAATTCAGATTATCTGTAGCTATTGTGTGAAATTATAAAAATTAATATATACATGTGCAGTATTTTTTCCTTTAAATATATTCGTTTTTGCTTCTCTGAACTGTTAGAATATATTATGATTTTGAAGAAAACTGAGGATATGAGAAGAAAATTTTTGCTGATTGATTTTATGAGTCAGTTAATGTTGTAGCATACGTGAAAAAAGAAAACTACGCACTAAATAAGAAGTAATTATATTTTACTCTGTATATTTTTGGTTAACAGAAATGAAGGCACATATTATTAAAAAAAAAGGAAAAACTTTGATTTCTCGAATAAAATGCATTTTCAATATTTACGACCATGATCGTAAAATATCTTACTCCTATGAAACATCAAATCAATAAGGTATCTATGTGAGATTGAGGAATTTTCTCCCACTTCTACAGAAGAGAGCTTTTTAGCTATTAAATTGTTTTTGATTATGGGAGGCAATTAGCCCCTTCCACGTTTCTAAAATGAAACAAATATGTATGACTCGATCCGTGTCATGGGAATATGCTGGGTAATGCATTCGAAAGGATAAACAACCGCTAATCGAATGCACTGTGATTTGTCATTATTGTCCATGGTATGGAATACATCCTCATTTTAAAGTGCTCCCACAGGGTGGGGCGTCGGAACTTCCTGTTTTGAACATGTTGCAGTGATGATCGTAGGGAGGGGAGGGACGTGGGGAGAAGTTCTGTGAAAGAGGTGCAGTGGGATATTTGTGTTCCCTCCCGTCTGTCTCCAATATATTGTGGTCGAGGCAGCAGCGCGTTTTTGGCGTGGCGGAGTATTCCTCTAACGGTCAATCGGTGATTGCAGTGTAACATGCCTTTCGTTATCACTTCGATATTCTTACCAGAGGTTGTGTTCCTGATCGAAAATGTGTTTTAATGGGGATGGATGCTTTCCGAGCAACGGGGAATGACTCCAAAGAAAGGAAAGGACCTCCGAAAACCGTTAGAACACCTGAAGGTGTAGAACGTGGTCGTGTAACAATTCACACCGGTATATGAAAAGGATCTAACAATTCTTCTTTCCCTCTGTCCAAGAAAGGGATCTTGACAACGTGTGGTTACAACAAGATGGCGCCACGGCCCACACATCCAGGGTTTCCATGGGTGTTTTAAGAGCTGCCTTCCCCAATGACTGATAACCCTGCGAGGGGACGTAAACTGGCTTTTGAGCTCACCTGATTTATTCCCTCCTAATTACTTCCTGTGGGCTTATCTCAAGTCCCTGATTTATAAAAATCGCTCCAAGACCCTGTAAGACCTACGGAACAACATCCAAGCCGAAATTAACAATATCCCGGTCGATATGCTTGAAAAGGTGAAACAAAGTTTTCGAAATCGACTTCATCAGTGTATTGATAATGGAGAGCGGCATTTAACAGACTTTGTGTTTAAAACTGTGTAAATTCTAAGAGTTTCAATGTTGTGTGGTAAAATGACAATATAGTCGAATGAAATACGCAGTGTGTTTCATTGTATTTTCTAAACAGGAAGTTCCCTCGCCCCACCATACAGATAGGTCTCAGGATTTTTTATGAGGAGTTGTCAATGACCGATTTTTGACAGAGCGTTGTGTCTGTTGATATAGATGTTAGTGCGCGTAATTACTCCCCCCCCCCTAAATCGAATACTTCCGTCCAAAAACATATAATTTATCTAAGTTCCACGTTCTCTCCAGATAATAATCCTCTTATTCTCAGGATGTACAATGAAACTAGACTTGCCCATTAAGAGAAATTTGTTCAATTTATCTTTTCTCTAAATAAGATGTTCTTGAGCTTACCCCAGCATGAAGACTTCTATAAACAAAATACAAACCATAGTTCTGCGAGCCAGTCTAATATGACGGAATCGGTTTCGAACTATTTGAATGCAAATTCCCCCTAAAAGTGCTATGAAGTGAGGCTTATTTTGTGGTTTTGTTTATAAAACGTAGAAAAATACTGATTCCTTTTAATTTTGAGTAGCTGCATATTCATCATAGTCTTTGTTTTGATCTTCAGTTGAATTTGTCAGTTTCCAAGCACCAATTTTATAGTCTGGAAAGGACAATCTGGGACACTCTAAAGTTGTCTTCTACCACAGATTGAATTTAACCAATATCTCGATGACTTCCTAGGCTCCAATTCGACTAAGTCATGCTATTACGAATCAAATTCATTGTTACTGAGCATTAAAAATGGGTCAGAGTTTTCTAATATTTTCCTCATAAGGAATTTTTCATATCGCTTCATTCCTTGTCTAAATTGCTTAGACGTATAAAGAGTTTCAGTTTTTTTTTCAGATTACAGAATAATTTACATATCCTCGAAAAATATTAATTTTCTCTTTTAACCTTTTTATTTCTTATTTTCTAAAAAGACATAGTTATTTGTATCGTTGTTTCATAAAGAAATCACAATATATACAAATCGTTTTGAGAGTCAATATACATAAACACATAAACACGCAGCACAGTTCACGAATGCACAGTAATAAGTAATTTGAATATTTAAGAATTTATACTTTGGATTTACCAGATTATTTATTCTATTATATGTTCATACTTTGAATTTATTTTGAATTACGACATTTACAGCTAATTTGATACTATTATTATATAATTTAAATGAGTTTCTTCATTCGAAATAAGTAATATGATTATTTTTTAGACAAATTTTAATGTAATATCATTTAAAAGCTATTCCTTGTTGTTTTTATGCACCTTTTTAGCTTTTAACACACCCCAATTTTTGTCAGCTTTACGAATGTTATTACCTTGCAGAAATGATCAAAAAAATGAAATCGAAGCCTTACTCTTTGCTATCCAAATGAAACGGTTTGGTCAAGCTGGTTGGATTCCACCAGATGAAACTTCTCCAGCCGAAATAGAAAAAGCTTGGGAAAATTTGGAGCGATCTGAGCATGAACATGAAACTCAAGTTAGAAACCAGTTGATAGAACAAGAAAGATTAGAAAATTTAGCTTACAAACTTGAGTCTAAGGTATGTATTTCGGGTCAAAAATTATTATATCCATAAGTTTCTGAGGTTGCAATTTTTTAAAAAAAGCTTCTTTAAGAAATGTAGACAGAGTATTTCAAATTCTCATTACATTTATAAAATTCTGTATAAATATTCTTTCCATTAATTTTTATTTGCCCTCTTTCGAAACAAATATAACAAATGGAGTGAAACAAATGAATTTGTAAAACGCCCACAAACACTCGCATTCTAACATGAAAATAGACGCACCAAGAAGTTACCCGAAACGGAAGAAAATCGGCAAATGTGATCTGCATGTATTGAAAACGAAATTTTGATAGTATTACAGGAAAATGCTTTGTGCAGAAAATGCAGTTATAAAAAAGGGAAAACCAATAACGCGTTGGCTGTTGGTCAATTCTTGGTCCCGATGCATACTATTTTCTGGCTGGTGATTGATTCGTAGAGTTGGTTGATGTCCTGCTGTGGGAGTTTGGCATACCAATTGACGAGACAGAATGATGCGATCTGGGGTTGGTTGGTCTGCTCATCAGAACCTAAATGTGTACTCAATACAGGAGAGATCTGGTAATCATGCCGAATAAGGAATTGTTAGAAAAGCACAAATATAAGCATTAAAAATTATAGTTTTTAAAAAAACTAAAAAACACGCTTTTATACTGAATCGAACTAAAACGTAAAAAATAATTCTTAATATAAGAATAAAATGATGAAGAGAAAATTAATGTCATTGGAGTAAAAGCGTGGGGTGCAATGTCGGAATTAAAAGAAGTTAGAAACTATAACAATTGATATATTTATAGAACACCCCACGCTTTTACTCCAATGACATTAATTTTCTCGTTCATCATTTTATTCTTATATTAATAATTATTTTTTTACTTTTTAGTTCGATTCAGTATAAAAGCGTGTTTTTTAGTTTTTTTAAAACTATAATTTATTATTTTCATTTTCAGAAAAATGTTTATATTATGGTAATAATTTGCTAACACACGCCCACCCTCCACTTCCTCAGATACAGAACTCTTTTTTTTTGTTTGTTTTATTTCTTTTAACCACAGGTGTATTTTATACGTGCATATAATTAGCTTTAAATTCAAAACACTCGCTTTAGGGTTACACCTTATTCTTTTAGTTGCTAAATCTGAAATTAGTCGCCAAATCTGGAAATGATGTATGAAATAAGTCGCCATGTCTGAAAATGGTATATGGAACTAGTTGCCAAATTTAAAAATGATATATGCAATAAGTCGCCAAATCTGGAAGTGGTATATGGAATTGTCGCCAAATCTGATTATCCTTATTCCTGACGATCCTGAAAAGGACAATGTAACAAAATTATGAAATTATTGTATTGTCATCGGTCCTTGACAAGCGTACGAAATTTCGAATGAATCCGATCTTTTTAAGTGGGTAAAAATCGAGTTCTAAGATTCCGTTACATGCCAGTGAAACTTATAAAAGCATGTTAAAAAAGCGTGCCGTTAGCGGTTTGACATTATTCTCTGTTGAAATGTAAGCCTTTGGGTCCATGAAAGCAAGGGCGAAACAGCGAGGCATAGAATCTCGTCAACATATCCCCGTGCAGTAAAGGTGTCACGAATGACAACCAAGGGGGGGGGGGATGACTGGCAAATTAACGAAACTAGGCTACATACCCTAATTTCTGGCTGTTGGGTTATGTGTCGGATGACAGTTTGTTATATATACAGACAGTCTATTATATATACAGTCTCCTTGTTCATGGATGTCTCCAGACATGTCTTCATTGGTCATCGGGTCTCAGTTCGAAGCGGTACTCATTGCTGAAAACAATTCAAGTCCAGTCCGCGAGATTCAAGATCGAATGCATTTGATACCATTGCAAATATGCCTAAATATATGGAATATTCGAAGTTTTGAGTGATTGTACATATTTACAGACCAAGAAATTCGGATTAGTGTGAGAAAAGGGAAGAAATATCCAAAGAAACAATGCTGGAAGTTGAAAGTTGCAACAAAAGCTATTTTTGCAAACATTGCAATCCTGAGTCTTTTCCGCTAACTTAGAAATTCATGAGTCTAAGGATAGAATGTGCGAAGAAAACTATTCGTAAGTAAAATTCATTGCGAGAGTAAATATAAATGTGTGTGTGGCAAACATTGAATCAATATTACGAACTTGTTTTAGCTGATTAATAAGTTTTTAATATCGCATTTAGAAGTAATATAAGAACTATTGGCGTACCTCATTATTCTGACCACCACCCCATTCTCCGCTAATATGAGGATTCTGAGTCCAGACAAATTTAAAATGCACCGGCCTCACTACTCAAAAAATCAGAAAAGTCTGGAGATTAGGCGATATTTTAGAATTAGTTTATAATTATAAATATAACAATGCAAAATGGATTGAAAATTAAAAATAATTTAAATATAAAATTTCAAACTTTTTTTCCTTTTGAATATAGAAATCGATTACATGAAGCGGACTTAATTTTTTTGAGATAAAAAAAGCTTTATAAGAAATTTTGTATGCTTTCCAATTTCTGAAGATTAACAAAATTGCTTAGCTAAAAATTATTAAAATATAAAAGAATTATATTTAAAAAGTCATATTCTCAATTTTTTAAAAAAAATAGTCATTCTTAAATTTTTATGGTATTGAAGTGAATATTTTTAGATTTAAAGTTTTTATTCTGGAATGTGTGTGTGTGTTACAATTTACAGCTCATGGATGGAAAAATACTAATAAATTTTTAATTTGAGGGCTAAGGAAGCATAAATGGTTACTATACGAAAATAATTTTTCTTCTCAAAATTTATATCGCTTTGATTTTCTACAGTATTATTACATAGTTTACAGTAAGAGACCATTTCCTAATTTTAAAGGATGATTCCACAGAGAAAAAGTAATCTATATTGAAAAAAAAGAACAAACACTTGTTGCGACCAAAGGTCGCAAGTGAAGTTTGGGACTCCGAAAGAACAAACATTGTTAGAAAAATAACTCAATTTATTTTGGTTCAATCAGTTTACTATCAAACAAGATTATAAACTGATTGGAGCAATCAAATTAATAGGTTATCTTAAATTCGCAAGACAAATAGTTAAACACTTAACTGTGTGTGATCCGATGTAAGAGCACTCATCAAATCTCACCCGAGTCAACTATTTTCCAATCTAAAGCTTCTTCCTTTCACCAAGGCTTTCAAAAGTAAATTCGTAAATCCCACTTTAATAACAAGTAACGACTAATACTAAGACTCACTTTGCTAAGGTTTAAATAGCATAAAAATCAAGTTCCCTCTACTGAAGGTGGTTTTAAACTCAATCAACAGTTAATGATGTATTTTCCCGTAAGCAAGGCTTCTGAAACTATGGGTCGCGACCGCGAATGGGGTCGCGAGAGATTTTAAGAGCAGTCAGTAGGGTAAAAATCTTGAAATGATCGATTTTGAATTTTTGATATTTCTGAAATGTGTAATTCATAACCTTTCTAGGGATATATACACACATGCCATATTTTCAATTAGAAGTATGTCAAAATGACTTTTAAGAAATCATCAACTGGTGGGCTACGCCCACTTTTGACACTTTTACCTTTTAAAATATCCTGAAACAAATGCAAAGCCTTTTTATTTATTCATACGCAATTAACTCTAGATAACGGTATAACTGTACAATTAACTGTCAAGACTTTGGTGGGATTTATAGTCAGATGCGTTTGTTGTTATTTTTCTTATAATTTTTTTAATGAATAAATCAAACGAATAACTTTTAACTTAAAACTACAATTTCCAAAAAAGCCCTTGACTGAATTCTGGATCGGAACTAGAACTGAATCTCCCACAATCGCTGATATGGCGTTAAATGTTCTTCTGCCATTCAACACCACATGTTTATGTGTCTCAGCTTTAACACATATTAAATCCCAATATCGTTCATCGCTAAAAATGTTGAAAAGGTCTTATGTCCAGCGGTGTCAAAAATTCCATCAAGATTTAATTTGTTATGCAATAAAAAACAGGCACATCCATCTCATTAAATTTTTTCCTTTAATTTTAATTTAATACTTACCACTCAACGACTGCGTTCGAATATATTCGAGCGAACTAAGACGGTCAGAATTCCCTTTTATTTATGTTATTGCAAAAAATTTAATTTTGATGAAAAATAGGTCATATAATTTTTGTAACTATAATAAATACAATTTTACAACTTTTTGTGCAATTTTTAATTTTAGATTTTTGTATGTTTCTAAACGAATTCTAAAATTATATATTTTCATATGTATATGTATATTGTTACCTAATAAATTAATCATCAAAACATATTAATTTATCTTTTTTTTATATTTATATGGGGTCGCCAGGAAACTCGCAATCATAAATGGGGTTGTAAATGAAAAGAGTTTCAGAAGCCCTGACCGTAAGGATTAGTGAAAGGGCGCGAATAGGACCCGTCCCCCAATGTATTAGAAAAAAAATGGAATAATATATATGTGAATATGTACAGTACGAGAGGAATCAGTTCGGAACTTAAAAGAAACTGAAGACTCATCTGCTGAGTTTTCTACTCTAAGCAGGAAGGGAAAATGTATTGAGACAAGTAAGAACTGATTTCTAATAGAGTAAGGGATCGAAACTTCTCACTCTTTTAGAGGAACAGATAAAAAAAAGGATGTTCTTTGTCCCTCCCCTAAGCATACGTAATGAGAATTGAGTAAAAATTCTTAAGATGTGAGCTTACTTAAAAAATAGCGCTGCCACACTTTAAACATTTTATATGAATAAGAGAACTTCCATCGGAGAGTTAATTCGTACTTGGTAATGCTACATTTTTAAAAACAATGAGTCGTTTAATCGTTTATCTGGATACTACCTAAGATTGATGTATTTTTTAAGTTTAAAAAAGGGCAAAATATCAGTTGATCTGAATGTCTATTAACTGTTGTGTAAATATTCAAAGTTTAAATTTTTTAAATTATTTTCAGAAATCTGTAAGAGAAAACTATTTGACAGAAATGCTAAAGATTCTTACTGATCCCAACTACGGAACTAACATAAGGCAGGCAGATGCAACTTTCAAAAAGCATGAAGCAATCCGTACAGGAATAATCGCAAGAGTAAATATGCTTTCTGAGCAAGTTTTAAGATATTTTGTGAAATATAATCAAAATTTTTCCGCATGTATTTTATTAGAATTACGATCTTTTATTATCTTATATTACAGTAATGAAGATGTATATGTTATTTCAGGAAGCCTTTGTGAAAGATCTTTTTAAAGTAGCTGATACTCTTATTGATGCCAATTATAGAAAAAAAGATGAGATTATCAGATGGTAAGTATAAAAACTTCCAAAACCAAATTTAAATTTATTTTTTTCCAAATACCTTTTTACTTAATTTACTACATGACAAGGAGTGCCCCCAAATTGAAAAAAAAAACTCGGCAGTACGAGAGACAATTACAAATAATAAATGATGTTGATTTTTAAATGATATTCGTAACACAGAGTTAAAACAACGTCTTCTCAATAGTTTGTAGGAAGGCAATACACGAAACAATCCGTCTGACTGCAAAATATATGAGAGTACGGATAACTTGCTGAAAGATGGCTCTCTATTCCAAGTCAACGATTGGCCAAAGTTTGTTTTCTGAACACGGCGATGATAAAACAACCAAATGACGTTCAATAATGTTCTAGGCGGGTTCTATTGGGGAGAATTAAGGGGAAAATTACGGCCATAGAAGCATCTATACATTTTACAGATCACGTTGATTAATTCGTACAGTGTGCAGTCCAGCGTAATTTTTCTGAGCAATGTGTGCCTCAGAAAGTGTCCCCAGACTGTGTACATCATCCACGTATCATTAGGCTGCTACTGTAGCCTAATTAAAAACTATATGTGACATGATATTGAATGCAATGGCGTCCCAAGCATGGAGCAGTGTTTTCACGCGGTGGGGCATTCAACAAATACGGCCTGATCAGATGAGATGTGATGTATAAGCCGATCTGTCTTCTTCATTACAATTACCATGCCTCTGATAAAATCGTCAATCTATGAGACAGATACAACAATTTTTATTCGAAAATTTGATGATTTATACAAAAGAAGGTTCTGAAATACTCGAAAAAAGATTTGGCGAAAAATATATGATAATGTACCGATAACTTTAAGTGGAGACTTCAATATTAACTTTGCAGATGATAAAAATCTACCACTAATTGAATTTCTAAATGAAACACTTAATTTAAATATGTCCAATGATCTAAAACTCAGTACTACAAAATATAAAATGACGATTACACACACGCGATACTGAGATAAATTTGAATCAAACATTTTCCTTTCTTACTTTAGTTACCATATCTTTTTTAGAACAAAATGAAATAATTGAAAGTACAAAAAGTCTAAGTATTATTGAAATTAATGATGATAATGATGCAAACACACAATTAAAATAATGTTAAAAATCAAGTACATTGAAATTTAAGTAAATACAAATACTATCCATAAATAATATGATTGTATGTTAATTGTTATTTCAATTGGATTGTATTTATATTAAGTCATGAACTTGTACAGCCCGTAATCTATTTGAATAATAAAAAACCATATAAACATGCATTTAGTTGTTGCTCGGAGTGTCAATAGATGGGAAAACCAGATTGATGTTGATAATTTTAATTCAAACATTATGAAATTTCAAATTTTAATACTAAAAGTTTTAAGTTTTCACTTCTATCGGCAGTCTCTATAACTGCCAATTTTTTTCTATTATGAGCCTTTAATTTTAATCCAAATTTAATTAATTGACTTTTCTGAATGTTTTGAAATTAAATCTCGATTATTACATAGCAAAATTAGTTTTTCCTCTTTATCTGTATCACAAATAAATTACGAACCCAATCAAATTTTTTTATATTCATCTATCCACGAAAGAAGTTAAATATACTACGAATACCCTTAGTTTATTTCTATAAAACTGCCGAATGGTTCAGCTCCGGATTTTATTTTGTTAGAGTTTAATAATAATTTTAAAAGATTTGGCGGCACACAAAAGGTGTGGTAACCTCTGGTTACTCCTTACATCCAATCCCTCTTGTCTATCTGTAAACCCGGCTAGATGTGTAGGAGGAACTAAATAATCCACAGACACTATTTCCAATCTAATTTGATTTATTAATTCTTATTAACGAATATGAAACAGACACAACACAATGCTAATTAAGGTATATAAACAATGGTAGAGTGCAGAGGTGAGATACTCTAATGCGGGGATAATATTATAGAACCTCAACAGAATCTAAGAAAGCTTAAATACGCTCATTTACAACTACGTCACACACTAATAATCAGCTTTTACTTAATCAAGTGTACAATACCTGAATCCCTAATGCTTCGGATCCTTCACGGGAAACTTCAGGCACTTTCTTTGGCTTGATCAAATGACGATGGCTCCACGCTCTGTAATCTTTAATTCCACTGCTTTTCAATCTTTACTAACCACTTCTACTTGCACACATCCAATGTATCAACTCCAGCTTGTCAACAACTACGTGCCAACATATCACTTGCTCTCCTTCTTTCCTTGACTTTACTTCACTTCACTTAACTTTACCTCTTACTTCACTCTTTTTCAACTCGCAAAAACCAAATTTATATAATATTCCTCATTTACACAAATCACGTTTGGTTTCTCGATGAAGGTTGGTTGAAATAAATATTTTGTATTACAGAGAAAAGAAGAAATTATAGAAACGCATATAGATCCGTCACAAAGTACCACGCCACAGTGGTTGAGAATCACTGTTCTACATGATAACACTCGTCCACTGGTCCAAACCTGCTTAGAAACACTCAATTGGGAATTCCTATCCCACCCATCATATTCACCTGACATTGTACCTTCCGATTATCCATGTTTCTAATCGATGGAGCATGGCCTGGTTCAGCAGCATTTTACATCATATGAAGATGCCCCCCAAAAAAACGGGTGGATTCATGGATAGCATCAAAAGATGAAGCATTTTTCCGACACGTATGCTACCAGAAAGAAGGGGGAAAGTTGTGTTTAGAGACGGAAAGTACTTTTAATAAAACATTTTGTACCGTTCTTTCATAATGTGCGGCTAATTTTTGATGAAAACGGTGGACACTTATTTGTACTCCTAATTAACTTATTTGTACTCGTAATGAATGCAAAAATATGAGGGTTGTTTGTAATATTTGCTCTTAAATAGTGAATTTATTTCACTTTTTTGAATAAAGAATAAATAATGAACAGTCAAGAAGGCTGGAGATGTAAAAAGAATTGTGCGAATTATTTTTTTTTCAAATCAAAGGAAATCAGGTAAAATTATTAGGTGTTAAACATCTCCAATATCTGAAGACAAATTTCTGACGGTTCTATCCACGCTCCTTTCACTAATAACCCTCTTGGGGAATTTCTGGTCCTTAAAATTATTTTATTATAAAATTCCTCCTCGAAGAGGAAGACGTGATTATGTAAATTAAGACTACTATATATAGTCTAGGCCTTCAGGTTAGAGAGAGGGAGATATAGGATAGATTACTAGCGGAGCAGTGATTAATCAAATCGAATGTGAATCACGGATATTCAATATTTTATAATTGAATTAATTAGGGTGACGGTCTGTCACTGAAGATTGAATCTAGTTTAAATAGATAAGAAGTCAGAGCAATTGCCTTGAGTATGTGTATTGAGTATTCAAGTCTTCTCATATCTCGCGTACCTCGATAATTGTCTGCATAAATATTAATTAGGTTAATCTCTTAGCCTTGATCGATTGTATTTGAGTTGTGGTTAATATTGGGCATAAATTAGATTTTTTTTGAAATATGGCTAGTCTTCCTTCCAATCCTCCCACACTTTTAGGCGCGCCGGTGAGATCCTTAAGAATTATCTTATTGCAATTGTAACATTTTCTCTCAACCAGAGTGATAAACAAATAATGTAATCATTTGCAATACATAAAAAGTTATACATGTTTAAAAAAAATTTTTTTTTTTTTTTGTAGGAAAGATGAAATGGTACTTAATTGGGATTACATTCTTCGTCTTCTTGAAGCATTCGATGAGAAATTTTCTCATTTGCGACAAATTATGAACATACTAGAAGAGATGGATTCCATTTTAGAAGAAATTATTCAAATGCAGGTTAATATGTAGACATTAAATGTTATCTTGCTTTGTGAATTATCATTAAATGAAACAAAATGATTTCTTATAAACTTTTATGTTATGTTTAGGAAGAATTTAAAGATGAAAGTGAGCCTTTAGATATTGAAACTGGTCTTCAGAATCAAGCTGTGAAAGAGGTTCAAGTCACATCATGGGGAGAAGCTATTAGACATTTGGAAGCTAAAATCGAAAGTCAAAGCGAGACAAAAGATACGGCTGTTTTGCAAAACCAGTTATCCAAATTGCGCCAAGCACATCAAACGTAAGATTATCTTAGTTATTTCTCGTGTAGTTAGGGTATTAACTCCATTTTTAAATAAAATTGGTTTTTTGACATAAATAATTTTCAGCAGTAAAAGTCTCAGCGAAAAGCATTGACCAGATGATTATAAAATTTTAACTAATTCATATAAGATAGTAAATTTGACTTAAAATAAATTTATAAGCTGTCTTTAATTTTGTAAGCCTATTGTAGATCGGTTAAATTTTTAAAAGAAAATAATTGAAGAACATTAATTTTTTTCTCAAAATACTTACCGGTTTTTTTTATTAGATTTTTCTTTTCCTCGCCAAATATCTCACTTAAATTTTTTTGGAAAAATGAATTACACAGACTTCTGGAAAACTACAATCCCCCCCCCCTAAAATATGTTTGAAAGAAATAGGAAAAAGCTTCCCGAAAAGGAAAATAAATGTAAAGTTTCTCATTAGATTCTGACATTTGTCTTAAAATTAATTTTTTTGCTGTTTTGATCAACATATTACTATGTACTTCACTCTTGCTTTTTGATTTCAATCTATCATCTACACTTTTTAAAAGCTAAGGCAAAAATAATTTTTATGTATAATAAAGCTTTCCATTATATTCAAAAGTGTTAGTTTCCTTAAAAATTTAAAAATAATAAAAGTTATTTTGATTGAAACAGAATCAACTAAAATTCAAATGTACTTACAGACTTATTAACACACAATGATTAGGAAATAAATAATTTATTTGAGTACTTTCTTAAATATGCTGTGACAAATAAAATGCATGAATTCTTTTGTTTTGAGGCACTAAAAAATTAAGACTTTCTTCTGACATTACTTGTTATGCGTTTCGAATATTTAGAGTTACACTGGGTCAGTTTTTACCTTTGATAATTTAGCTTCATAAAAAGTAATCATCACGTTTTTTATTATTCGAGTAAGTTTTTATATTATTTTATTCAATTAATTTTAATTTGAACAATCAATCAAATAGGGTTTCAACTATTGTTATTAAACGACCTGTGCTCACCTTTTTTATTTGTAATTTTTTAAACTTATTTTTAATTCCATTTTTAAAATTAAATAAAGCTAAGTAATGATGAACTTTTAGTAATTTTCCCATACTTTTAATTTTACAATCGACTCTTATTTTTAGAAGGAATAACCTGTCTTTGCGCATTTCAGCTTAGTTGACGCATCCTCTGTTCGCCGAGAAGCCCTCGAAGAGTTTCTGAAACGTAAACAGTTGTTAGAAAACGTCGAAGAAATGATGGCATGGATCCAAGAAAAGAAACTGTTCTGTAAATCAGATACCAATTGTAAAGATTTATCTGGAGCTCTATACCTTCAAAAGAAGCACAAAGTATGCTCCCTCAAGTTTACCTCAATATTCAAGACCCCAGAATGTGCTGTCAATTGTTTCTGTTTCATATGAAAAAACATCAAATTCAAGTAGTCTTCATTCATTTCTTGAGAATGAATGAATTTTGTGTGTAGAGTGAAAAGTTATGTAGATAGAATAATAGTAACTATTAAAATTCAAAAAAGAGAAATTCCATGCAATTTTCCTTAAAATATGCGTTCAGTTTTCGATAAGTAGCATTTTTAAAAAAAATCAATTATGTAAATAAATTTCTCTTAAAACAAATAGAAAAAAATTTAAATTCACCTTGATAAAAGAAAATTGTATTTTAACTCAAACAGGACGTGTCTGTACAAAAAGCGAAAAAACTTTAAAACATTTGAACTTTTAACTGACAATGAGTCATTAAAAAGAAGCTATTTTTGTGAAACATCCCATTGAATAGCAAAAAAAAAAGTTTTCATAAACTACATATTTTCAAATTCATAAGTAAGAAAACATTTTAAAATATAATTGATACTTTTTACTCTTTTCAGTTTCTCGCGAAAAAAATGATTTGCATACTGTTAGCTCAACACTGAATTATCATTCTGTAATTAGAAATCTCTTAATTTTTAGCCTATTAATATAAATTTGACTTTTGAGATATTAAGTTATGAACATATGTCATAGTAGTAATTCAATAAAGCTGCCTTTACTTGGCAGTGTACATTACGAAAAAAAAAACACCTCAAAATACAGATTAAAGATTACATATTTTTTAAGAAATGAATAGTTTTTTTTTGTTCCGGATTATACTTCGTGTAATGGTTTAAACTGAATATTTTCTCGGACAGCAAGCCTTCTGAAGTGAAAATGACTTACTTATTGAACGAAAATTGAACTATAATTGATGATTCAGAAAAAGTGCTGTATTGAAATTTTAATAAATGGAATAATATTATTTATAAAATGATGCTAGTGAGATATTATTTTTTTTTGAATGAACAAAAGCTATTTACTTCTGTTTTTATTCTTATTTTAAGCTATTTTTTATTTATTTAAGTCCTTAGGATCTGACTTGAAAATTCGAAAAGAGATGTCTGAAGATTTGAATGATCAAAGACTTAGAAAGGCTTTCTCTTCCCTTGAAGACTCTTGGCAGAAGAAAGAACGTGAAATTGCTTTCGCTGTTGAAGCATATCAGGTAAAATTTGGTAGGATTATAGAATCAAATGTTGTAACTTGCTCAAAAAAATTAGCTTTGTACCATAATACTAGTACATATAAATGCACTGCTGGCCATCCAAAATGAACACTATGAAGAAAACATCCAAACCGTGTGAAAGTTTCACTGTTCGCATACCGCGAAGTCATATGAAAATGATTAGCTTTGCAGTGGAGAAACACACCGTGGGTATCTGTTTTTCTCCCCCCCCCCACACACAAATACTAAATAAATGAAGAATAGATAATGATGTGAAATACTTGAATTGAGTTTTTGTGCGTTTTGATGCTTTTGCTGCATTTTTGCTTCAGAAGAAGAATTTGAGCGTCATTCGAGCATGTTTGTGAGTTCCATCAAGGAAAAAATGTTGCCTATAGGAAAATAATGTTGTCCATCCAAGAAATCCGTGATTGTGTCGGATGTAACCAAGAAATAATGATGAGGATCTGTATTTGATGTATGCAGAAGGAAACGACAGACCGATGGTACCAGTAACGTTAACTTCGTCGTACCATCACGACAGGTTAATGCTATTGTGTGCAAGGCTGGGTTGGATCACTATACCACATTATGAACTCATCACAACAACTACAAACTGCAGCACAACCATCAGTGTCCACATGTTCCATTCGGTAGTAGAATGTTTGTAAGGTGTCCTTGGTTGCTATTATCTTTATCGCAAAACCACAGGTATTTACCTCTGCAATGGTGCACTGAAGGTGGACAAGGACAAATTAATCATACGACACTGTCTTTGCAGGTGAATGACACTTTTGCCTGAAAATACAAGATGGTTCGATTTAGTCTGGAGATAATATGGTGAAAAATTTCTTAGATTCCCTTATGCATCACCATACTAGTTGATTCAAAAATAATGTGACCAATTTCATAGCATCATAAGTTTTTATCGAATTAAGTTATTTACATGCAATTTTCAATGTGGTTTCCTTTGGCATAGTGCACATAGTTTCGGCAAAGTAAAAAGGGCTTTTTGACCATTTTGGGGGTTATTTTTCCAGCTTCCTCTTTGATTGCTTTTTAAAGCCCTTGGAGTGTTCTTACTTTACGTCTGTTCAATTGTTTTTTTAAATATCCCCATAAAAAAGAATCTCACTCTTTTTTTCTTTTTCCTTAAGGTCTTTCTTTCATCCACATTTTCCCCTGGAGCTTTTGATTGCCAGCCAAATTATCTATTTTCGAAGTTTAGATAGTAATCCATTAGTAAAGTGTCTTTTCTGATTTTTAAATGCTTTATTAATAACAGAAATTGAGCAAACATCCTTCAAAAGCTCAAAAATATCGCTTCGGGTTTGAGGATCTAATTTTGGAGCCATAACTTACCCAGTCCTAATAAAAATAGTTAGATTGGTACTTTTTTGAAGTTTTCCTTTTTAAAATATAACTGACAGCTAAGTGATACAAATCTACCTTTTATAGTTATAAGCTTTTAAAATTGGTCTCACTAATTTTGAATCAACTGGTATGTACCCGGTTTTATAGTTTTGGGTAATATTGGATGCTACTCCCTCACTCCTTAGTACATATTGCCAGTACAATGAGCAGCCAACGTTATATCTTTGAGGTTTGGGGGATTCTCCTTCCCTTAGAACTTGCCTGTGACCCCATTTAAAAAGAGTAATGCATAGTCACACGCACCACGTAATGTTCAAATCTTCGCTCATCAGATAGCATTGCTGTTTTAGCCTAATTGTTTTCCCGATCTATCGTCCATGGAAAACATCTGGTTGATAACAGGAGAGCAGCTATATGTACCATCCACTCTTAACCAGATCAGCTTTGGCAACATAAGCTTCCATACTCCAACAAAATATCTGCAGTTCTTTTCATTCAATGCCGAGTGTGTGGCTGCGGCTATTGCGAACAGCAGGAGTAACACTCGGTAATGATTTCATCTTCTTTTTAACCTAGCATAAGTTATAATCTCAATCTTTTCATCTTTGTATTCTGTGCGATATCTTTCTAATAAATTTGGCTTTGATATCGCTTGGCCTTTTCTGCTGAATTTCGGAAGTAGTGTAGTTAAACGATTTTATAATATGAGATAATCAAATCTCAAATTATATGCTTTCATATTTATTCTTTTCATTCCTTAAAACTTTCTTCATATTTTAAAATCCTATAATATAGTTATTTTCTCTAATCTGTAGGTTTATTTCAAGCTATGATATAAATACATTATTTCATTGATATTTTCCCAAATTCTCTATTCAAATTCTATTGTGAAAAACTTTTGACTTGGTTATTTCTATTTCACAACATAATAGTATAAAACATGAAACTCTCACAATATATTATATATATTTTGTTCAAATATTTAGTTAGTGAAATTACAAATTTCAATGTAAATATTTTGTTGAAATTAATCATCCAGAAGCTATAAAATTTCAGCTTTCAGAATATCTAATCAAATTGTTGACAACCCATTTGGTACTTATATTCTAATTCAGCTTATGTAAGCATGTATATTGTTTTTCGACATTGTAAACTTGTTGAGCTGAATTGTTTTTAAATCTAAGAATGTTTATTAAATAAGGTTTACTTAATTTTTAGGAAATTTTACAAAGTCAATAGAAAAAGATATTACTCTCTAACTTGTTTGACATGAAAGAAGAAAACTGCTTTGTATTTGATATACAGGCATATTTCAAGCCCTTTTTAAGAAAATATATTTACTTATTTTTTTCTCAAATTATTAATTTAAAAATTCGGGATTAGTCTCAAATATTTGATATGTCTAAAATGTATTTTTATTGAGTAAGTCAGTGAAAATGTACAATTTAAATATTACATTGTGGTTAGGATATGTCTCGATTAGTGATTAGTGGAATTGCATAATAACGTCTAATAACGTAATTTTTATTTTTATTTCATGAATTCCTCGCTTTTTATTTGCAAAGAAGCTCCAAATTTAATTCTCTTAAGCACTCATATTTGGTAACGCGAGTAACTTGACGTATAATTTGATTGAACTACAAAATTTTCAAGTAGAGTTGTCATTGAGAGATTGGGGTCGTCCTCGCCAAATGACTGTGATTTAAAATTATACAATCCATTGCCATTACTTTATGTACTGTTGAGGGGATGTAAAAAAAACTATTGTTGCTTCACTTACTGAAAGTCTTATGTACATAAGCATTGCTTTCCTTAAAGTCTTACTTAAACTGTTTAATATGCAACCAATACATTATACAAATAATTATAAGTTTGTTTTTCTGATTTAGGAAGCACATAATATAACAAGTACAAAAGAAGTACTTTTTCCTAAAGTATTTACTATGATTTTTTCTGCAATCATTTTATGTTTGGCTGTGTATATATTTAATTAAATTAGTCCAGAGCCCCAGAAGTCAAACACTCTCATAACCCGTTCAGGTCCATGATTACACATATGTAGTCACACGTTACTCCCTACAGGGCCCACGGAATAAAATATGTGATTGCGCTTTCCCTGCTCTGAGGCGCATGATAACACCGGTGTGATCTGAGTTTGGAATGTTTTTATATTAATTTTTACAAGGCACTAAATAGCTTAAAGTCCGTTGTTTTTTGAATAATGTTTCACAAAACATTGAGCTTCAATTTGTGCTTGCGGCTCCGAGTTTTTTAAAATTAGATGCGGGATATTTATGAATGTAAACAACTGGACATGTTTAGATTTTTTGAGAAAATCGAGCATTTATAAAGATTCGTGATTTATTGCGCTCTGAATTTCTGTTTATATTTTGACTAAGTTGGAAAAAGATACAGCTTATAATCTTTTGGGCATCAGAAATTCATAATAATAGTTTAAGTATTTATTTTATTTTTGTTTATTCTTATTTGGTTTAGTATTACAACAATAATTTTAATACTCAAAAACATTTAAAAAGCAGATCTTCAAATAACAAACGCGATACAGTCGTTATGCGTCCCATTATTGCTTACGCTTGTCCAGTTTGGGGCTATGCCGCAAATACTAATCTCAATATTTTAAATGTAGTCCAAAATTCATATATCCGCATGATTGTTAAAGCAACCCGGTATATGAGAAATGATGACATAAATAACGCACATAAAATTAATACCTTTAAAACTCACATTCAAAAAAATAGCCATTAACTTTTTAACTCTCTTTCTGATACCAACAATATTAATATGGCTAATCTAACTCCATATAATGCAAATAATAATACCAAAAGGCCAAGGAGAATCCTTCTGGACTCCTACAACCCGCCTTAAGCTATTTTCTCTTGCAATAATTTTTTAATTATTGCACCCAGTAATTATGCTAAATTTAACTTTTGTTAAAATTCCTATTTTTGTTCCTCTACTGTACCCCGCTGGACAAGCTATTTTTCAATCCATTTTTTACACCCCTTGTGGGCAGCCAATATGAGTCTCTATCCTCACCCATCCTCGACCAATCAGAGAGCAGTGTCTAAGCTCTCAGTCAAGAAAAGTTTTCCCAGGGAAAGCTCCGAAATTCCAAGTCAAGACGCCACTCATAGCCGCGCCCCCGGATCGCCTCCACTCAACCAATAGCCAGCAAGCCTCTCCGCAGAATGAAAAACCCCACAAACGTCGTTCCAACATCTCAGACTATCACGATATGGGATTGAGGACTGATTTTCAGTCCAGACGCCCACAGATACACCGCCATCAACAAACGCGATAAGTCATTTTTAAAGAAAAAGAGAATCATTTGTTCTTACTGACTCACTTTTAATTTAATAAGAACAAACGATTATCTTTTTCGTTGTTATCGCAACCAGAATTGCCATAACCATATATATGAATAGAAAATTTAATACTAATTTGTACTAAGGAAGTTATTTGCGATATAAGGATTAATTAAACAAAACAATATATTAGCTATTATTGAAAATATGTGTATCAGTTCAAGCCACAACAAGTTTATGTGAGAGTAAATGTATCCCTTGCGATTTGTCAGATAGTATTTTTTAAGTTTTACGTCTATTTTATTTTAATCATCATGGCAAATAAAAGTGAAAAAATAGTACTTTTTTTTTATTAAAAGGAAAACATTTTGTTTAAAATTTGCAATTGTTTTTTTTTTAATATAGCGAAAATTTTTGTACTGTACATTCAGATATTATCAATGATAGTTAATTGTAAATTTTAGCGCATTTGATTGAATTAAAGGTTTTATATATGAATTTTTAAATGAAACTAGGCTTAGCAGGGAAATTCGCGCGGTCCTGTGTTTGCGTATACTCTCGGAACATGCAGACCTGGGGAACCGCTTCTTTTTCTTTTCGCCGATCCTGAACACGACTAAGAAGTTTCTGGCTACTTTTTTTTATTTCCTGTTAATTAATTAAAAAAAATTCAACTTGTGAGTTACAATAAAAGTCAGATTCACTTTAGATAATCGAATATAATTAAAAGAAGTGTGAAGAAAATGTGAATTTCTGGTAAATTAATTCACGAGCTAAAAGTAATTATTCCAATTAGAAACCCAAGTTTAATATGGACCAGCTAATGTAAGACGAAGTGTTATTGTATCTCCTACTTACGATATAACGTACAGCTTTCCTACTGTGTCCTTACTCTTTTCTCGATGACATCAGATAGTACCATTATATATAAAATATTAGAAGATGTAATTTGCTTCAGTCCTAATTATGTTTGTGTATGCAACTTCGGGAAATGAACATATGTTGATAGTAAGAAATAAAGTCAATGAACCGAATAAAATCGTAATAAATAGGCAAAAAAATTAGGAAAAAGCAGCGCAAACTCTATTTATTAATACTTATTACTTATTTAGAATAAAGGTAACTAATTTTTCGATGTACTCGAAATAATGGTTTCGAAAAATGATAATTGGATGTATATTTAACATAAAAGCAACTCGAAAAATAGAATAATATTAATATCATTTTGCAATTGTTATACTCATTCTTTTTTTCTCTATTCAGTATTTAGCTGATGCAGAAGAATGTGACTCCTGGATTTCAGAAAAGCTTCATTTGCTATCCAGTTTGGACTGTGGATCGGATGAATTGACATGCGAAGTAAGAATTATGATATCAACGAGTGATAGAATGTGACTATCAATTACTTTAACTTCAAATAACAATTGGTAAACCCTCTGTGATAGTTGAGCAAATCCCTTATTAGTCTTTTGTGACGATGCGCATTTTTGATTAAAAAGTCATTACAATTATACTTACAATTGAAATTAGTTTTGTCAGTCTGGGTATGGGGGTGAATCTTCTATGTCTCTTATTAAAATTTTGTAACTAAACATATGATTACGAGTCTTCCACTCTATTTCGCACTCATTGAAAAAATGACCTATACAGTGAAAAGTTTTGAAAAAAAAAATGAATTGTATGTCACGCATTTTTTCAGAGTATATTGTAACTGAAGCATAGGTGTAATAATATATGCAAAAGAGTTTTTTCTATAATTATCTGACTAAATTCTCCATGATGCATAAAAAAACATTTGTATTTTCTGAGAGACAAGATTGATGGTGCATATATTTTAAAAGCAAAGTAACTAAGAGCGATTAAAAATATTATTTAACAGAGAAAAAAAAAAGCAAAACGAATAAGAAAATGAAGAATATTATTTAAATGACTATCTTTAAGAGAGTTGAAAGATAGTAAAATTATGACCACAAACTGCTAAAATAAACTTCAATGTTCTAAGATATAATTTTGGAAATAATTTTAAAAATGTATAAAAACTCAGTAAACAAGATATCAATCATTGGCATGGACAAGTAATTTTAGCACGTTTTTCACTTGTTGTATTTTACAACTAGCGAAATTCAGGAAAATTTGTAGGAAAATTCGGGAAAACTATGGGACAATTTAAATATGATTCGGCTCATCTAGGGCACAAATGCGACCCAATGCCGAAAACCCGAGGTCAATTGGTTGTTTATTGGCTGAGAAAAAAGTATGACAAGATATGGAATGAAGACGAAGACGAAATTTGCATCCTAATAGCGCTTTTGTTCCAATACGTGAAAAACGCGCTAAAAACCCAACAAAAAGTTAAGCGTTTTCCATGTTTGCTTAAAATGCTACATTTATCTTTTCCGTAGCATTTAAAAGGATTTCATGTGTTTCGAGTGTATAATGATTCAGTAAACAGGTTTTGTGCTAAGCGATTAGTATGGTGAGTATCCTTCAACTGGACTGTTTAATAAGGGTGAATAAGATACAACGTAAAGAATTTCAGTAGCAAAAGGTCAATACTCTCTTCAGACGAGATCAAGTTTGTAAAACAATACAGTTACAAATATGCCCTAGTCTGCATAGAAAATTGTGTCATATTATTATTTTTCTAATGTGTTTTTTGTGATGTATAACATTTCTTGAGAAAGTTTAAAATGAGCACGTTTATATTTTAGAGAGATTTATAAATATGTGTAGACATTGAAAGTAAGAATAACTTACCTAAGTGTTATAAATACGGACAAAAAAAGTTATGAAAATTAATGAGATTGGCATAAGTGGTATGGCGATTCATCCAACAGTGAAACTGAAAGCTATCTGCAATGATAACACTTTAAAAAAATCTTTTACTATTATTATTATTATTATTATATTAAAACAAAAACAAAACATGAAAAAAGGCAAAACCATTGCGTAAACATAATTTTTATAGTAACAGAAAAAGGTTTAATGTAATCTAGGGGAATTTACATTACAAAATTGTTGAGAAAAACAATTTATAAGTTTTTCAAGGGAAAAAAATATTTTCAAAGTTTATTGGTTATCATTTAAGAAAACTGAAAGTAACTATGCATTCTATGTTAAAGAATTCTGGAATATACACATAACATTTGATATACTTCTACAGTAACCATCTTTGAACCAATTCACACACATTTTGATCCTTTTATTTAAACAAGATATCAATCATTGGCATGGCCAAATAATTTTAGCGCGTTTTTCACATGTTGTATTTTACAATAATGCAACTAATGAACTTTTTACTAACAGAAAGTAGTGTACTGTATTAAAAAAAATTAAAAATGATTACATTTAAATATGATTCGGCTCATCTAGGGCATAAATGCGACCCAATGCCGAAAACCCGAGGTCAATTGGTTGCTTATTGGCTGAGAAAAAGGTACGACAAAATATGGAACGAAGACGAAGACGAAATTTGCGTCCTAATAGCGCTTTTGTTCCACTACGTGAAAAACGCGCTAAAAATATATTTTATAGATTAACCTAACTATTGTGTTGAGTGACTTACATATTTCTTCATTTATTCTTTAATTTACCGAAAGCAATGAATAACTGACATTATTATTGACAGAAACAATCGATTTAATGTTATCATATATGTATATTTCTTTTAAGGCTTTTCTTCGGCGACATGTCACAGTTCAAACAGAAATTTCCACAAATGCATCTGAAGTGCAGAGATTGCGTCAAGAAGCTGACAGGATTTGCAGTGCTGTTTCTAAGAAAAAGGTAATCTAATGGCAGTAAACAACTACAGTAAGCAAATATTTTACCAAGCTACTAGTGTCTCTGAAAAATATATTTGAAAACCGAATCTATGAATAAAAAAACGCGGGAATGTATATTCTATTCGTAAAATGGTAAAACTTGAAACCATTTATGAAATTAAACAGGAACATTAAACTTTTAAATTCTCTTATTTAGCATTCCAAGACAAACCGAAACAAAATTGGCAGAGTCATTTAAAAATATCTTGCTGTAATGTTTAAATACCACTTTATCAGATCATTTCGTATACTATCGAGAGGATTTGAAAATACTTAAACAAGTACAAAATGTGTGAAGAACTGTTACGTAATAAGTGTTCTAAATATCAAATTTATAAGTATTACATTCAGTGAAAGGTGGAATTGGAAATCTACAATAAAGTTGTCATTACATATTGGTCATACGTACGCGCTAAGCTAAAAGTATCCTGTAATCATTTTCGGTGTCAAAAAATTAATAATACTGATTTTTTTTATGTTTTCAATTTTTTTAGCTGAGTAGCATGGACCAGAAAATGATTTTGGGATCTCCAATGAAGTCATCGCAGACGCCTTTCAATATTTCTGAAGGTAAATCATTATACTATTCACACACAGATGCTAAAGGAATTTTCATGCTTTTTTACCGCTGCATTTTTATCGTCATTTTTATATTGTAAATTTGCAATATATCTTTCACAAATTAGCCAATATTTTTAATTGTAAGAACTCAATATCAAATGAAATGTTTACCAATTTATTCGGAGTATTATTTAAGCTCATTTACACATACTATACTAGAAAGCTCATTTCTGCGTTTTACAATATATATATATTTATTTTATTTTAATATTATATTCACACATTTATATTACCTGAAATTTTAGGAAGATTATAAGTACGAATTGTAAGAAAGCAGCTTATTAGTAAAACCCTATTTCTTATTCAGTTATCGAACATTTCAACATGAAAGCATCAATTTTATGTAGATAGAGGCATATGCCTTCAACAGAAGATCTTTTTTTTTAAACAGCACTGCTTACTGTGTCCGTATACTGCTTAATACTGTATAACGAAACTTTTTATTGAGTTTCATTATTTAACAGCCCCACGAGAAATGTATATGACCACGGTAGCTTAGTGGTTAGGATCTCGAACTCGTGACCGGCATGTCATGAGTTTAAGTCCTGGTGCCACTGAAGACATGCCATGTAGAGGAGGCTGATGTGCTTCAAATATGTCGTGGTTCAAAGTCCTTTCGTTAGTGTAGTGTCTTAGTTTGGAGAGGGGGTATCTCAGGAGTTATCCTTCGATCGAGGCTCAAATTTACAAGGTCCATCACTATTGCCCTTGTGCTGCTTTATAGTGCTAAATGTTAATATAGCTCTCCCTCTCCCAACAAATGTATAAGCTTCCTAAGGAAAATGTAGAGATTTTTATCATCTTAAAAAAGAGCTAACCTAGCAGCAACTATACTGGTGTGCAAAACTTAAGCAACAAGTGTGGTTTTTGCCATAACTACACGAGAAATCATTTGAGAGATGTGAAATTCAGAAATGAGAGATGAGACAGAGTTTTGTACTTAAGCAATGACGATAGCATAGTTGCGCAAAAATGAATACAATGCAAATAGTATGGAATAAAAAAAGGCTTTATTGAACTCATAGTATCGTTACACATGGATGTCTGTCCAAGAGGAAGAACAACAAGCAGATGTTCCGTAGTATGGGATAAGCTCGCACTGCAATAGTTGCTTGGCTCTGTCTCTCCATATTCAGCACCAGATTGTCCAACAGTTCTTGAGGTAAGAGTGCCCATTCCTCAATAACCATCTGCTTCAGTTGTTGGGTGTTCCCCGGAGGATGGAATCGGGTAACAAGGCATATCTCCAAAGCATGCCACACATGTTCTATGGGATTTAAATCGGGGGAAAACGCTGGCCAATCTATTCGAGAGATATCTTCACTTTCCAGTAGCTGCTGGACATCAGCAGTCCAGTGTGGCTTGAATTGTCATCCATAAAAATGAAGTCTCGTCCAATAGCACCTCGGAACAGACGCACACGGGGAAGGATCACCTCCTTACTATAGTGATCTCCAGTTACAGAATCTCTGTCGAAAACGGGGAGCTCAGACCACCCGTTCAGTATAATGCATCTCCAGATGACAACTCCAGGACCACCATAACGGCCTTTCTCCATGATTTTACTGAGATGAAACCGTGTCCCGATCTCTCTCCAAATCAACTAGTGTTTGAGAATCGATTGTGGCATTGAAATGACTCTCATCCGTAAAGAGGATGCGACTTCATTTATGAGACGTCCAGTTTGTGTGCTCCTTACACCACTCTAAATGGTGCTGCTGATAGCCAACTTTCAAAGGAATGCAGCTCTCAGGATGGCAGGTGAATAGGTCATCTTTGTGAAGGCGTCTGGCTACAGTAAACCACGGCACTTGTCGTCCTGTTTCTGTACACAATTGATGATCAATGGCACTTGCTGACTGGTATTGGGCTCTTTTCACCTACGGGATGATGCATAGGCCATCCACTCCAGTTGCTTTCCTAGGGCGATCACCACCACCCTTTCTAACAGCTGTATTTATTATTTGGAAGGCTTTCTAAGCACGCAAAACGACACTTATGTTGATTCCGAGCTCTTCAGCTACACTGGTCAAACTACGTCCCTCCTCCAGCTCTCCGATCACTTTTGCACGTGTGAAGTCGTTCAGGTGATTTCTTATAGCCATATTTCTCGAGAGAACTCACTTATATTTGCAGCGAATGCCTTTAACCGTGCCCCCGTTCTTCCTTTTACTGTAGTCTTAAGCTGCGCGCGCCGACCACAAGCGTTTTGCGTACACTCTCGTCGCCTATGGCGATTTGATCCTGACATTTGCATACGCATCACCTTTCTACTGAATTGCGTGCTCATTATACTGATCGCAATAACTCCTTTTCTGCAATTTCATGGCTATCTTCTTAAAATTTACATTGTTGATTAAGTTTCGGACATCAGTGTCATTCCTTCTTTTATTAATATATTTTCAGAATTATAGCTATTAACCCATTTCGGTCGAATCTTTTCTGCTTCAAAACAAATAAATTTTGGTTCTGTATATTTACAGCGCATCTTCAGAGTCATCTACATTAAAGTAACAGATATTTGTTCTTGGTGACTTCTGAAATACTTTTGGCATTCTTAACTAGATTATTATTCAGAGTACTGATTGACTCAATTCTTAACTATAAAACGTACGCTAATTGCAGTTAATATTAAAATACGTATTTGTGTGGGTTATAATTGTAGAATATGCATATTTGGATTAAAACAAACCAAAAAATGCACTTATTTTGACTTTTCAAAATCAGTTAACGGCATGAGACCTTGTATATTCGCTCCGTTCTCAACCTCTCTTCTGGTTTTGCCAGGTGTATTCCTATCTAATACATTGTTTTCCATTTACTTAAAGTAAATTCATTTTTGTGAGAATCTAAAGAAATGAAAACTAAATTACAGTTAAATGATAATATAATCTTCTTTTATTTAGAAGACTCTAGAAGCCAAACTCTTACTAAGGCACAAATTTATGATCTCCAAATACAGATTGAGAATTCTTTTTCTGAACTTCAAAGAAAATGTGAGGTAAGTCTAGAACTGAATATATTTATTAATCAACAATGTATAAAGAATTAATTCATTATAACTCAATGATGTGATATTTGTTTATTTAAGGTACATACAATATAAATCTCATAGGTGCAGTGAACATACCTGTAATTTTTTTATTTGCATAAAAAGTCAAGAGATTAAAAAATATAAAGAATTTGATATTGCTAACAATTGAGATATGTCAAACGAAAAGGATTTTATTTATCATTTAAAGCCTTATAATGCGCAAAATTGAAGAAAAAAGTATTAATAATAAATTTACATTTATATATTTACACATACAGATTGGACAGGGTTGAAAAATAATAATTTCTCAAAAAAAACAAAAAAAAAGAAAGGAAAATTACTGAAGTTCCATC
Source organism: Trichonephila clavata (assembly GCA_019973975.1). Lineage (NCBI taxonomy): Eukaryota > Metazoa > Arthropoda > Arachnida > Araneae > Nephilidae > Trichonephila > Trichonephila clavata. The sequence goes on along the minus strand of BMAO01036433.1, from coordinate 87,839 downwards.
TATATTTGCTGTAAAATTTGTGCAGCTTTCACTCTTAGAATGAAATATTTGTAAGAAAAATTCAAGATCCATAAAAAAAAAACCCTTTGGTATTAGCATAACTTTTGAAATATATAAAACTATTCATTTAGCCTTTCCTTATTAAAAAATTGCTAAGAAAAAGTGACAAAAGAGTTTAAAATTAAGAGTTTTTTGTAATAATGAAACGATTTTGTTTTAATTTTTTTTCTACCAGCTCAGAAATTAACTATTTAGACCCATTTTATTATTTGAAGGTAATATAGATTTTTTCAAGTTTAAACAAGTTAGGATTGGATGTAAAGTATTAAAACAGTGTTTAAAGGTAACAATTTTTAAAATTCATATCTTTAAACCAAAATTCATCATGGAGCCCATTGCTATATGAACTTCAAGCTTTGTTAATTTATAACAAATGAAATTTACATTTTAGGAAAGGAGACAACGTCTTCTGCACAATTGTATATTTTTCCGTTTTAAGAGTGGATGTGAAGAACTGGAGCAATGGATGCGATTAAAGGTAAATTGAATATATGTTCTAATTTATCAGGAATATCTGATTTTATTTCTTACAAAAATTAGACAAATACAGTCATTGTATATTTTAGGAGCGCCTGATAAATGAGAATGATTTCGGAAAGGATTCTGACGAAGTAGAAAAATGTTTTGAGGTATGAAGAATTTAATTTTATTGATATTAGATAACTCTTTAATGATATAAAAGTAAAAAATATATGTATATATATATAGTTTCTCTCTCTCTCTCTCTCTTTTTTTATTGTATAATATAAAATATTAGGAATGTGTAACTCTTTCACCTGACAGATTATCTTCATTGATATTTAATAGATTTTTCCTTCATACATTAAAAATTATTGTATCTTATAAAAAGAATTTTAAAATACAATCGGACCCGATTTAACGAATTCATCCGAATTGAAGATTTTGTTCGTTAAATCAGGGTTATTCGTAATATAGGGGTCCAAACAAAATTTTAAAAAATTTGAATTTACCTACTGGAAATTCTACAATAAGCAACTACACAAAAATATCTACAGTTAGAAATTTTTTATACTTTTTACTCAACAGCTACAAATACTATTACAGAATTATTACGCGACAGTTAATTGGAAGTTTTAAAATACTGACTGATAGATGCTTGAAAATCTTTTTGATTCCTGACTCAAAAGTTCTTTTTTACCATGTTTTTATTAACTCGCTTTCTTGTATGTCTGTCAGGGTGGAATTTTGTTATTGGTTTTAAACTAACTTCCCGATGAGCTAGAGACTTGAAATTTGGACCATAGATCAGAAGGGGATGACAATGCAGGAAAATGTGAAAAAAAGGAAAAAAAAACGAAAAAAAGACATTTTATACCTTTTAGTCCGTTATAAAAACATGGCACATTAAATTTTTCTTTTAAAAAAATTCTAACTTGTTTCTACTTTACCCAGAGAAGAAAATACAGCGTTATTTACATCCTGTTGCTTAAAGTATGTTTTCACAGTTTCCAAACAATGTAAAGCATTGAAAAATGTAACAGTTTTGATAAGAGTTTCATTATCAATTTCTGCATCAAAATCGCTTTTCATTCGCTCCGACCAATCAACAGTTTCTAGAACTTCAGTAGTGCAGACAAGCACTCCGTCATCAAATGTAACAAAATCGTTAAAATCTTAAAATGTCCTCTGCGTTGGGGAGTGGGATGAAATAAGAAAGGAGTTTCCTGTCCTATTCAAAACTAACACGGTAGATTACACTCAAGACTCATCTGCACCTGTTAAGTCAAAAAACGCTCTGCACTCTTTGCCGTAGAAATGTGCTACTTACAAGCAAAATTTTTTTTCTTTCCCGGACAAAAAAAGATGTCATTTGAAAAAAAAATCCAATTTTTGCTCATACAAACTAATAAATTTTTTCAACTGTTGAAATAATTCGTTAATTCGGGGTTAATTGTTCGTAAAATAGGAGTTTTTGCCTTCATTTTAATCGGGGACAGAGAAAAATTCGTTAAATAGTAAAATTCATTAAATCGGAGTTTGTTAAATCAGGGTCCGATTCTATGTGATATTTTTTTTGGATAACTGGTGTATTTGAATATTTCAGGGGTATATTACCGACTTAGCAGCTCACGGTTTAGTCATTGAGCAGCTTAAGAACTTATGTGAGACACTAGAAGCAGAGAATTCGGAACATGCTCACACTTCAAGGATTTTATTTGATGACGTTTATCGAAGGTATAATTCAGATGGTTCTGTAAAAATACACATGAACTGTGATTTAAAAGATGCAAAAGATAATGAAAATGAATTTTAAATGGTATTTCAGGTGGCAACATTTACACGATATAACAAGCTTCAAGGAAAAGAACTTAAAAGGTTTCACAAGGTAAGTTGAAAGCTACGTCTGCCACATATTTTATTCCAAGTTAATGCATATTATATGATTTTTGTTTAATACTGGTAGTAACATAATGTCCTACAGTATATAAGTCAGCAAAATGTTTTTTTGGTCTTCAATACTAGAGAGAGAGTTATTATTTGTTCAGAGAAATACTTTAACACGGTTTTCCAAGTATGGTAAAAAATATTTAAGAGTATAGGGCAGGGATGGCGAACCTTTATGGATCAACGTGCCATTTTTTCTATAGAAATATTTATTGATGTATCGAGAAGCGCCTTCAAATAATTTTGACTTAGGATTATTGGGAAAATATTAAAACTAAATACGTACTAACAACTAAAATTCTTTATTAACTACGAAAATTTTATTTTGCATTGTATAATAGTAAATTTTTTAGTATAACGTATAATTCAAATTAAAGCAGCATTTCTCAAACTGTGGGGCGCTCCCCCCTTGGGGGGCATGACAACTCTATGAGGGGGCGCGAGAATATTGAAAAGTAGAAAACAAAATATTATATAAAAAATATTAATTATCCGAAAGTAAACAAATAAAATACATTCTGACATAATAAAAAATAAAATACAGATTTAAACTGACATATTACTTATAAATGCATTAATGCTACACAATATATCTTATACTTAATTTAACAATACTAAGTTAAGAACAAGTTTAATAATTACCAGTGTGGTCCCATGGCCTTGCCTTATATAAAATTATATGCAACAATTAACACTTATATTATTAATTTGTACGGTTTATAATTAATCTCATAACTGCCGATCTCTTTACGTGATTCGCTTTCCAATGCCAACCGTTTTCCCCATAGGCACACGCATATGATGTATCGGGGGTGGGGCGATGAATATAGAAGCAAATAATCTAAAATATAAGTAAATCCTTCACACAAACACACATATATCGTCAAGGTAATTTTATTGCATTCCAAAGCATTCGGAATAAGTTTATGGATAGCAGTGCACAGAAAAGACCGTATTTCGGAAAGACGCATATATATGTCCGAGGAAATTAATGATTTGGCTGTGAGCGAGACGTTTATATATTAATTAATGCTTTGCCGGTGGCACTTAACATATTAAATTCGTGTCGTATTTTTACATCCAAGTTTAGTATTATTGAGTTTAATATACTGCTATTGTGTATAAGGGGGGAGCGAAGAAAAGTATGATGGAATATTGGGTCGCGAATGTTGAAACTTTGAGAAGCACTGAATTAAAGTAACATTAGTGTGACTTCTGTTGCTGCAGATTAGATGACAAATAACTTATATCGTAAGATGTAACTTTTAGCAGAATGCATGCTGAATTGGAGTCATCTGCCGAACGGTGTCTTAGGGAGTCTTTAATGTTATTCATCTCTGAAAATAATGACTCAGAAGCCTAAGGGGATGAAAAAATATGGTTAAAATGGCAGTTTCTTCAACTAGTTTCAAATGTGCTTGAAATCAAATACCCGCCCCTCTTGACCGATTACTCGCGTTTGTTCGCAATACTTCATCGTGAACTTTGTTATTTTGAACGGTGGAGTGCCCAAAATATTGTGTCACGTGCCATCAGATCGCCATCCCTGATATAAGGAATTCATATTGTTAGAAAAGAGAAGTGTAACTTTTATACTATTAATAACTGTAAAATATAATTCAATCTTAAAAGAAAAAGAAAAATAATAGACAGGATATGCTTGGATTTTCTTTAGAGCGTGAAAGAACTATCATGAAAATTCCTGATATTTTTTTATTAGGAATTTAAATCAGGAAAATAATCAACAAGTTTAGAATGGTTTTTCTATTTCACTTTTTCTCTTCACACATATTATTCAGCCTTGACTGATTATATATAAGATAAAGAGAACCAGGACGTTTTAAAGAATTCAGAAGTTAGGAAAATTTTATCGAAATAACAAAAGAAAAGTCAACTTTTTTCACAAGTCCTGTATCTTAGTTATATGTCACATATCTCAGATATGTGATATATTATTTATTCAGCTCGATTGCAGTTTGTAAAATTCTTATATAATTGGCTCTTTTTCCCCCATCTAATTTTGTTAATGCATTCTATAATAAATTAAAGTGCTTCAAAACTAACCTTAATCAGTTCAACTATATCAAAGCTATTTATAAAATTTCTGATTGAATTAAATGTTAAAAAAAATTTAAAAGTTTAAAAAAGTGACAAGTTTGAAGATTACATAAGTTTTGATTTTAGAGTTATAGCTTGTAATTAATTTGGGAGAGAAAACTGTTTGAAATTAAATGAGTAATACTTCACAGAGATTGAACAAAATCATCCATTTGAACCCTAAATATATAGATGATATAACATGTATTGATTTAGTTATTGTGATATTTTTGACAAAAAAGTATTAATATCTGGTGTATTTAAATCAATAAATTAAATTTATCAAATAATTCTTTATCTATGAGAATTAGAAATACACATATAAGTATTCTACACTGAAATTATTGATACATGTCATAAGGATCCCAAAACATATACACTTTTCAATTAATTAAAAATTATATTAACAGTTTATTTTTTATATAACTGAAGGTCATTTTTATTAGTATAAAACTCTTTTTTATTTACAATTATGTTTTAAATTCATAGTAGATTTCCTTCAACAAAAATGTAGAAAAATGTTGCCTAAATGTAGTATATTTTTCAATTACTTTTTATTGATAGTGTATTAGTTTCTCATCGTATTTGTGATGAAACCATCAACTGGCTGAATGAAAAATGTAAAACGGAAGAGTACATAGCGGTTGATGATATCAAAAGCTTAGAAACTCTGCATCGGAAACAAGAAGTAAGCTTCAGAGGCTTTTTATAACGTATTGACTTGAATTTAATTAATGTGATAAATTGTAATCAAATCAAATTTAATTAAATGATGAAATTAGATATTAAATAGTTTATTTTTCTAGAATGTATTTCAATGCAACAAAGAGTGATACTCTGTCTAATAACTATCCAAAAATTATAAGTCTATATGTGACTGAATAGAATTTGTTATTATATAAACTTATCTTTTCCCTATTAAAGAATTACTCGTTAAGATGAAACACTCGTGTGTTAACAATTGTAAAAATTGAAATTAATCAATGCATATTTCATTATGCTTCTAATAAACTAATTTTTTACCCTACTTTTCTAACGTTAAACAAACAGAAACATCAGAGACTCACAGAATTTATAAAAATTTTAGTATAAAAAGATTTTTGGAATTTTTTAAAAAGATAGTGCAAGGGACCGAGCATATAATTTCAATAATACACATAAAAGGAGAATAGTAGAATCACTTATTCATGTGATGGAATTCATTTTTAATACTGCTATATATGCATTATATTTAGATATGATTTCTTTATGGTGTATTCATTTTTCTTGCACTCGCATGAACTCGTGACATTATATAACAGAACATAAAAAGAGTAATAAAAACGGAAAACAGATAAAAGAAGTGCATCGAAGCAATAAAAAGTTCTTCTCGAAGTGAACGAATAATGTCTATTATCAAACTAGCTTCTTTAAAAAATACCCAACCTTCTTGATTATAAATCTTAATTGCTTATAGATTAGAAAATCGTAAAGAAAAGGGAAAATTTTGTATCCTTTCCAATAAAACTGGACTGCAATTTTATATAACTTATAAGGACACGTAAGGAGATAATATATAGGGATATACATTAGAACCTGTTTTTGAGCGGTCCTTTTTGATGCGATTTGTTTCGTGCGATTTTTTTTCTGTGCGATCCTTTTTATGCGGTATATGAATTTCAACGATTTTGGCGTAACTGTAATGCTTTCTATCAATATAATAGTGGCGTAACATAGAATGTTAGAGGCCCCCAGCAAAGTCAGGTTTTTTGCCCTTAATATTTTATAAATTTGGTAAACACGTACAAGGCGTCAGTCATGCCTTGGGACCCCCTAGAGTCCCGGGTTTGGTTTCGGGGGTGTACGTTACGCCACAGTAATGTACATATATACACTTCAAGACTATTCATTTGTTATAAAAAGTCTCCCGACATTGCACGTTCAGTTGCTTTCTCTCAACGCGCCAACAGCCCACGCTTGATAGAAGCCGAAACTTTTAAATGACTGGCATTATCAATAATTTGATAAATTATGTAGACGGGCAAGATCCAAATTCTTTTAGAGTGAATAAAATATGAGCAGGAATACAGCTTTCCAACAAATTGAGAAATCATTTTTTTAAAAAATAGATACCAATTCCAAAAAAAATATGAAATTTAAAAAAAAAAAAACTTGGATCACGCTTCTCTAGTTACCGTGACATTTACAAGTAACTGACCAACCAACCTTCGTCTCAAAAACTTTTCTCTTACTTTATGATGCCAAAAAATAAATCAACTGAAATGGTAGCTTCAAGTGATGAAAAGCGATTTTGAACTGATTCATCACAAGAAGCTGAGTGCTTTGGATTACGATGAGTAGCAGTGAATTATGTATGTACATTTGGAAAACTTCTCCATGTATACAACGCGAAACGAAATGTTTTTAAAATGTTTCCATGTGTAATTTAATTATTTATTTTGTCATGGAAGTACTTTCTGATAAATTTCGTAAATGATTGGCTTATTTTCTAAGTGCAACTTTTTTTATGCGGTCCCTTTCTACCGCATAAAAAAAACTCTGTAGTATCTCTATGAATTTGTTTGTTATATATAAGAATTTATGAAATTTTCGAATATTTTTTTTGTGTGGTTATTTTTATGCGGTCCCTATCTACCGCACAAAATCAGGTTCTACTGTATATTATAAAATATTAGAGAAAACAAGAAAATTCATTTAAAACAATTGCCTAATGTTAATTAAACAAAGAGAACTAGAGACGAGATCCTGGCTTTCCATTTGAATGAATGTGAGGAAAAATAGGGGGGGGGGAGATGAATAGATAAATGAAAAGCACGTTTCCTCGTCATTTTAAATAATATACACTAAAAAGGGCTGACAAAAAGATTGCGCAAGTATTTTTGTTGAGTTTGCTCCGATGACGCTTAAATCGAATGAATCGCAGTTGAATAAACAGAATAAAGCATAATAATTTACATGTTGAATGCAGTGAATCATGAATAATAGTTTATGTTCAAATCAATCTATCCAGCATCATTTTTTTCCTTCGTCAGATTTGTGCGTACTGCAATGTTTCAAATTAGTACAATGTGCCTAAAATGATACTGTGAAATTTTATTACTTATTATAATTAAAAGAAAAATATTCATGAATAAATTTTTTTCTCTTTAAAAAATAGGTTTTTAATCAACATTGATATTGATTTCGGATTTGAATGCATGCATTCGTTGTTTTAATTTCATTAACTATTCCCTTGCAGCTTAACTGTGTTAAAATAGCATATTAAAATAATACTTGTTAAATTCATGTTATTTCGTATGCATCATCAATTCTGTTTCACCTACAGGCAATTGAAAGAGAGCTGGTTCCGGCAGAAGAACGTGTTAAGCAAGCCCATGTTCTTGCAGAAAAGTATGCAAATATGTTTTGTCATTTAGCTCAAAGAAAGTTTAACAGTTTTTACAATTACTTACAATTACAATTATTTTTATAAATACATGTAGTATATAATAGTATTTATTGAATTAATTATCACGATTGAGACTTTTTTTAGAAGATGAATTTTGTTTATTTATTTCTTATTTCAGCGTTATAAGTTCGTATCCAGACCAGAGTGATTCTATTAAAGCGAAAATTCGTGCACTGGATGACCAGTGGGGAAAATATCAGGTAATTCACACACACAGACACATTTTCCATTAAATTTATAAAGATACTATCCCGCTATTTTATAACGTATTTAAATACGCGTCATGAAATAAAGATGTCACTTATACAAGTACTAATTAAGTTGATTAATTTTGACATTAATAGATACAAAGATAAAAAAACGAAAAATAATCGATAAAATTGCCTGAAATTAAATATATATTTCTTTGTATATGTAATGATTTATGCATTGTCATAAAATCTTAATTCATCAAAAGTTAATTCATCATTCAAAGAAGTTAGTTTTAAATATATGTGCCTCAAAAACAGGATAAAATACTTTTAATAAGCACATCGAATTGAACCTGATTCTGAATTTAAAACTAAATTCTTTCCTCTACTTTTACTTGTCTGGGCGATTTAATTTTGCTTGAAATGTGTCAAGTAACTTACTTTCCTCTACTAATTTCATAATATGTCAAATTTATCTTTTGTTATCGTGTGACCTAATTTATATAATAACACATTTAAAACATATTCGTGAAGGCAAGTGCGTTCATTTTGCCTTTTATTTTCTTGTAAATGTATTAAGAAAGAAGTGTCAAGGTTTTGTTCAGTATAACATAGAATATAAAACAATGCTATGCGGTTTTGTTCGGTCTAATTAGTAAAATATAAACGTGGAGAAAAAAAACTGGCTTTTTAAAAAACATTTTGAAGAACACTTTAAAATTTTTTTGAATATTTTGCAAATAATTTTAGATTTTACTGTAATATCTAATGTGTTATTTTTGTTCTGGATATAAAATATCATTTTTTAATAGAGAGGAAGTATTTATAAATAAATGACGATGTTGAAGAAAGAAGACTTAAAACAAATACAAAAAAATCACACAATGAAAACTGCACAGAATGGGAAATATTTCTAAAAAAGAATGTCATTCTATTCTAGTTTTTCCCTTTTTTTAATCTTATTTAGAGCTCAAGCTCTTTATTTTTATGTACGTTTCACAATGTAAAATTATTATACCTACATTAATGAGTTATGCCCTTCTGACACGGAAGGAAAAATTCAAAATCGAATTCCCATCGCACATTTCCTTTTCATTCTCTTCCTTTTTTTTGGACATTTTATTTATAAAAATTCTCATGGACAGATAATTACATTGAAGTTAATAATGAAAATATCATAGGAGAGGAAAGAGATTATCTTTAATTGCAAGCGTAAGTTATATTTTTATTCATTCTTCTGAAGGTATAAAAGAGCGTTCACTTCTTGTATTTCTACTTTAAATGTAAAATAAGAAATAAATATATAATATTGATGTTAAAGGAAGCTAGAAAATAGGATAGCTGTTAATTCAACTTCAGAAATTTTATGATTTCGAAATTTTAATTTTCTTTTAAGAGTTTTCTGTAAGTCATTTTACAAAAAGTAATTAAAATTGTTTCATTTGATTGTAATACTCCTATACAGTGAAAATAGCATTTAACACGAAACTGGGAGAACTGAAATATTTTTCCGGGTTAAGAAATTTCACGTTAAAGAATATAGCAAAAAAACAACACCAAAAAACAATAAAAAACAAATATATATTGAACAATATTGAGTGTATATATATATATATCACACAGAGTACATTTTATTTAAATAAATTTGCATATAAGCACTTATTTAATAAAAATCAGTGAAACAAAGACATTCACACGAACTTAATGAAATTTAATTCAAAATTTTCAAGTTTTTTGAAAAGCAAAACATTTATTAAATTTTTGGAAAATGGTCTTATATTTTTCTTTGCATTGTTTTTTTTTGGCATCAAGTTGTCAACAAATTGCTCAATGTCTTCCATTTATTTGTAACCGATTTCCAAAGCCAATCTAGGAGAGATGAGATGTTTTTCTGTGGGGGTGGAGGGTGAATGATAAACAAAATTGTCGAGTATCACAGGCTATTCCGAGGATACTTTAAAGCCAAATTGCCTCCTTTGTACGAAACATATGAAACCATCTCTCATTCATTTCAAATCCCTCTCAAATCTCACCCATGTGGCTAGTATTTTCCGTATTTTGTTTATTCCCAGAAGAAAAAAAAATTATTTTCGTGTTAAGAGAAAAATGCATAGTTTGTCGGGACCGAAGGATTATTTTGCGTTAACCGATGTTTCGTCTTAAGAGTTTTTGCGTTAAACGCATTTTACTGTATTTCGAAATTTTAATTTCCTTCTCGAAGGTCTGTTTTCTAAGTCTCTAAGTCTGTCTTCCATAGGTCTCTGGCTCTAAGTCTGTTTTCCATAGGGTTTGCAATCCCGTGTCATATTTTCAATCCCGGGATTACATTATCCAAATGCCGGGATTAGGATTGGACTATTTATTAAAAATACTTACATAGTTGAAATTGCATAATAAAATTGAAAATATAATTAAAAATTGATTTAATATTATTTTAATGAAACAAATTTAAAAAATTAATTTATCATAAAAAACAAATAAAAGTAGTACATAATGAAATTTAAAAAAAAGCATTTCTTCATTTCTTGTGTTTCTGTAAATAAGCTTATAAAAACACAGCTTCTCCAGCGTTTCATCATTGAAACGGCTTCTTATTTTTGTTAAAAATTGTCTTGTCGAAGAAAATGCACGTTCGGATTCTTTAATAGTAGGTATTATCGTCATTAAATACGAGTATGTTCTTTTCAGGTAGTCATCACGCCTCCCTCCATTTTCAATACAAAGACATTTCTTTTGAATTTTTGATGGCAGTGTCTCAAATCTTATAGACTACATTGGTGCATGTGCCTTTTTGATAACTTCATTTAGTTCTTCTGCTACACTTAATAGTTTTTGTATATAAATTGATCCAGTTATTGAATCAGAATGTGAATCAATTTCAAGTGTTACCTCATTTGAAACTGAAGATACATTTGCATGAACTGTTAGTAATGCAATGGGATTTGAAGTGTCTCAAGTTTTCCAAGCAGGTCCGCTATTAATTAACGGCATTTAATTGAAGAAGGAACTGTGACAAAATCTATTCTTGGGATGTTGTTTATATTATTGTGTAAGCATTGCAGTGAGCCACTTAGATCTGTGCAACGTTCTCCCATACGAGAAATAGAGCTCTGCATATATTTTTTTTAACCTATAGCACTTATAATTGTACAAAAAAGTTCTACGCACACATTTCAAAATCAAAACATAATTTTTTAAAGAATTAAATTCTTAGAAAATTTTTATGAGAAAATTTTTTTTAAATAGAATTTAGAAAAAAATAAATCCAATAATTAGTTATTTTAATCCCGGGATTTCCGGATTGGTAAAAAAACCGGGATCCCGTGGTTTCGGAATTCTGGGACTGAAAACCCTACTAGATATCTTCCAAAAATTCTAATTGCCTCTGTCCAAGTTAGCTGGCACCGGACATCCTGAGGGTGGGATAAATGTCCGTTTTCTGACACCACTCGCGATGAGGAGAAAGTTACAGAAGAAAATAAGAGAAAACATATCAAATTTCACGGTTTAACCTTGTGATAGCGGTCGGTTCCTACTTACATCTGAACCCTCTTGTCTACCTGTAAACCCAGCTAGATTTGTGGGAGAAACTGAATGATTCACAGACATGATTTCAATCTAATCTATTAGTTGCAAATATATAACAGAACAACAGAAAAACAGAATTTATATAATATACATCATTTACATAATCACGTTTCCTTACTCGATGAAAGTTGGTGGAAATAAATATTTTCCGTTAAGAGTCATGAAGGGATTAGTAGAACCGCGTATAGATCTGTCACGACCTACACTATCTCACCGAACCCGTCAAGGTTCAACAAGTAAGAAAACTGACATTAAACATATGCAGTACAAAAGAAGTAAATAGATACATTAAATGTAATACTAGATTTACAATACTTTGAAAAAAAATTTCAATATACACTCATGGACAAAAAAATTAGCGCACCAAGAAGGAGTCGTCAAAATGAAAGGAAATTTTTCATACGTAATGACTACATTGATACAAGTAAATGATTAGAAAATCAAAGAAAAAGGCAAAAGAACAGAGGATTTAATACCCTGATGAACCCCCTCTAGAGCGAATGCACGATGCGATACGATCGAGCATTGAGGCATACAAGTTCTGTATGATGTCTTGAGACATTTCATTCAATATATGCTGTAACCTTACCTCTAATTCGTTCAAACTCGTGGAATGCCCAACTTGCAGTCTCAAATGATCCCAGATATACTTGATTGGAGACAAATCTGGGAATCGGGAAGAACAAGGAATGGTAGTAACAGTGTGGAAACAGTCTTGTGACACCCTTGCCGTGTGAGGTCGAGCATTGTCTTGTTGAAAAATGGCTCCTAGGAGCATGAGTGGCAACAGATGTGGTTGCAGGATGTCATGGACATACCGCTGGGCTGTCATGGTGCCACAGATCAATACTAAGGGTGACCGTGTATTGTAGGCAATGGCACCCCATACCATCACACCAGCAGTGGGAGCGGTGTGTCGCTGTAAAGCAAAGGACGAATTGAGGCGTTCACCACGAGGTATCCACACACGAACACGATTGTTATCACTGCTGAGATTGAATCTGGATTCGTCGCTAAAGATGACAGGGTTCCATTCGGCTGCAGTCCAGATTCCTCGTGCACGGCACCACTCCAAACGGAGGCGTCGATGAGTGGCCGTCAAGGGCAGCACACGGAATGGGTGCCGCTATCCCAAATGTCCTTCAGCTTCGTATGGTTCGAAAAGACACAGGGGCCCCTAATGAAGGTGCTACCTGTACTTGGATGGTGGCCGATGAAGCAGTTGGCTGTACGCGTGCATTTCTTACGATGTGTTGGTCTTCTCGGTGACTGGTCTGTCGATGGCGTCCTGAGCCTGGTCTTCGTGTAAATGACATCTCTCCGATCCACTGGTCCCAACATTCCCTCACAACACAATCAGAGCGGCCTAATTGACGAGCTACTCGCCTAGCTGACCACCCAGCTCCCATCATGCCGTTGATTCTCCCCCTTTGAAACTGCGACAGCTGCTCATATTGTTTTCGAAAACGGCGTAATGGCATGTCTACCTCAGCGCTTCCTTTGTAAGCGATTTAGCACACTCAAACAAACTTTGGTTACCTGTTTTATACTCTGCGGAGAACGACGTTAAATACCCTCTACCGGCAATACGTAATGCGCAATCACGCTGCATTTCTAATCATTTGCATACTTCCCCGACATGTACCTTCATGCCAAGTTTCGTTACGATCCCGCAATTATTTCTTGGTGCGCTAATTTTTTTGTCCATGAGAGTACAATTCAAACAAAAATTAAATACCGGGATTAGTTATTTTAATCCCAGGATCCCGGGATTTGAATAAACCACCGTGATCCCTGGGATGCAAACCCTAGTATTACAAAATGTAATTAATTGTTTAATTTGGTTGTAATGTATTTTATTAAGTAAGTATTCCAACACACATAACCGACGAACATTTATAGTATGAATTTTTTTTCATTTCATTCTCAAATTGACTAGATTCGTAATATATTTTTTGCCCTATTTTTCCAATGGGAGAGGCCAATTTTCTTACACTTATAATGAAATGGACATTTATAAGACGAAAACTATCAGTATTGAAAACTTTAATAGTTATAATAATAAATATTGAGTTATATCGCTTGAAAAAAGGGGGAAAGAAAAGAGGCTTCATGTGGTGATAATTATTAAGTGGCCGTGGTAGCTAATAATCACGATTTCTTGACCTGTGATATATCAAATGATTCACGTGTTAAAAATGTTAATTGTACAAATCCTTCATTTGCTGAAAATTTGTTGAGTGTCGGGATTAATGCACGTAAAATTTACCAGGACTAGAAAACCTTACGTTGACTTGGTGGGAAAAATAGAAGAGGGAGAGGAAGCCTTCTCATCACTTGAACGTGATTCAAAATTATGAGGTCCCTCGTTGGAGACTTGTAAATCTTATCGTTGTATGCAGGGAAGTCTTAAAGCATGGGCCAACTGGACTCAGGCCCAGGGTCTCACCCTCGGTGGGGACCTCGTTTCGTTCTTGACTCTGTTTTAATAAGATCATGATCCGGATAATTTAAATGGTCAAATAATATTCCCGTACATATTCTCCGAAAAACAGGGCATTTCAAACAGCATGCCAACTGGCAAAAGTGGCCAGACAGTTTTACTATATGAAGACTATTGTCCATGTCAAAGCATAGACCTAATACCATTAACAAACATTCAACTCATTGAGTCGAAAAGCGGCCATCGATCGAGCCGGTTTGTGAGATTGTGAGTCGTACACATTGATTTGTTTCAAACGACCGTTTGTACGAGTATTTGACATTGCCTGCTATATACTGTTTACTTTTAAAGATCATAGGTAGGACCTACTTCTGCATAGGTGCCCAGGGTCTCAAAAATCTTTTAGATTTCTCTGGGCAAAGGCCTTCAAGAAGTCTTAAGACGTCCCTGGTTTCTTCCTTCAAAAATCCTCTTGAATATTGATTTTTAAGAATAGTGAGTTTATGGTTATTAGGCTATCAGAAGAATAAATTTTGGCAATAAAACTTGGACATTTATAAGGGCTATTATGTTACATGAAATGTTTCTCTAAATTTTCATGATATCCTTTGAAAAGAATTCTATGCCATGCGTCACAAAGAAACTGCCATATGATAAGGGTAAATTAGAATAATAAAATTATAAGAAGAAAAATATATATGTGATAATTTTTTCTTTTACTCTGTACTTTTCTTGCTTGACATTGGCTTTGCATCTTTTATATACACTGCTGACCACCGTAAATGTAACACCCTGAAGGAAGCACGCAAATAACATAAAATTTACAGCATGCATTAGCGGAGGTGAGATATGCAAATGATTAGAATTTCAGCGCAGACACACACATCACGCACTCCTGTGGCGCCACCTCAAAGCGCTATTTAAGGCTTGGAGATTTCGACGATTTCAAGTCCGGCAGTTGTGTTTTTCTTGTGGTTTTTTCAAAAAACGATCAGTTGTGTCTCGTAGAAAACAGCGATCAGCTTTTGATCAAGTATCCGAGCTCGACAGAGGAAGGATAGTGGCCTACCGAGATTGTGGATTATCTTTCAGGGAAATCGGTAGTCGTGTTGGACGAAACCAAGCAACTGTAATGCGGATATGTGACCGTTGGATGCAAGAGGTTACGACGGACCAACGTGGTCGATCGCATCCACCTCAGTACACCACTTCACGTGAGGACACGCATGGCAGTGACGGATCGCTCAGTCACATCACGAACCATAGCACATCGCATTGATTCTGTAACGCATCATTCAGTGTCTACACGTACCATTCGACGCCGTTGACAGCAGAGAGGTCTGTCCGCAAGACGTCCATTGCTTGGGCTACCCTTGACGCAGAACCACAGACGTCTCCGCCACCAATTGTACGATGAAAGAAGGATGTGGGCGGCACAATGGAATGAAGTTGTCTTTACTGACGAGTCACGCATCTGTCTGCAACACCACGATGGTCGGATTCGAGTCTGGAGACAGTGGAGAGAAAATGCTGAACAGCTGCGTTATCCACCGCCACAATGGTCCTGCACCGGGTATTATGGTATGGGGTGGTATTGGATATCTCTCTCGCACTCCTCTAGTACGCATTGCCGTTACTTTAAACAACCAGTGCTACATCTCCGAGGTGTTGGAGCCAGTTTTCCTTCCTTACCTTCGGGGCTTGGCCACAGCCATATTTCAACAGGATAATGCACGACCACACGTGGCACGCATAGTCCAAAAGTTCTTCGTCAATCACCAGATTGAATTGCTTCCCTGGGCCGGCTCGCTCTCTGGATCTTTCACCCGTAGAAAACATGTGGTCCATGGTTGCTCAACGATTGACCCAGATTACAAGCCCCAGCAGCCACACCAGATCAACCTTGGCAACGTGTGGAAGCTGCTTGGTATGCTGTACCCCAAGAGCACATCCAAAGTCTCTTTGAATGAATGCCGAGGCGTGTGGCAGCGGTGATCTCCAACAATGGCGGCTAGTCTAGCTACTGATTCTGGCAGGAACCACACTTCACAGAAGTTTATAAATTGAATCATTTGATACTTGGTCAACATGTTATCTACAAAATAAATTTTGTTGTGCTATCTCTTGTCTTTCTTGGTATTGCATTTATGGTGGCCAGCAGTGTACATACCTTTTAGAAGAAATCATACTCGAGCCGTTACGGACGTTACGGATTTACTCATTTTCGGAGTGGCCACCTCCGAAATTTGACTTTTAAGGATGGAAACAAAGTTCTTCCGACTTGTGTTAGGTGCTCTGCCTGCCATTTATCTCCAGAACATATTCTTGACTGCTTGGAGCTTACAAAACAAGATCTCAATAAGACCCTCAAATGGTGTTGGACTTTTTGAGAGTGAGGGAAATTGTGGACTTGGTCTAGCTTGGCTAGACATGGAGATGAGCATCAACAACAGCATACCTTTTAAACTGTGTATTTTCTGTTCAAGTGAGTGAGAGAATATTAACGTCGCACTGATTAGCAACACGAGGGCTTTTGGCGACGGTCCGCATAATTTTGAACCATGGTCAAGTGACGCGGACGACACCTGAGCTGGCACCCCCTCTCCTAACTACCACACCACACGAATGGGAGGACGTTTGAGCTCTCGACAGATTTAACATGCATCGTACCCCTACACGGTGGGTCTTTAGTGGTACTAGGATCGAACTCATGACACGCTAGCCATGATCCGATGCCTAGACCACTCGGCCACCGCGGCCGTGTAATTTCTGTTCAAACAGGTTTCGCTAAAACTCACTTCCTCCAGTGGAAAAACAGATTTTGACAAAGTTTGAGGGGAGGTTGTGAGTTCTCGGGACACCAGTTTGTGGCTCTTAGCCTCTTAGGGTGAGGTCCTTTTGAGGATTCCTCCAATGACCCTCATGTTGCTTCTTAGTGTGGAGTTAAGAAAAAATAAGCTAATAGGTTTTTAAGAATTAAACATAGTCAAATACAGTTAATGATAGCTTTCATTGATATTAGGACCCCCCCCCCAAAAAATCTTTTTTATTGGTTATTCGTACTGAAGAAAGATTGAGGACGAATTAGTTATAATAATTGCTTAATAGTAGATAAATCTGACCATATTTTAAGCCAAATGAGCTCCAACTAGATGAACAAAATAAAAACTCTAAAAAATGCAAATCGTTTTGCTGCGTGTGTATTGTAAATAAATATTTCGAAAAACATAAAATATACTTCAGTAGTCAAATTGAAAGTTTTCATTCTCAGTTTTCAGGGAACATATATTCATATACATCCGAATAAATACTCGCAAATAGTAAAAATATTAAGATTATACATCTGTATAAAAATTGAAATGACACCAAATATTTTATATTGTTAAAATAATTCTTTTTAAAAATATGTGTGAACTACAATATATATATATATACAGGGTGTTTCATAAACGATGAAAGTAACTGTAAGGGGTGATAGTACACATCAAGACGAGTAAAAGTAAATAGGAAACCAAGTGTCCCAAACGTCTTCCGTAGGAGAAAGGCGCCATCAAAGTTTAGGGTCCTAAATTTCAAATGATGATAAAAAACGGAAAAATGGATCGATTCATTTGCAGTTTTCACTAAAATCATTCTTTAAATTAGTATTTTCTTTAAAAAAAAATTTTAAAGACAAAGTTAAAAAATGCCGTTAGAGGGCGCTCTAGACTTTGGAGTACCGAACAACTACCTTTTACCAGTATTTTTTTATTTTGTTAAATGTTTACAAAAGCTTAGATTTTAACTTGAATTTTGAGCGCAAAATTGAAACCATCGGGAGCGGTTAAGTGGTGCAAATGTAACCGCGTTCAGGGGGGGGGGATTGAAATGCAAGTATGTAATGATCAAAATAAAAAACGATAAAGCAAACTTTAAGAGGCGATAGTACAACACCAAAACAAGCAACATTCATCAAAGAAATCATACTCGTAATTTTAACCCGAAGGTGATAGAGGGCGCTGAAACAGATTTCGTTTTAAGAGACAAAAAAGGAAACAAAGAACATTTACGTTATAAAAAAAAGTTTAATTAGAAATGATTACATTAGCTGTTCGAAACACTGACCATTAGAGGCGATGCATGCAGTACAACGGCGAAGAAGGGATTCACGAACCCTCTGAAACACGCCAGGAGTATCGCGCCCCTCTCCTGCAGCTGCCGAAAGTCTGGCGACGAGTTCTTCTGCAGATTCGATAGGAGTCTCATACATAAGACTCTTCAGGTGTCCCCACAAAAAGAAATCCAGGCATGAAAGATTGGGCGATCGCACTGGCCAAGGGACAGGACCACCTCGCCCAATCCATTGATTTGGAAAGGTTGCGTTTAGATAATTTCGCACCTCTGGCGCAAAATGAGCTGGTGCTCCATCCTGCTGGAACCACATTACTCGCCGGATACGAGGGGGAACATCTGTCATCATTTCCGGCAGCACCTGTTGCAGAAAGGTAAGATATTTTTTTTCATCCAGGCGTTCTGGTAGAAGATAAGGTCCAAGTAGATGGTCACCAATTATTCCTGTCCAAACATTTATGGAAAATCGTCGCTGATATGCATGTGTAGAAGACGCATGTGGATTTACATCTGCCCATTGGTGGGAATTGTGGGTGTTAAATGTACCATCACGTGTAAATGTACATTCATCTGTAAAAAGCACATTTGCACCAAAATCGAGATTTAGGGTGTTCTTCTGCAGATACCAGCGAGCAAAATCCATTCGACGAGGAAAATCCCTTTGAGTCAGTTCCTGGACTCGTTGGACATGAAAAGGATGCATACTTTCATAATTTAGTACTCGCCATGTCGTGGAGGGTGATACTTCAATTTGACTAGCCACTGCTCGCATGCTTGTATTTGGATGAACAGCCACCATATCCAGAATCTTTTCTTCCACAGCTACCGTTCTGTTAGACTTCACACGGCCTGCATTTGAATGTGCACCAAAAAAGGATCCTGTCTCACACAACTGTCTGTGCAAACGCACAAATGTTTTATCATTGGGTAACCGCCTGTTGGGAAACTTTTTTCCGTACAATCGTCGCGCCTCTGCACTATTCCCATTTGCAGTTCCGTAGATGAAGTGCATATCAGCCTTTCCTTGATTAGTGAAGGGCAACATCTTTCGTTACGTTTGTACCGTGCTTTACACTTGCACACTCGGGTCAGTGGCTTTTATCTTAATAACAATTTGCATATGCGTTCTTCTTCTTCCCCATATCACAATTTCATGTTCTTCTTCCAGAAACTTGCAGCTATAACGCTTGCGTGGATAAAATTTGAAGATGCTCTAACACGTTTGCGTTTGAATTCAAATCATGCATTTTCTTATCAACGTTGATTGTTTTTATGTTGTACTATCGCCTCTTAAAGTTTGCTTTATCGTTTTTTATTTTGATCATTACATACGAGCATTTCAATCCCCCCCCCCCTGAACGCGGTTACATTTGCGCCACTTAACCGCTCCCGATGGTTTCAATTTTGCGCTCAAAATTCAAGTTAAAATCTAAGCTTTTGTAAACATTTAACAAAATAAAAAAAATACTGGTAAAAGGTAGTTGTTCGGTACTCCAAAGTCTAGAGCGCCCTCTAATGGCATTTTTTAACTTTGTCTTTAAAACTTTTTTTTAAAGAAAATACTAATTTAAAGAATGATGTTAGTGAAAACTGCAAATGAATCGATCCATTTTTCCGTTTTTTATCATCATTTGAAATTTAGGACCCTAAACTTTGATGGCGCCTTTCTCCTTCGGAAAGACGTTTGGGACACTTGGTTTCCTATTTACTATTACTCGTCTTGATGTGTACTATCACCCCTTAAAGTTACTCCTATCATTTATGAAACACCCTGTATATATATATATATATATATATAATAATTGAATCGTTTTGGAATTGATGAAACTTATGAATGTGAAACTTGGTCCATGTCTCAACCACATGAGAACATGATAAGTATCTAGGAAAGGATTTTAAGATTCATTTTTGGAGGAATTCAGGAAAATGGAACGTGGTGAAGAAGATCAAATTTCGAGCTCTATCAATCATATAAAGAATCTAACATCGTTAACTTCGTCAAAATACAATGAATTAAATGGGCAGGTCACGTTGCCAGAATGGATAAACACCACACCACTAATAAATTATACTTTGAAAAAAAAACTAAAAAACACGCTTTTATACTGAATCGAACTAAAAAGTAAGAAAAATAATTCTTAAAAAAGAATAAAATGATTAACAAGAAAATGAATGTCATCGTGGTAAAAGCGTGGGGTGCTTTGTACTACATTTTTAAACTAATTCAGCTTTTCGGAATAAAAGTTAAAATTTATGACAATTCATACATTTATAGAACACCCCACGCTTTTACCCCAATGACATTTATTTTTTTGTTAATCACTTTATTCTTTATTAAGAATTATTTTTTTTCCTTTTTAGTTCAATTCAGTATAAAAGCGTGTTTTTTAGTTTTTTTCAAACTATTATTTATTTTCCATTTTTTTAGTTCGAACTACAATAAAAGCGTGTTTTTTAGTTTTTTAAACTATCATTTATTTATTGTTAAATTTATCCTTGAGTTTGATATTTGAAGCTGGAATTACGTGGCTGTAGAATTAGTCTTGCTCTTCAATGGATATTAATTAACGGGTCTGAAGTGTATTTATTCCCTCTGTTTACGAGGCTTTGAATGAGTCCCGTATCGTTATATTAGATTCCGTCTCTTTTGAACAGGTCAAACAAGTAAAAGTGTGTAAAGAAGAAAAAGTTCGAATTAAACATTTTTTTTAATGTACCATGTTTTTATATAACGGACTAAAAATTATAAAATTCCTCCTTTTCGTTTTGGTTTTCTTTTTTAACATTTTCATGCATTGTTATCCACTTCTCATCTATGGTCCAAATTTCAAGTCTCTAGCTCCTCGGGAAGTCACACAGTTTAAAATCAATTACAAAATTCCACCCGGACAGACATTAAAGAAAGCGAGTTAATAAAAGCATGGTAATATGAAGTGTCAATCATTTATTCACCTTTTAAACGTGTTCCTTTCATGTTAATTCGTATCATCACTTCTAAACGTATTGCTTTATAAAAATAAAAAAATATTTAGCACTTAGAACGCAAATTATTTTTTTTCCACATGCACGAGCCTTTTTTTTTATTTTCATTTTCAGAAAAATGTTTATATTATGCTTAGAATTGCTAACACACACCCACCCTCCAATTTCTCAGATACAAAAAACTTTTTTTTGTTTTATTTCTATTAATCGCAAGTGTATTTTGTACTTGAATAAAATTAACTTTAAATTCAAAACAGTTGCTTTAGGGTTACACCTTATTCTTTAGTCGCTAGATCTGAAATAAGTCGCCAAATTTGGAAATGATGTATGAAATTAGTCGCCATATATCTGGAAATGGTACTTGGAACAAGTCGCCAAATTTAAAAATGATATATGCAATAAATCGCCAAATCTGGACGTTTTATCTGGAATTGTCACCAAATCTGATTATCCTTATTCCTGACGATCCTGAAAAGGACAATGGGACAAAATTATGAAATTATTGTATTGTCATCAGTCCTTGACAAGTATGCGAAATTTCGAATGAATCCGATCTTTTTAAGTGGGTAAAAATCGAGTTCTAAGATTCCGTTACATGCAAGTGAAACTTATAAAAGCGCGCTAAAAAAGTCTTCAATGCCCAACCAATTAGCACACAAAGAAAGGGCAGGCCACATCATAGATGGATTGATAACCTGGAAAAAGATGTCCTAGTTTTGAGAACTATTAATTGGGAAACACTAGCAGGAAGTAGGCTGGGATGGAAAAAGCTTCGTGAGAAGGCCAAGGCCCACTCTGGGCTGTCGAGCCACTGAGGAAGGAAGGAATTGAATGGCTGAAGACAATATGTAGGCGATGTATTAGAGCTAAAATTAGTTCTCAGTATAACCTAAATCAGCATCTTTCAAACTGTGGGGCGTGCCCCCCTAGGAGGCGTAATAACTCTACGAGGGGCGCGCGAACATATTGAAAAATCAAAAATAAAAGATTATTCAAAAACTATTAATTTACTGAAAGTAAACAAACAAAAAAATACATTTGGACAGTATAAAATATAAAATACATATTTATACTGATATAATACACTTATAAGTGTATCAGTACAGTACAATGTATTCTATAATTAATTTAACAATACTAAGTTAAGAACAAGTATAATAGTTACCAGTGGCCTCATAGGCTTGTTTTTAAAATTATATAAAAATTAACACTTATCTTGATAATTTGTACGGTTTATAATTATTTCCTTAACTGTCGATTAAAGGTTACACGATTCGATCCCCAATGCCACCGTTTTCCACGTAGGTAGCGTATGTGATATATTGGGGGGGGGAGAGAAAATAAATGCATAAAAGCAAATCCATCACCTTCGGAATAATTTTATGGATGCAGTGCACAAAACAGGTCGTACTTCTGAAAGACGTATATATACGTCCGAGAAAATTAACACTTTGGATGAGCGAGAAGTTTATATACTCCGGTGGCCCTTAAAAGGATAAAGTCGTATTGTATTTTTAGTGTTAAAATATTGTTTTATTGAATTCAATATATTGTTATTGTATAGTGGAGGGCGATGAAAATTATGATTGAATATTGGGTTGCTAATATTGAAAGTTTGAGAAGCACTAACCTAAATCCAAAAAGTACTCTAATGTTCAAAATTTAGAGAATTTAATGTTCATTCGAATTTTTCAAACAGTACTGAATGAAAGGGAAAACTAATAATATTTCAAACTAGTGTCGATTACATAACCATACACATGCCAATTTCCTTATAACATTCGTTTGCACATTTTGATAACTTTCATGGTGGTTTTTTTTCACGATATTTGGAAAAAAATCAAAGGCAAACAGATAACTTACGAAATCTGGATAAGGGAATGAGATGCATTGTTGAGAAAGTAACGGATTACTGGGAATGTAATGCAACGTCCATCGTTGGGTGTAAATTTAATAGATAGTTTAATGAGACCGAAAAATATTTAGGCGAGGGCCATGATTTTCTCAATTGACTTATGAATTTCTTGCAACCACAAGAACCCAGTTCTCATGGGCTAGTTTCCTAAACATTACATCTCTGTCGGAAGGTCTGTTTAAAGAGAGGCTTACAATTTTCGTCCCGCTCATTTCTGCCCATTTAACATGGTGAAGAGAATATCAACATAGAGGCAGGAGTAAGGGGGAAACCGTTCTATTAAGTAGTGATTCGAGATTCATCCAACGTACTAATTCTCAACGTACCTTCATTTGAAATAACTCCTACTTTAAAAGATTACATTAAGGATTAAATGTTGATATTATGGATCTTTAATTTAATGAAATGTGACTCAAGCTGTAGTAGATAAAAAAAGCTAATTTTATCTAAGAAATTTATCATTACTTTTTCTCTTTGAAGTCAATTTTCAAACATATGTTTTCATATTATATTATACTCATATCGATGATAGGATAACAGGGAAACTAGATATATTCGAATATAATAACTATCTCAATGTATGGATATTTTGTAAAAATCGTTCATAGGAACACCATTTATTTATATCAATAAATATAGAAATAAATATTACTAATGACTTGTGCTGCTAAGAATAACAGATTAAGGTATCGACTACCCCAAAACTGTGAATTTTGCCAAAAATTGACAAGTTTTTTTTATGATTTTATTTTATAGGCCATCTTATTAGCTTTATAAAAATACCAAGTTTATCATTTTCCGTTTACTAGAACAAAAACTACAAGTGTTTTAGTAAAAGCATGCCATTACTTTAAGCAAGATGTCATACTTTCAAACGCGTTTTACTCGAAATGTGATTTTTTGAAAATAATTAAACGGGGCCAGCGATTATTAAAAAGGTTCAAACATAATTAACTGAAATTTTTTCTGTAAGTTCTGTATAATAGTAGAATTGTTTTAACCGTTAGATTTATCAGTCACTGTTTTATTACAACATTTACAGTCCCTTATGTGAATATAATCACTGTCTTTTTAAGCATTTTCATATAGTAACCGAGATAAAGTGCTCTAGTTTTTGTAAAAAAGAAAATATCTCTTATCCTGAGGTCATTTCAAAATTGAATAATATAGCAACACATTAGATTGAAAAAAATCTGAAAATTTGTTCTTAAACCTTTGGTGCAGAATGAGCCACGTTTATGCTATTTTTTGTCAATTGTTACCTATTTTTTCCCATTTTAGTAATAATAATTTCTTTTTCTTTTCTTAATTTTAGCGCATTTTTATTAAAATGCGCTAAACAAATCTAAAAATAACAAAAAAATCCCCATATCTCCTTTTTTTAAAAAAAATAAGTGGTCCCAACCAGTCGGATACCTTAAATTTAAATTAAAGAACATGCATGTATCAGAGGTATCGAGAAAATATTCGAAGGTAATGAGGTGATCAAGAATCATAAGGTGAAAAATAGCACAGATTTGACTAAGCATACGGTGCAGCGCCATAACCCTGTATAATTTATTCACTAATAACAAAATTATCAGTGACTTCAGTGATTAATGCATTGAAACAGACAATTTATTCTGTTTATGACGTCAGTTTGTTATTAAGATATCATTCTAATATCTAACAATATTTCAACATCATTTGCTCTCTTTCAAAGAGTGCACTGAATATCTTGCTAATATCTAAAAAAAAGAGAATGTGTGTAAATTATATAGTACATTTCTAAATTTTATACTCGTACAGTTACTCCTGATGAGTATTAATCGGTTTAATATATTATAATTTTAAGAAACTAAAAAGCCCGCTTTTATAGTTTCGAGCAAAAAACTTTTTTCCACATGCTCGAGTCTTTTTTCATTTACATTTTCAGAAAAACTGGGCAATGGGGGAAATTCGCGACTGACTGGCACCAAGCGAGTAATCACGTGACAAATTGGGCAACAATTGCACGTGCATTTCAATAATGTGGTAGAATCCAATATGCAAGTTGTTGACATTCTTTAGCTTTAATTTATCTAATTAAAATATATGATATCATTGTATTTTATTCATTATTCTAGTGTATATATTTGTTAGGAAAAACTCTCAACAACTCTTTGATATAATTTTTGCTTTATTCTGATTTATTTATCTAATTAGGTATTCGTCTGCTTTAAATAGTGTTAGCTGGTATATTTATTTAGGTTGGGATCCTCTAGCACTTGGTACACAGCTAATAGATATTTTAATTCTTAATTAATTTAGTAGTTATTAATTATATATTTTTGCGCAAGAATGGCTTACAGTATATAGGATCAATACGACTTCTTTTAAAAAACTTGAAACTGTTTGACTATCGAATAACAATTGTATCGTTTCCTTAAAAAGAACTCACTATTATTATCAAATAGAGTCAGTTAAGTGTATATAATATAAAAAATGTCTGTTTATAATTTTAATTCATAATTCAAAGTCAAGAGAAAATATTTATTCTGAAGAAAAACAATTTGATGATAATTTGTGAAAGGAATGTTTACAAAAATTAAATAAATTTTTCTTTGATTTTTACATTTCACAAATTATTGATTTCTAAATTATTAATAATTATTATTTACTGTTAAAAATTGATGTCATTTCTTTCTTTAAATTAAAATAAAATATTCTTAAGGGGAATGATACCATCGCAAAAGGCAAAAATTTTTAGAAATGATCAAATTTAATTTGATGATTTGTTGTTATCTTATTATTATTTTTTTTTGAAGTACATTTTAAACTTGCAAAAACGTTTGTTTCTTGAAGCCTGTGTATATAGATTATTAGGTAAAGTTTTAGATAAATGTAGATAATTATTCTTTGGTGAAAGTGTATTTTTTTCCATCGCCTCCACCGCCCCCCCCCCTTTTTTTTACATAAAATATTAGAGTTGATATGGTATTTATCCTGTCATGAAAATGAATTTTTTAGCACTATATTTACATCAAGTTTGCCTACTTACACTTAAAATTCGAATGAATATTTTATTTTACTGTGGAACAGTTACTGAATGAAAATGAATTTTATTTTTACAATGTATTGCATATAAATACTTTATATATATGTATGTGTTTTACAATATTATGGAGCATTTAAAGATATTTGAAATGTTTCTAATAAAATAACATTCTCCATCTTTGACTGTCTGATTTACTTAGTAATTAATCTTTAAAAATGTTTGAAATTTTTTTTTACAAATGATTGTCTAAAGTAATAAAAGAAAATACTATTTCATTTTTTAGTTAAAGCAATGATTCATATTAACATATAATTTTCAGGATATATTCATTGTAATGTGATTATCCATTATTATGAGTTATTTAACTACATATAAAGTACATAATCAGGGCTAATAATTAACTAAATGATTATAATGAGTTATTTCTACATGTATTAACTGTTTTAATACTTTTCTCTAAGTTGCAGTCACTATAGCAAGTGCTCTTTAAGCACATTAAAATTAATATAAAGAGTTACCTTCAGTCATGCATGTGTACAGAATGCTTAAAAACCTTGTTATATTAAGTATCGAAAAAAAATTGCAAAAAATTGTAACTTTCCTGAAAAAAAAAACATGCATTAAATAAACATGTGTTTGTAATTTTACTCGTTAGTACAATGCTTTGCAGAACTGAATAGTTTTCTATTGGAAATTGCACTTTTATATCTGGGATACTAAATATAATGCATGGGTATGCGGCACTTGGATCACAAATTAATGTTATTAATACTAGTATGAACTATATTAAAAGTTCGCATTACAATTTTTTATGACAAATTGAATACTTTTTTTAATTGTCTTTGTATAAAGTGCCTTTAATATATACGTTGATCTACTTTTTAAAAATTATTATACAATATTAAGGGAATGTTTCATCAGAAAAGGCGCAATAATTATCAGAAATTTAATTATCTTTAGTCTTAAATTTAGTCTCTCTTTTTCTTCTTATTGAATTACATATAGTTTATAAAAAATAATAGTATGATGTATCTATAAACAGATTCTTGTGTTCGAATCTTAGATAATTAAATACTTAAGTACCTCTGTTACTACTCTGAAGATGCGTAAAATAAGTAAAACTTAAGTTAATTAAACATTATATGTTCTCAATATAACTTCATTTAAAATAAACAAAAATTTGCTTAAGTTAACTAACATATTTTACTTTCTTATGTATGATCTAAATATAATTTTATTTAAAATAAAAAATTTGCTTTGAAGTATTTACATGTTTGTGAAAGTCTACACCTCTCCAAAATCCTTTTAGAACAGGTTTCTTTTGTGAAGACAACAATAGTGAGAATAAAGCTTGGTTTAAGCTGGCGTCGGTATTGAAAATATTCTTCAAAGTAATTGCATACATAATAAACAGGGAGGAGATGGTTTATAATCCTCACGTTTCAACATGCTTTCAAAACACTGATATTTTGCCCTGGTATATGAAAAAAAGTGATTGTTTTCGTCAATCATATTTTCATTTATTGATTGAACAACCATTTTAGCAAAATGAGACATTTTTAAAAGTACAATGTGAAACTGCGATAGCAAAATAGTCCTAGCGATGGTAGTAAACAAACGGCAGCGTAATCACGTGACACAGTTTTCACGTGATCGTGACGTCACATTAATTTAGTCCATTGTTGAAATTAAGGTAAGAAATTGCTGACGCACCCTCCCCTTTTACACATAATGAACACTTTTTTTGTTTGATGTATTTATATTAACCATGAGTGTATTCGCTTTAGGATTGTAACTTTACCTTTTTGTCACCAAATCTGGGAATGGGATATGGAATTAGTCACCAAATCTGGAATTATGAAATCGTTAATCGTGATGATCCTGATCAGGACAATGGAACAAAATTATTAAATTATTGTATTGTCATCGGTCCATGACAAGTTCAAAATTTCGAACTAATCCGACCTTTGAAAGTGGGTAAAATATAATTCGAAGATTCTGTTACATACAGGTGAAGCTAATGAAAGCATGTTGAAAAAAATGAATATAGTACTTTTTTTTATATCGACATTGAATGCCATCTTCTTCGAGGAAGAAGTTTGGTGTGGTGTGGTAGTTAGGAGAGGGGGTGCCAGCTCAGGTCTCGTCCACGTCACTTGACCATGGTTCAAAATGACGCGGACCGTCGCCAAAAGCCCTCGTGCAGTTGAACAGTGCGACGTTAATATTCACTCATTCGAGGAAGAAGTATACTCTTACTTGAAGTAGAGTCACCTTGACCTCTCTTAAACATTGCACATGCTCATCAATAAGGCTGTTAATTCTAAATGTGTCAGGCAGTTATTCATGATTAAAATGTTGAATTTTTCAGAAGAGAATTTGTTGTGGTAGTTCTAGTTCAAGTAAGATTTATGATGTCTCAGAATAAAATTGGTAGGATACATCACAGATAAATTGGCCAATTTACTCGCCCAAGATTTAGATAGAACAGAACATATTTACAATATATAAAGTTGCTTCCTTATGTTAGACCTTTCTCACAGATCCTCAGATCAACACCTCTCAAAAGATAGGGGAATTCTTGAATCAGAATTGCTAAGCACAGTTTTCTGATTTGTTACAAAACATATTCAAAAGTTTGAGTCAAATGTATAATTAAAAAAAATTATCTTGGTCCTTAGGGTGATATTAAGGCCAGAAGTAACTTCGGCAACAAATCCTATTTTTCTTATGGATTCATCTAACAATGGATAGTATTGTTAAATGTGAGCTCAAAGTTCTTTTTATTTTCACTTCATCATTTCTTTGTATTTTACATTTCTTATCTCAGATTCAGTTCTTTGCAATTGGATGAAAAACTTAAAAAAGAAGATACATTTTTCTGCATTTTTGTGTGTTTTAATCGGAAAAAAAATAAATAAGCACACAGTTTAAACTCTTGCCAGACTTTTGCAAAACAGGAGAAAAAAATGTCACAACACTTATTTCTTGATCCTTTTTTCTTACAGGTAAAAATAAAAGAAAGAAAAAAGAATTTAGAAGAAGCAGCTGGTTTGCAAATGTTTGAAGCTAATGTTAATTCCTTGGTAAGATTTCATTCTTTAATTACATTTATAAATACTTTTTGGCTGTATTAGAATTACATACGTCGTCGTTGAGGGTATATCCCTTTCGCGACGAAGGACGCAAACACGTGCTAACCGCCAGGGTTGGAGGCTTCTATAGCGAGTGTCACTCACAGACAGGCTGGAGGGTTTTGTGTAGTTAAGACTAAATACATAAAAATACCGAAATATAAACGCGTTATTCAATATTGTTCTGTATATTATACGAACGGCATGTGCTTCATTATATTTCGTATTAATATACTTTATTTACTTCAGCCACTATTTGTTTAAGTACAAGTTTTTAAACATTTTATTGTAAGCATTTGTAAAAGTCGACCTTGTAAAAAAAGTTAGAAAAAAAAAGACAAATTTTGGTCTATCAGATCTAATTATCCATAAAAAACTAGACTGAAGACTCAATCAAATGCTTTAGCGAAAATAAATCTCTCATCTTCACTATAAACAAAAACCACATGTTCATTTCAAGAGCAGTCGTAAAGCACTCAATTCGGAAACATTCCTTCCCCCTGATGTTTATAAAACAAAAACCTCGTGTAAGTAAGTAATATTTCTCTCATTTCGAGTAGAAGGTCAGATCTTCATGTATCTCAAATCTTATGGACATAGAAGGCCATCTATTGCCAAAAAACTGAGCTTAAAAAACGCTCCAGGTCCCTGCCGCACCGGTGAGTCGCTATGCGAGTGAAGAAGAAATACGCTGGCACAGTGGCGTGACACTCGTCTCCTGACGGTGTTTCGTGCCGGCGCACGGGTGCGACGTTTGTCCCGAAGGGGATATAGTGATGAATTCCTTCTATACCCTCAACGATGACGATGACCCTCAGTGGTTGACGTCGATGAACTACCCGATCTTTCGTTGTCACATAAAAAGTTCTTCCCTTTTTGAAGTGCTCTATTCGTTCGCAGATCTTGCTTTTCGTAATAAACAACTGTCACCATATTGCACTTGCTTGCGACGAATAATTTCCGAAAGTTTCACACCTTCTTCAAGCAAAAAACGAATCACTGCTTTCCTTTTATCTTTGGTGCAGATCGCCAATGAAGCTGCGATGCTGAATGATCTCCTACACTCCAACCACTACGAGTACTGACTGAAATTAGATTTAGGCGGGCGACAGCGAGCGTGCACTAATACCCAGTAGAATGGGCGAAAAAGAATACCATGGTAGAATAAGATCAAATCAAGAAGTCCCCCGTGGAAGGGCGGGGGAGAAGCTACAGGAAGGTGGAAGGGGGATTGCCGAGGCAATCAGTTAGGAAGCGAACGGTCAGTGACAGTCTACCCCTTTAGACCCAGTATGAATGCAATTCGAAGCATTGCATTCATACTGGGTAAAAGCATTGTTTGTGTTGTTTACGTGGGTGTAGGAGTTAATTGTTGTGTTAAGGTACCACTACGGGGAAAGACGAGTGACTCATTGTATAGAAGTGTTACCGACTACCCCTCATTTAGCGCTGGGTTCTAGCGCTATTGCCAAACCTTAGAAAGAGAAATTACCAAAGTCCCTTTACTTTTTGACTTACCCTCGTGATAGCTTAGTTATCTCAAAGAAAAAATACTCAAATAAAGGGTTTCAATCAATTTTCGGTGTTATTGTTTATTTACTTGGCTTGTCTCGACTCGACTCCTCCCTTGTTGGAGTCTAAAGATACACTGAACCACTATGAGTGCTAGAGGGTGCTTTACATTCTCTCATACACGTACACTGGACACCTCGTATATACAATAATATTTTTGCAAAAAAAAAAAACTTATTCTAAAAAGGTTACAAGATTATTTGTTCTGAAGGGTGCCGACCTGGAAAAAGATTAAAACTCCCTGGTTTAAGCCGATTATATGCCTAGTGTATACTGTCAACAACTATCAATAGCAAAATAAATAATGATGGATGGAATATTTTATAAATTGCTTTCGGAGGAACTATTTTGCGGAGTGAAATAGAAAAAAAAATCGATTTTAAAGAAGAGAGGCGTGATAAAGAATTCTGTTTTTGGCAATTTTTAAAATATTGCTTAAAATATTAAATTTTAATGTTCGATAATATATATATATATATATATATATATATATGTAAATAGAAAGATAAAGAAATTTTTTTCTAAAAAAAGATTAAGATATTTTTTTGCAAAAATAAGTTTTAAATATGCAATTCAGGTTACGAATGTAAATAATGTTTCTCATAAAATATAAGATTCAGACAGAGTAGATGCAAAATCAGTTTACTTAGTAAAATATGCATTTGTCATGCTTAAAAAAATTTTTTTTATCAAGAGTGAATTACATCAAGTGAAACGTCTTAGTTGTATTTTGCAATGTTTCTCATACAGCATGATTCATTAGTATTTCTTACATAGGTATGAGAAGTGTCATTGAACATTGACATTTAGATATCTTCTAGATCAAAGCATGAAAATCAAGAAAAAGGAAAATATGAGGGTTTTTTTTCTATGATGAGAGTTATAAAAAAATTGACAAAACTTGAGGAAAATTAATAAGCAAACACTAAAATTATACACACATTAAATAATTTTATTATTTTTCATTGATGATTCATTATTTCTTCATATCTTCCCATGATAGGGGTAATATTTTTATATAATCGCTTTGTTTCATAAAAGTATGAGAGTACAGTTACGTTATTAAATGAAGTATACCCCTTTAGTTTTCATAAATAAGTCCTGAAGTATTATTAATGTTGAAACTTTTCTTGCTTATAAAGTAAAAAGTCTCTTGATTTATTTATTTTAAAGCAATGGAGATTTCATTCTGCTTACATGATAAGTTTTTGAAATGATTGCTGCAAATTCACAAATTATTAAAATATATGTTATTGACGAAGTATTTCCTATTAGGTGGAATGGACTAACATGATGGTGCGTAAATTGAGTATGAGAGAAAAAATAAACGATGAAAAACTTGCAGAAAATGTTGCTAAGGATCACAGAGACCTCGGAGATGAAATTTCTGCTCAAGACGAAAGGTTATATGATTTGAGTTATGTTTGAGTTGTTTGATTTGAGTTATTCTAAATTTTGCACAAACTTATCAGGAAATAATTGAAGTATAATAGAATGAAATAAACTCAATGTTTTCTTTAGTAATTCTTTTCTTTTCACTTGGAGCATTGGCTTTCCCATAATTAATAAAATTATGATTAAAATATCGAACTATTTAAGAAATCATTCACTCTACAGACGCACAAAAAAAAACAACCCTTCCTTAAAAAAATATTTACCTGTTAATAAAATAATTTTATCTTTACTTTCTACCAAAATCATTCTATCAAAATAACCCGTTAACCTGTCATTTTTTTGTGCCCAAAATGCTTCAAAATAGGTATGTTTTTTGTGGCACGTAACCAAACAAAATACTTAATAAAATAAAAAAAATGGAATAATTTTATTTTAATTTTCAATTTTAAAGTTTTCACATTATTTTCATTTTATAAATGTGGAACACAAAAAAACCCTAAATGTTTGTTTTTTAGAAGTGTGCTCTGCAAGTTCTGAAAGCTGTTTCATATATCTGAAGAGAATTTCTCTCATACTTAAAAACATTTTCATATTCCTACCTCTTTTTCAAACGGTTGAGGGTTTTGTGTGTGAGAGCATATATATATATACTAACTGTTACCCGCCCGCTTCGCTGGGTATTTCATGATGTTTTATAAATTTTTACTGCTTATATATATGTATAAATTATTCCTAGCATTAAGAATTCGATTGAATTGAAAAATATACTTATACCTGTAACTGTCACCTGTTGATAAAAAAAAAGAGCAGAACTCATCTAATTTGTATTTTCTAAAAATCTCTAAAATTGAAGCATAGAATGATGTTTGCTCTTTCGTAACTCAAAAACCAAGTGGATTCCCGCAAAAACAATTTTCGGTGGATCTCTACTCCGTAAATTGAACATGCAAGCCAAATTTCAAGTCTAAATCTAACAGAAAAAAGCAAAAGTTTTTTCTATAAATATCCCCGTAATCCCGTTGAGAGCTGTTTTCCAAAATTACTGCTCTTAGCGGATTTCAATTCAACAAAAGAAAAATGCAAACCAAATTTCATTATTATAGTCCTTGTAGCTCGAAAAAAGTAATTTTTTTGTCAATATGTCCCAGTAACCCCCTGCAACCCCCCAGAACTTGATTTGCTTAAAATTTATTCTTAGTGGATCCCTATTCAACAAAAGAAACATCCTTAACAAATTTCAAGTATATGGGTCTAACAATTAAAAACAGGAATTTTTTTCTGTAACTCCTCTTGACCCCTCGCAAACATCTTTGGGGTCAATTTTCATTTTACTCTTTGTTAGAGGAACTCTATTTCATGAAAGGAACATGCCTACCAATTTTCAAACAGGATGATCAAGTAGTTTAAAAATGGAAATATTTATCGATTACGCCTCTTAATCTCCCGAAATTAAACTTGGTAGTTGATATTCGCGAAACCCATTTTGTAGCGGTTCTCTACTTTACGAAAGGAATCTGCTATCAAATTTCAAGACTGTACGTCTAACAGTTTAAAAATGGGGATAATTGTCTATAACGCCACTTGAGCCCCCGCAATGCCACTTCTGGGTCTGTTTTCACAAAACCCATTTTGTAGGAGAATTGCACTCTATGAAAGGAATCTGCTTAGCAAAATTTGAAGACTGTGCGTCCAATTAATTAAAAATGCAAAAAAATTATCAATAACGCCCCTTGAACCCCCGCAACACCACTCAGGGGTCGATTTTCACAAAACACATTTTGCAGTGTATTTCTATCCTATGAGAGGAATCTGCTAACCAAATTTCAAGACTATGAGTCTAATAGTTTAAAAAAAGAAATAATTATTTATATCTGCCCTTAACCCCCCGCAACACCCCTTGGGGTCAATTTTCTCCAAACCCGTTTTGTAGCGGATATTTACTCCATGAAAGAAACATTCCTACCAATTTTCAAGCAGGTAGGTCAAATAGTTTAAAAACGAAAATATTTATCTCTTACGCCACTTATTCCCCAGCAACGCCACTTAGAGGTCTGTTTTCACAAAACCTTCTTATAGCTGATCTCTACTCTATGAAAGAAATCTCTTTATCAAATATAAAGACTGTGCGTCTAATAGTTTAAAAATGGAAATAATTATCTATAACGCCCCTTAAGTCCCCTCAACGCCACTTGGGGGCAATTTTCACGAAACCCATTTTTAGCGTATCTCTACCCTATGAGAGGAATCTGCTTACTAAGTTTCAAGACTGTACGTCTAATAACTTAAAAATAGGAATTTATAACGCCCCTTAAACACCCCGCCCCCGCAACACCCCTTGGGGGTCAATTTTCCCAAAACCCATTTTGTAGCGGATATTTACTCCAGGAAAGGAACTTACCTACCAATTTTCAAGCAGGTAGGTGAAGTAGTTTAAAAACGGATATATTCATCTATTACGCCCCTTAATCCCCCGCAACGCCACTTAGAAGTCTGTTTTCACAAAACCCGTTTTGTAACTGATCATTATTCTACGAAAGGAATCTATATATCAAATTTAAAGACAGTGCGTCAAATAGTTTAAAAATGGAAATAATTATCTATAACGCCCCCTAAGCCCCTGCAACGCCACTTGGGGTCGATTTTCAGCAAACTCATTTTGTAGCGGATCTCTACTCTCTGAAAGGAATCCGCTTACCCAATTTCAAGATTGTACATCAAGTAGTTTAAACATGGAAACAATTATTATTAAAGCCCTTAACCCCCCGCAACGCCCCTTGCGTTTCGAATTTCGGAAAAACCTTTCTTAGCTGATGTCTACTCTATCAAAGGAACATGTCTACCAAATTTCAAGTCTGTAGGTTGAATAGTTCCAGAGATTTCGTGATTAGTCAGTCAGTCAGTGAGTGAGTCGCTCTTTTTTTTCTCCTTTATATATATATATATATATATATATATATATATATATATATATATACACACACACACACACAATTTGCACTCTTACATTGCAATCGTGACAGTAAGATATCGGCTTCTTTTATTATCTTTCCATTTTCATTTCTTCTCAAGCAACAAACTGCAGATTGACTTGCCGATTCCTGTTCTTAATCGAAAATTTTCAAGAATCTAAATTCCTGACTTCAAAGAAAAACTCTCGCCTTCACCACAAAGAAAATTCCTGAGGAGAAGCATTCCAGTACCCTGGACAAACTGCATCTCTTAAAAACACTAGCAATAATAATCTCATTATAAGAATTAAAAATACATACAAATCAAAGATAGAAAGAAGAAAATAGTCTGTATATAAAACAAGTAAATGGGTTGTGGTCTAATTTCGGCACCCCGTACGGTGTAGGGGCAAACTGGTTAAGGGTTTAATGTACCTTTTTTACGTTAACTTATTGATTTAAATTGGGAAAAAATAGTTTACTACTTTCCAAAAATTTCAGTATTAAGCATTCTGATTATAGTGCTGTTTGTTGTAAATATTAAATCAGAGAACTTATGGGTATATTTGCGAAATACATATCCAGTCTGATTTTGTTTACTTTATTGATCTCGCTTCTTCTGTATGTATTCTTAATTGAAGATTGATATGTAAATATGCATGTAAACTATTTCATAATTTTTAAAGATATGACTGAAAATTATCTTCAGAATTCTTTGAAAGTCAAGGAAAATAGTTTTTTTAAAAAGAAGCAAGCATTTTTTATTGTAGCATGCACTTTCTCAGTCAAGTAAATTAATCTTTATATTTCAAATATCTTTAATGTTTGCCTCCGCTCAGATGTAAATTGCTAAATAAAAATCTTATCCATAAAATATTATCTGAAATTGTGATAACTGCATTGGTTGTTTATCATACAATTTTATACCTATATACTTTTTTCTATATTACTTAAAAATAGGATGACCTAGTAAAATAAGGCATTGCTACGAGTAATTATCTAAAAATCGCATATAATATTTATTACAAATAAAACATTTTAAACTGTCACCATCGCTCTTAAAATCTAATAAAGCACCAAAAATGTTTTTAAAAAGTTATATATCCTCATACTAAGCTGCTTTTCAAAGCGATTGGTACAAAAATATTTCAGGTTTGAAGAAATCGAAAATTTGCATGCAACTGTAACTAGGATGGATACAGATATCTTTGAACAACTGAGGAAAGCTAGAGAGAATGTATACGAAATGTGGAGGGAAAAGCAAGCATGGTTGCAACAAAGCATTGATCTGTTATCATTCAACAGAGAAGCAGACCAACTGAATAGTTTGTGTATTAATCAAGGCACTCTTCTGGATTCTGCAGATCTAGGGGTAAGATAAATTTTACGGGCAAATGTTCGAAAATTTCTGCATTTACAATAAGATTTTCTTATAGTTTCTCTCATAACTGTTGACCTTTATGAGTAGAGAAGGCTGCATTAATCTTATTAATCAGAACAACGTTTTTGTAACCAAAGTCCTGAGCTTGACGTTTGAATCAGTCAATGATTGTTATGTGAAATAATGCAACTGTAATATATTAAATATTGGGTTGACAAGAAAGTAATTTAGGTTTTTTTAGTGTAAAATTTAAAAATAAACTTTAATCAGTTAAATGTCTTCCGTTCTGTTTGGTTACTTGTTGCTATTTTTCTGGCAATTTCGTAATTCCAAGCTCGTAGAGTTTCTGGTTCTTATCAGCAAAAAATTCAACCAAGTGGGATTTGAGGTCATCATTATTACTAAAATTTTTACTTTTTAAAATGTTTCGTGAACTTAGATATAAATGATAATCCAATGGGGCAAGTTCAGGAAAGAAAAATAGATAGTCTACAATAACATTAATTGGAAGAGATAATGGTCCAAACTTGAGGTACCTTTAACATAATATTTAGCAAAACCTACGAAATTAATAGAACTTTGTTGGGCAGTAGCCTGGACCTTTCTCACCATCTAATTATCACTTATTTTGAACTTTACAAAATTTTTTAAATCGTAAAAATAATGGTAATAACTAGGTATGTCAAAATTTCCGTGATATTATGGGAAGCATGTGTGTGTGAGTCTCAAATTACTTTTTAATAAATTAACGATAATAACGAATTTTCAAAATTGAGAAGTTTGTCGTGAAAGTTTACTGAACAGCTTTAAAGCGTGTAATGAAGCAAACCACACAGTTGGGAAAAAATTTATTATTACATCGTACTCCTTAAAGAAGCAATATTTAAAATTATTTAATTCGGAATATACAGATTTCTTCAAAAATGCATTAATTTAATCAAAAATGCATTTAATTCTACCAGTCATTTCTTTATAAAGTAGAAGTGTCTTAGGACTTTTATCGTATATTCAGTTCCCTACTTTGATCTCGTTTAGAAAGCAAAACTACAAATAAATAGCAGTTAATCCAAAAAACCAGTTTCTTTTGATGTACTTAACTTTACAAAAATTTGTGCGATATTACAAGTTTTATTCCTAACAATGTATTCGTCTTTCTTGCTTATTCAGGAAACCTTAAGCGATGTTGAAATCCTTTTACGCCACCATGATGCTTTCTCGGAGACCTTAAAAGCTCAAGAAAACAGATTCAAAACATTTGAACTAACAACAGAAGCTCTACTTGCTTCTGGGCATCCAGAAAGTCAATAGTAAGACCATATTTATACTTTTTAGTTTATTTTCCAAATCACAACATTGAGAGTATCCTGTAACTTTATTTTAAAAAAGTAAAAGAAATATCACTAGCTACAAAATTTAGCTTAGCAAAATATTATCAATAATGCAAATAACCGTAAGAATTTTAATTGTAAGAAAAGCAAACCCAAAACTGAACATTGGGGAGATCATATGTTTATCATCTTGAAAAAAAAATTAGTATATATATATATATATATATATATATATTATATATATATATGTGTGTGTGTGTGTGTGTGTGTGTGTAATACACTGGTGAACAGTTGCTAAGAGAAATAAAATTATGTTGTCACGCGTGTTTCACTGTTCGAACATTGTAACAAAGATAATTTATTGTGCTCAGAAATATAAAAGTCTTTGAAATTTTATAAAAATTAAGAGTTCTCTTTTCATGGAGTGTACAGGGAAATGAAGAAATGCTCCTCAACGACAGCAGAGATGCTTTTTAATACGGGATATCCTCATCATGTAGTATGCAACATTTTACACGTTGCAGCAGTATTTACACCGTATGATTTAGCATCTGCTGATGCAATTTATTCAACTTCTCTTTGAACACATGGATGAAAGTGTTCCTGTTTCTTGCAGGATATTTCCGACCCCCAAACTACTTCCCCAAGATATAACAAACATTTTCAATGCGGCTTACATTGTTAGACATACTACTTGTAGACTGGCTACACAATTTGTTGAATACTCTCGTTGCTTAAATAGTCTTCAACAGTGTCAGTTTCAGCAGCATGCTGAGTCAGCAGCATCAACATGCTTCAACAGCGTCAGTCCTGTTGCGTTGTAGGCCATGAAAAAAATTTATCATACAGTATCTCAGAAAGGGCAAGCATGAGGAAGAAAATTTTTATTAATGAATCTTTGGATGTGATCATAGTCTCAGTTAAAATTACATATAGGGGCATGTTGACATTGGTTATGAGAGCCAGCCCTTATCATGATATTACATTTAGAATATCAGTACCTTTCTTTGATATATCTTCTGGTCGATAATCAGTGCCACTATCAAGCCAGATAAGTCATCTACATTCATATCTAACACTGAACCCACTCACATTGGAGAAAAGAATGAAAGCCCAGTTCCGATTGGTTCAATAAAGATGATCACGATACCACTGCAAATGGGCCTTAAGATGGAGTCCGAACAACGGAGCACACATCACAAGTTTCCAGGCGTCAAGTCCTTTTCCCCCCAAATAACTGACCGCTTTTTAGGGGGAGGATTCACTTAACTGTGGTAGGAGTAAATTCATTTTCGACCGGCTGGCTGTGATTTGTGGATCCATTTTTGCCAATAAGCCAATGTATCTTTCTGCAGATATCGTATTCCTAACTCTACCTCCCCCTGTGATTCATACCACACATTCCAGTGTTTTGAAATGCTTTCCGAAATATTGAAACAACGGATGGGTGATATAAAAATACCTGGAGACACCTGTTACTTATCACCTTTCCTTAATCTTTCCGATAATGTATCTACATGTAAAATCATCTCTTAAAAGAAGTCAGGAAGACATATCTAAAATTTCACGTCCAGATAATAAAGCTTTCTTGTTAGCTTTCATTTTCAACAACACTGTCTATACGCTTCGAGTCCTTCAAATTTTTTATCAGTGTGTAATGGATGAGCTATCCCATCCATTACCGTGCGAGAGTTAGAAGGAAAACTAGCCATAGGGGGTCAAAACAACGCAATTTATTTACTATTCCTTACAACAACACAAATTCAGCAATCTAAGTTAAGAAATGCACCGATTGATATATATGGGAGCAATCGCGAAACAGACGAGATGATTGGAGCATTAATAATAAATCGGATCACTTACACTTAACACGTCCAGGCAATATACCTTCTTATATTTGAAGATAATTTCTATGGAAATCCAATCCAGGCCGATCTAATCCAATTTAGCAACTAATTGACCAAATTGTCAATCTTAAAATTAATCAAATAATCTACGAAGTGCTCTCATCTAGCTTTACTTTATCTTACGTTAATCTTTATGCTATGCTTTAGCTTCTAACCTCTCTCTCATCTACTCGAACCCGAAGGATAATACTTAAATACATGACATAATGTACATAGACCGCGTCTTCTTCTTCGGGAGGAAGTTTTCAATTAAGTAATATTTAAAGAAAGTTATTCCCCAAGAGGATTGTTAGGAAAAGTGCGGATTGGCCCATTACTAGTGTGATCATATGATTAAGTATTGAAATGAAAATTTTGCAAGCTCACAACTCTCTCTCTGTTTATCTTACACTTATTCTAATTTCCACAGTTTGCTGACTGTTTTTACTATGGATAATAATGTAATTCATTCGTTGCAATTGTTCACCTGGTTATAAATATATATAATGTTTATTAACGTCGCACTATAAAGCAACACGAGGATATTGAATTCGTTAATTTTGAACCATGGCCAAGTGTCCAGGATGACACTGGAGCTAGCACCAGGGTCGTAGCTACCGCCGTATCAGCCGTATTAATGATACGAGCCCCCAAGCAACATGGGCCCCGATATGTGAAAGTACACAATTATAAAATGTTATCAATAGTCTCATTTACAAAGCTCCCATTTCCAAAAAGGGCTCCTAAGAAATTTTGATACTGGACCTATTCAGGACTAGCTACGCCAGTGGCTAGCACCCCCTCTTAAAACTGAAACACCACACCACACTTGTGGAAGGACTTTGAGCCACGACAGATTTAACGTGCATCAACCCATCGACACGGCGGATCCTTATTGGCACTAAAACTCAAACTCATGACATATCAGTCTCGAGCTCGTGATCATCACCCCAAGGCTCTTGCGGTCACTATATATATATACAGGGTTATCAGGAATGAAGGAGCTGATTACAAAATTTAATAACTTCCAGATGAATAAACAGAAAATGATAATTAACATGTCATTGTAAAGATAAAATATAAAATCTTTTTCGTACGTAAAGTTTCTTGACTTAAAATAAATACGAGTTCATGGAAAAAATGATCGTTTTGCATAGCTTCATCCATGTAAAGGCAGTAATTTAGACGTTGCAACTCGTCATTATGGCTCAATACTTGCATGGTTTGCAATTTGTACGGCTTAAAATGCATTTTTTTCTCAACACAGTCTATCAGTAGACTGAGGTAGCATAAGTTCACGACTAGCACGAACCGTCGATTTCTTTGGACTGCGTTAAGTCCCTCTCGTACTCTTTCAACATTCTCTGGCAAACAACCTGGTCGCCCTGGAGTTTTGTCTTAACACAGGTATCCAGTTTCCTGGAAAAGTGTGTACCACCTTCTTACACTCTTAGATGTTGAAGCATTTCTATGGTACTTTCTCCAAAATTCACGCTGAACCGTGATTACTGACAGACTTTTTGCAAACGAGAGCACACAAAACGCCTTCTCCCGCTGCGACTCCATTTCTCTACTTCTGTTTACAATTTCAAAAACATCTTGATTATAACATTCCTACCACTTATTGGACAAAAACAATGTTACAAACTCAAAATTTCATGTTTTTTCTTTACAATGTCATGTTAAAGATTATTTTTTGTTTATTCATCTGGGAATTATTAAATTTTGTAATCGGATCATTAATTCCTGATATAACCCTGTATATATACTATATATATATGAGGGCATTTCGAAAAGCAAAGATACAATGGCTCGCATTCCTTAAAAAAACACTTATTTAGAAAACTCCAGTTACATCTTATAAACTGGATTATTTATTATTTTTCAACATAATCACCCCTGTTATCCAAATATTTGTTAAGTCTGTGCACAAGCTTTTGTATCCCAGAGACATAGAAGGTTGCCGCCTGTTGTCGGAACCACATTTCAACTTCATCTTTATTCTCATCATCGTCGTGGAATGATTTTCCACCAAGATGGGACTTCAGGTAACGGAATAAATGGAAGTCGCTAGGCGGTATGGCGGATGGTCCAATACTTTCCATTTGAATTGTTTGAGTCGTGCTTTAGTTACGAGCGCTGTGTAAGGTCGAGCGTTGTCACGAAGCAAGCGGACTCCATTTGTCAGCATTTCCCTGCGTTTGTTTTGAATTGCCCTTCGAAGACGTTTCAAAGTCTGGCAATATGCAGCAGCATTAATTGTCGTTCCAGAAGGCATAAGTTCCAACAGAAGAATGCCTTGTCTGTCCCAAAAACAGAAGCCATGATTTTTTTCGCTGAAATCGAAGTTTTGCATTTCTTGGCTTTTGGTGAATTCGAATGGCGCCATTGCATTGATTGTTGCTTGGATTCAGGTGTATGGTGATAAGCCCACGTCTCGTCACCTGTCACAATGTGATCAAGGAACTCATCACCTGCTTCTGCATAGCGCGTGAGGAAGTCGAGTGCAAAGCCCATCCTTTTCTTTTTGAGTTCTTCCGTTAACATTTTTGGAACCCAACGAGCACACAATTTCCTGTACCCTAACTTGGCAGTCACAACTTCATAAAGAGTTGCCATTGACACTTCCGGTATGATCTGATACAATTCTTTCAATTTGAGACGTCTATTCGCACGAATTTCTTCCTCCGTTCTCTGAAGAAGAGCGTCAGAGATCACAGATGGCCGACCTGTTCTTTGTTCGTCATGAACACCGGTTCTACCTTCAGAGAGAGAAATGACGACACCATTTCATTACATTTTGTCGATTCATAATGTTCCCATAAACAGAAAAAATTTCGTGAATATCCGCTAGTCGCTGACCTTTTGCATGAAGAAAACGTATGAAGGAGCGCACTTCACATTTGGCGGGATTCTGAATCGGCGCAGCCATTTTAAACACGACCTACTCCAACCAGAATCAACGTTGAAATGCCGAACGACCGCGAGGAGAAAGCTAACGGTTCAAGGTTAACACCTGTGTTGCCAACTTGCTCGCCAAACTTTTCTTTTCCTTTGGCGTACAGTGTATCTTTACTTTTCAAAATGCCCTCGTATATATATATATATATATATATAGTATCATAAAATGAAAAAAATACACAGTATAATAAAATTGATAGTACTAAATTATACCACTAACAAAACTAGAAAATTAAAACCAGATTTCAAGAAACACGATATAAAAAAATGATGGA
Organism: Trichonephila clavata; assembly: GCA_019973975.1. NCBI lineage: Eukaryota > Metazoa > Arthropoda > Arachnida > Araneae > Nephilidae > Trichonephila > Trichonephila clavata. The sequence goes on along the minus strand of BMAO01036433.1, from coordinate 44,703 downwards.
AAAATATATTGTACTAGAATTAACTAAGCATATGTATAGCATGAAACAGAGTTAGACCTTTAAAATGTAAGAAACCAGAAGAGTCAATGGACTAAAAGGAAGACCTATTATGATTTCTAAAGCTGTTGCTGAATTAGGACTAGCTAAATTAGGGTTAAATATATTTTATGGATCCAACACATCCTTGTTCAGCAGAAATTTTAAACATAATAGAAAAACATAACCAAATTGAAAAGTTAGGCCTAAAACCAACCACGTGTAATTTGCAACCGACAGAAAAATATAATAAAATTAATATAAAATATGAAAGAAATGAAATTTTAATAAGATAAAAATAAAAAAATAAATAAAAAAATTTAAAAAAAAAACTTACGTGAAAAAATGCAATTTACAAGAAGGCGGAAAAAAACCCACTAAAATCGAACGCAACCATGAAGTGATGTTAAAAATTGCGTGTTAAGTTGGTAACACCAGAAACAAAAATTAGTGGCGCCACCTAGGTAGTTTTATTGTAATTAAACTAATCAAATAAAAACTTACCACCTAGGTAGTTTTATTGTAATTAAACTAATCAAATAAAAACATATTGAAAATAATAAAAAACAGGAAAAAAAATAATAACTAAACAATAAAAAGGAGAATTAGAGAGATAACTTAGAAATATATTTAAAAATGAATTTTCTTGGATAATTGTATTCCAAGCAATTATTGCAGAGCAGCTTATAATTATTTTGTTTAACATCATTATCTGTGACTAAATCGTTGTTTCTTTTTATAAAATTTAAGATAATATTTCTAAAAATAGATAGGTGTAGGTTACTGCTCCAAAAAGGCATTTTAATAATGTTAAAATCAAAAGAGTCTCTTTTATCAAAAATATTACTAATTAGTATATTATTCTTAACATTTAATAGTAGGTCTAAAAAATTTGCAGACTCAGTATTATAATTGGTTTTTAATATTTTCAGATATTGTGGATAATATATATATATATATATATATATATAGTATTAAGTATCCTACAAATCCATATTTGAAATTCTAAAATTTATAAACAAGAACTCGAGTCCCGTTCTAACAAGAAAAAGTCAATAGACAAAAATGAAAAATGATTATATTTTCTTAAGCTGTTACTGACTTATCGTAGTGAATTAGGGCTAAGCTAAGCTTGCTTTATAGGATTCTAACCATCCACTTTCAGCAGGAAATTTACATAAAGGTACAAGAAAATAAGGAAGAACAGAATACAAAATTGAAAATCACTTAGCCCAAAAATTTGCTCGAGTATTCCTACAGTATGTTGTCAGAAAAACAAAAAAAATATGAAATAATATTAAAGAAATAGAAATAATAGCAAAAAAAAAGAAGATTAAAAAAACAAGCATACATTCAAAATCATACCTAAAATTTTGGAGAAAAAAATTAAAACGTGGGGTCAGGAGCAAATGAGAGAAAGTGTGCGCTATGCACTGAAATGACAGTTAATAAAATACTAACTATAATCTGAATAAAGTGTTTGAAAATAATACAATTATAATAGAGATAAATAGAAAAGTAATTACGTATAATATTTTTATAAATTGGGGTGTGATTTTGGCTTATTCAAAAAGGCACTTAAGTAATTTTAAAATTAAAGGCTTATTTTTTTCTCCTAAATATTACACTTTAAAAAGGATTGTCATTCTTATTTGATTTGACTCAGATTTCAAAAAATCTGCTTCGTTTACGCCAAAATTAGTTTTTATTAAATTCAAATAATTAGCACAAAAATTAAAATTAGAGATGTAATATGTTATTACTAAAATAATTAAATCGTCTATGTATCTGTGTATATGACCTGAATCACTATATATATTATCCTTTTCATAGATGTTATATAAATAATAGCTATACATTTGTGTGTGTGTGTGCCAGTTGAACCCCTTTTGGCTATCCCATTAATTTGGTGATGATAATGGCCATTGAGAGAAACAAAGTTTTCTTTTAATATAAGTGTAATAATTATATATGTATGTGTGCGTGTGTTTACGCAACATATTCCTATTGAGAGCAAAAAATATATATGAAGGGAGGACTTGTTAATGATGTTAAAGAAATGGTGAAATGGAATTATAAACAATGGTTGTCGATTTAATTCAAACCCCAATGCCCAAAAATTGAAATTAAAGCGTGGAAAAAGTGAGGATTAAATAAATCATTATTCTATTCAAAGATAATTTTAATTGAAATATTTCTTGAATCAAGAAATAAACTTTGAAGATAGAAAGAGAACGAGTTCTTCAAAAACAAAACTAAAGAAAACTATTAAAATAAAATAGATGAAAATGTACAGACTCTTCATTTATAGTATTGAAACTTGTGTATTACTTTTCGCTCAATAGTTTTGATTTTGATGATAATTAAGTAACTCCCTGTAAGAAAACGTCTTTCATAAATACAGAATCAAATAATGCGATGTAAAATTAGGGAAAAAACCCGTTTCTAGTAGACAAACAAGATTTGCAATACTCGAAAATTCTTCAGAGTCTCCTTATATTGATGTTTTTATATCAAGTTTCCAGTCATGGTTATGTATCAGTGCTTATAATTAATATTTAAATTTGTACTACATATATTTCTGCAAATTATGAATCTTACACTTACACTTAGAATGAATGATTGTAGAATAAATTTTAGTTTTAAAATTATTATATATATATATATATATATATATATTACGCTTTTAATTATAAGTATTAATAACGTCTTTTATTATTCAAAATACTTCATTGATTGCAAATTTAGAATATTCTCTAAAAATGTGTGGGAATGTGCTAGCGAATGTTAAATATCTTTATTTCATGAAATCTTTTAAATGCTTCGTATGATGTTTAAACATATATATGCTTTTACAGTATTAGTGTAAGGTGTCAACAAGTACTAGAACATCGTAAAAATATTAAAAAGAAAGCTGAGCTGCACAGACAGCGTCTATTGGATGCCTATGAGTTTCAAGAATTCAGAGCAGATGCCCAAGAAGTAAGCAGGACTACATTATGATACATCAAATGTTATATATTTATTAAATGCTTAAATACTTTTTGAATGGGCTGCAAGAAACAATATATTTAGTTATAAAATCTCAAAACACCATTGTATTTTTACTCGCATTATACCTAAGAAAAAGACATCTGATGTTCATGTTATTTTTTAGTAATACGAATATACATGTTGTCGGAGATTAGAACGCGCGACCTCTGGATTCATTAGCAAGTAACATACCACTAGACAAAAGTGATACCTCCAGTCTGGATGCTGTTACTAGCTTATTTTAGATACCGCCACACATGTCACTAGAGGTTTATTTAAAATAGATAAAATTGACAAAAAATGAACATATTTAATAACTTCTATCCCCTCATCGCAGTTGCTAACATTGTTAGTAGCTGTTAGTTGTTGTTAGTTGAAAATTAAATTATAGTATTAAGAGAGATTAATTAACTCAACTTAGAGTTTATTAACTTCTAAAACAGAATTTTTTTATCGCATAAGTTTTCATCCTTACCTGATTTCATATCGTAAAAATATACTAAATTTCAAATTTCGTATCATTCTGCTTTTAAGTTTCATAGTTTGTTTCATATTTTAAAATATGTCTCCTGTGTGTGAAGTTAAATGAGTGTCTGAAACATTTGTCAATAAGATAGTTTATACTCAAATCTGTTCCATAATTACAAAACCATAAAAATTTGAAAAAGTAGCATACGGGTTTAAAGTTCAATTTTAAGAAAATGTAATTCTAATCACTGACTAGGAAATATTTTAAACAAAAACGTGTCTTATCTCATAATTTAACCTGTATTTTATAATTTTGAGGGGAAAAATTAGTTTAACTTAATAAAACCAAACAGCTAATCTTTCCTATCATCATGACGCAACTCATTTATTATGATTTTAGATGTCTGCATGGATCACAGAAAAAAGTAAATTAGCTAGCGATTTGTCACAGAAAGATTCTACAACTAATCTACTTTACAAAATGAAACGACAAAAAACTCTTGAAGCTGAAATATCAGCAAATGAAGAAAGATTGCGAAATACTTGTTCGGTAAGTAAAACTTATTCTAAATAGTACATTGTTTACGATAAGGCTTTATGAGAGACTTATGTAAATTGTTTTCTTTAGAGAGGTCATGCGATTTTAAACAAAGAGCCCAACTCAAGTTATGATTCAGTAGAACCAGTCTTGGAAGATCTCAGCAAAGCTTGGAATACTCTATGTGATTTATTAGAAATAAATCAACAGACTTTAAAACAAGCAATTGAACTTCGTGATTTTACTCAATCTGCAGAAAATGTTCTCAAGAAACTTGACGATATCTCTCGAGCGTCTACATCTACGAATTTAGGAAGAGATTTAAGAAGCGTCAAAAGTTTGATTAAAGATGTAGAAGTAAGTTTAATTCTCACAAAATATATTTTACTTACTGGAAATTTAAAATGAAATTTGTCGCCCATCCGGTATAGCGGTTAGTGACGCTGACTGCTGTGCCGTAAGGCCTGGTTCCAGTCCTGGAGAAGGAGAGGATGTTTGTAAACGTAAATTGCCTTTGCAGCATGGGATACTCTAAATAGTTGTCGAGCCGCAAGTCTTCTCGTGAGGTTGGTGAAAGAGGAAGAGAGGTGAGAGGCCACTGGCCACCTCTAGGGTGTTCACCCTTAAATTTGAGGTGGAACCGAGCCAAATTGTAATGTCACCTGTATAGTGATCAAAGCTACGGATAACGACAGGCATACATCTAGCCCTTTGACGCGATGAATTTCGTCTGTCTCGGTTTGACACCGTCAGACAGGCAGCATTAGCAACAATAAAATGAAATGTTCTAATATTGGTAACAAGCAATTATAATGTTTAGAGGAATATTAACACCTGTTCTGTTTTTAGATCTGAACTTATTGCAATTTATAGGGGATTGCAATTTATTGACACAGCTTCTGACCTTGTCTTTAGGGACATTTGGATTTTAACAGACAGCCGTGCTCCTATACAGTACCTTTCTTGTTGGACAACTGTTGGGGATATGGCAAGCCTAAATATTCTGGATGTTCTGGTTCGACTTTCTTCTGGACACTGTATATATTTTCAATGGGTCCTCACCCATATTGGATTGAATGGTAATGAGATAGCCGATAGTTTGGCCAAGTCTGACACTGCTGACACTTTGATGGGTGACACTTGTATAACTTTTGCTGAACTCTCCTCTATTAAAAGGTTAGAATTGAATGCATTTTGGAGAATACCCCCTGCTCACCCTTGGTATTTTGTGAAAAAACCTCGTTGGTGTCATCAACTTAATATTCCTAGGTATCAGCAGACGGCTCTGTCGCGCTTTTTTAGTGGCCACATCAAGTCTCTGACTTTTCAACAGGGCCGGCAAGTCTTCTCAGAATGTCCTAGGTGCGAGGCTGATCAGGCCTCTCCCAGTCATATTCTGAATTGTTTGAGTTTTTCATTTGACGAGGTTTTAGGAAATTCTATCTTATTTCTGGGTTTTTTGGAGATTTTTGGTTTTATGGAGATGGTGTAGCTGAGCTACACCATCTGGGATAAGAAACAACAACATAATATTTAGCATCTAACAAAAAATTCAGATTTTTAAGTTCAATATAAGCGTTATAAAGAAATAACGCTTCTTTTAAATGTTACCGTATATTTCATTTTTCTAGTGAAATATGTGATAAAGGCTTATGATATTTTGTTTATCAGGGTATCCACAAATACTTTTTGACAGGTTGATGATTCAAAGTTTTACAGATAATGAAGGAACTATAATTTTCGTTCTTAATACTCATAAAATTTCAGAATAATTATGAACAACTCCCCTATATATATATGTATACATACAAAGAGTAGCAATGTTGTGTTCTGATCTTAAATTAAGAATTTTAATAAATGCTCAACATTTCTAGCAATTAATTATTTTGATACGTTTTATAGGACTTGATGGGTAAAAGTCACATATTCAAGTCGCACTATAAAACAACACGAGGTATAAAGCATTGGCGAAGGACTGCGTAATTTGGAGCGTCGGTCAAGTAACGACGACGACACCTGAGCTAGCACCCCGCTCCTAACTGCCACACCAATGAGAGGACATTGATCCTCGACAAAGTAAATGTGCATCGATTCCCTCTACATGGCGGGTCTTTAGTGGCTCCAGGACACGAACCTGTGACACTCCAGCGACGAGTTCATGACCATAACCACTAGGCTTTCATGATCTTAGGGATCTATGGGAGAGGACGCAATAATAATTTTTATCGTCAATGGATGTATTTTTATAAAAATTGTTTTCATTTAAATAGATTGAATGATTTTCTACTTGAATGTAGTTTAACTGAACTATACGTATTTGAAACAGAAAATTGCTGATTGTTAAATAACATCCATATCGACGGTAATTTAATTCATTTCTTAGCTTAAAAAATAAATCTATAAATTTTTGATTTTTCTTGAGAAAATTTTTGTTGTTTTTGCCTTTATCGATGACACACATTCGAGGAATGCAATTATTATCTTACTCGTGCTTGAATTTTCCGTTTTGTAAACTTTTTTAGAATAAATTATAGTTTGAAAAAAAAACTAAAAAAACACGCTTTTATACTGAATCGAACTAAAAAGTAAAAAAATAATTCTTAATAAAGAATAAAATGCTTAACGAGAAAATGAATGTCATTGTGGTAAAAGCGTGGGGTGCTTTGTACTACATTTTTATACTAATTCAGCTTTTCGGAATAGAAGTTAGAAATTATAACAATTGATACATTTATAGAACACCCCACGCTTTTACCCCAATGACATTCATTTTCTCGTTAAGCATTTTATTCTTTATTAAGAATTATTTTTTTACTTTTTAGTTCGATTCAGTATAAAAGCGTGTTTTTTAGTTTTTTTTCAAACTATAACTTATTTTTCATTTTTTAGTTCGAACTACAATAAAAGCGTGTTTTTTAGTTTTTTAAACTATCATTTATTCATTGTTGGATTTATCCTTGAGTTTGATATTTGAAGCTGGAATTACGTGGCTGTGGAATTAGTCTTGCTCTTCAATGGATATTAATTAACGGGTCTGAAGTGTATTTATTCTCTCCGTTTACGAGGCCTCGGATCGTTATATTAGATTCCGTCTCTTTTGAACAGGTCAAACAAATAAAAGTGTGTAAAGAAGAAAAAGTTCGAATTACAAAATTTTTTAATGTATCATGTTTTTTACGGATTAAATATTATAAAATTCCTCCTTTTTGTTTTTGTTTTCTTTTTTCCCATTTTCATGCATTGTCATCCACTTCCAAGCTATAGTCCGAATTTCAAGTCTCTAGCTCCTCGGAAAGTCACACAGTTTAAAATCAGTTACAAAATTCCACCCGGATAGACATTAAAGAAAGCGAGTTATTAAAAACATGGTAATATTAAGTATCAATCGTTTTTTCACCTTTTAAACTTGTTCCTTTCATGTTAATTCGTATCATCATTTCTAAGCGTATTGCTTTATAAAAATAAAAAATATTTAGCAGTTAGAACGCAAATTATTTTTTTTCACAAACTCGAGCCTTTTTTTTAATTTTCATTTTCAGAAAAATGTTTATATTATGGTTAGAAATTGCTAACACACACCCACCCTCTACTTTCTCAGATATAAAACACTTCTTTTGTTTCTTTTATTTCTTTTAACCGCAAGTGTATTTTATACTTGCATATATAATTAGCGTTAAATTCAAAACACTTTAGGGTTACACCTTATTCTTTTAGTCGCCAAATCTGGAAATGATGTAGGAAATTAGTCGCCATGTCTGAAAATGGTATATGGAACTAGTCGCCAAATTTAAAAATGATATAGGCAATAAGTCGCCAAATCTGGACGTGATATATGGATTTGTCGCCAAATCTGATTATCCTTATTCCTGACGATCCTGCAAAGGACAATGGAACAAAATTATGAAATTATTGTATTGTCATCGATCCTTGACAGGTTTGCGAAATTTCGAATGAATCCGATCTTTTTAAGTGGGTAAAAATCGAGTTCTAAGATTCCGTTACATGCAAGTGAAACTTATAAAAGCTTGTTAATGAACCAAAAGTATTGTCCTGATTATATATATATATATATATATATATATATATATATATATATATATATATATAAAAATCATCACAAAATAACTATTTAATATAGTAATATAACTTTCATATCATTGGGTAGATCAGTTTTAGTTGTTTTCTTGTGCAGTATAAGGCAAGAATAGTCGTTCAGGACTCGGGGAACATTTGTAAGAAAAACCTTTTTTTTTCTGCCGAAATGGCGTCGATTCAAGAGAAAGCCTAATCTGTTGTTAGGTTTCACGAAGCGAAATCGCTCATTAATGTTCACCGTAAATATCGAAGTGGTTATGGAACCAAACCTCTTCATGCAAAATCAATAAATCGATTATATGAAATGTTTTAAGAAACAGGTAGAGTGTTAAAGATCTTCCTAGAAGTGGCAAGCCGAGTGTGAGTGAAGAAAATGTTGAACTTATAACACTTGGAGGGGACTGGACTACCGCTTGGACATTCTCCAAGCTACCGAGTGGGTACATGTTGAAATTTACTGAAGTAATGATCTTATAAAAATTCATAATTATACTTATTATACACTGCTAGCCACACAAAATGCAACCCCAAGAAAGTCCAGAGATAATACAGCAAAATTTATTTGTCAGATGAAGATCAAACGATTAAAACTAAAGCCTCTTGTGACGCGTGGGCGATGATAAAATCAGTAGTTTGTGTAGCCACCATTGTTGGCTATAACCGCTGCCATATGCCTCGTGCATAGAATTAAGGAGGCTTTAGATGTATCCTTGGGGTATAGCAGTCCATGCGGCTTCCACATATTGCCAAATTTGACGTGGTGTAGCAGAGGGTGGGACAGTCGTTATGCAAAAATGGACCGCACGTTTCCGATTGGTGATAGATCGGGAGAAAAGCAGACCAAATAAGCAATTCAATAACGGGTAAAGAAGAACTCTTGAACATTGCGTGCCAAGTGTTGTCACGCATTATCCTGCTAGATTATGGCTGATGACAAGCGCTGAATGTATGGGAAGACCACAGGCTCCAACACCTCAAAGATGTAGCGCTGGCTGTTCAGTGTACCGGTAATGCGCTCTAGAGGGGTGTGGCAGTGAAATCCAATACCACCCTAAGCCATGATACTGGGTGCAGAGCCAGTGTGGCGATGCATAACGCAACAATTCAGCAGCCTCCCACCACGGTGTCTCCAAACTCAAATCCGACCATCGTGATGTTGCAGGCAAAGGCGAGATTCGTCAGTAAACGCAATGTTGTTCCATTCTATTGCCCATGTTCGTCGTTCATCGCACCATTGGTGGTGCAATTGTCTGCGGGGTTCAGTCAAGGGTAAACGAAGCAATGGACGCCTTGCGGATATTGCACTCTGCTGCATAAAGCGTCGAATGGTACGAACAGACACCGAATGATGCGTAACCGACTGAGTCTGTTGTGCTATGGTTCGTGATGTGGTTGCGCGATCCATCACTGTTATGCGCACTATTCACTTGTCATCACGGGCAGGGGTGAGATGAGGGGGGGGGCGATCGGTCCTGTCGGTCCGTCGTTTCCTCCTGCAACCAGCAGTGACAGATTCGTATCACAGTTTCTTGGTTTCGTCCAACACGTTGGCCAATTTCTGTGAAGGATTATCCGCAATCCCTATAGGCTACTATTCGTCCTCGTTAGAATTCAGAAACTTTGTCAACAGATGCTTCATGTCTTCCACGAAGCATAGGTAATTAGCTTACGCAAAAAATCCTCACGAAAAAACATCTTCGTACTTCAAATCGTCAATCTGTTCTTCCCTTATATAGCGCTTGCGGGTGGTGCTACGATCGCATGTGATGTGCGTCTGCGCTATAATGTTTATGATTTGGATATTTCATCACCTTTAACGCAAAACGTAAATTTCACATGGACCATGTAAATTTCCATGCTTCCTTCAGGGTGTTGCAATTTGGGTGGCTAGCAGTGTTTTTCGAAAAAATATAATAATTTCAGCACAGTAAAAATATTATTAATCAAGCCAAGATTTTTGGTTCACCCTATATTTGAAATCCGAATTGAAATTTTTAATGCTACTGCACTATACTATTTTAAGCACTTTTTTTTCCAAAAAAGAACATATTTTATGTTTATTATGAAACGAATTTCAGGTACTGGAAATGGAAAAAGATGTGGTAAAATCCAAAGTTTTAAATCTCATCGATCGAGGGGAAGAATTAATTGAAATTAATTGTGCGGAAAATACTGTCAGGCACCTCATCAAAGAAATGCGAGAAAAGTAAACTTTTTCCTTTTTGGTTTATTAAAGATTCTCATTTGTATAATAATTTATGTTTTAGATAACTTCCTTCAATATGTTTCAAATTTATTTCAGAAACGAAGCATTAGAAGACCCAATTGCTGAGAGGAAGAAAAAACTGGAAACATGCTTGAAATTTTACCAGTTTAAATCCGATGTGGACAGGGAACTTTTATGGATGTCGGAACAAATGACAACTTTATCGACCAATCCAACATGTAAAAATCTTTTAGAGGCTCAAAAATTTCAGAAGAAAATTGAGGTAAATCTTAATTTATTGTAATTAACTATTTAGAGAGTTTGTTGTATTTTGACACACGAAGTGATCATTAATAAATGTATTTTTTTTTCTTTCAGAATCTAGAAGTTTCTATTGAAAACCACAAAATTGCTGTCGAAAATCTTCAAGAGAAAATTCTTACTTTAGTAACTGAAGAAGAGTGTCCCGTTGATGTCACTAAACCATGTAAAAAGATGCAAAAGGAATGGACAATTTTACTCAACGAATTTTACAACCAAAAAGAAAGAGCATGTAATACGTTGAAGGCCCAAACTGTAAGACTTAAGTTTTGTACAAGAAGTTTTTTTTTTATAAAAAGTTTAGCCAGTCTTCCCGTCTGAATTTAGATCACCTAATATTTATAGTAGTCACATGACCGTGATGTATATTTTATTTTTGTAACAATCACTATATTACTTTTTATGGTGAAATGCTGAACTCTCAAAATAAAATGGAGGAAGCTGCCCATTTATAAAAAAAATTGGTAATAGGGTCATAATCTATTTACCTAATTATAAAAAAGAGCAATAACATGATGTGTGTTAATAGTTTAGTCTAAAAAACAAAGAAAAAGAATGAACAAACTACGAGTCTTCTACATCCCCTAGATTTTTTCTTCTGGGGCTATATCAAACTATACTTTCAGATACCTATATCTAGATATATCTGAGGAATCTCCTTGAGATATCAGCTCAAAAACTCATTATCAGGAATCCTTGGAAAGCTGCATCAATTCATTAATTGGCAGTGACATATTTCAAAATAATTCAATTTATTTACAGCATAAACCACAACACAAGTTCGATCCACCAAAGTTAAGAGATGCACTCAATTAATAAATATGAAGATAATATTAACGAGATGCGCGAGATATGAGAAGTTTTAAATACTTAGTGCACTTACTTAATTTAATAGCTCTGACTTCTTATCTATCTAATCCAGATTCAATATCAAGTGACATATCGTCACCTTAAGTAATACTAAATATCAGCGCTATTAATCGCTTAAATATCAATTACTACAGCGCTTAAATATCAATTACTAAATATCAGCGCTTCACATTCAATTTGATTAATCACTGCTCCGCTATTAGTCTATCCTATCTCTCTCTTCTAACCTGAAAGCCTAGACATTATAAAGTAGTCATAATTTGTATGTTCACGTTCTCTTCTTCGGAGGGGCTTTCTAATAAAATAATTTTTAAGGACCGAAAATTCCCCAAGAGGACTATTAGTAAGAAGATCGCGGATAGAGTCATCATAAGTTGTACAAGAGCATTTGGGTTGACTATTTTGATTTTTGGAGAATCTACAAATAAATGATTAAATTTCATATTTTAACTCTAACTTATTTAAACTGAATTTCGCGTCGGGTTTCCACAGCATAAGTAATTGCTTTGACTTCAAGCACTCCTCTTACTTTTATCGGAACAACTTAGGCCTAATATACATTTGACGACTGGTATATACTGTAGAAATTCATGTGAAGCTTGATTTACTTCCTTCGAATAAAAAAAGAAATTCATATAAAACGTTTCTAGGATGCATAGAAAAAAAGCCCAGTTTTAACAAAAATATTATCTTAGATTGGTTGTGAAATTTTCTTGTAAGCCATCAACACAGGATTATGTTTTAAATCGTCTAATAAACTGAGAAATGTTTTTCTAGAAAATTAATTTTACAAATTTAGAGAGCAACCGTTTATTTTATTTATTTATTTGAATTTTCGTTCATTTTTGTCCGTTTGCAAGTTTACTTTCGCTAAGGATCGTATTATCCAGCAAACGTTAATTATTATATTTCGTATTGATATTTTAAAAATTACCTTGAGAGAGAGCCCTTGGTCATCTTTAAAATAATCTTTGACTTATTTTAGATATAATTATTTATCACAGTTTTTCTCTTAACTTGGGGAAAATATTTTTTGTGACGAGTTTTTATCATTTTTTGTCGTTCGTTTTATGAGAATAAGTAAATAAAACTTTTACAGACAAATAGAGAGATAAATTTTTTGGGGTCTCAGGGGTGTTAACCTTTTCTATGAGGGCTAAAAATATAAACAATATTCAAATACATATAACTCTTTTAAATTAAAATTAAATTATTCGAATCTTTTACATATTATTTATAAAGGAATGAGACTTCAGAAAAGTGTAAAATGTTTAAAATTTAATTATAATTTTAAAAATTATAAGCATATGAAAATAGGAAATTTTTTATAAGAAATATTTATTAAGTTTTACTGCGCGCGCGCTATTTTCTAAAATAGTAGTCTTTGATGCATAAAACTTTATAGAATTATAAAATGTATCATACACTTTAAGCCCTAGTAAATTAAGAATTATATGTCTTTTGTATTTCAAAATATTTGAAAAATATTGAAATTTAAAAAAAAAATTTTGAAAATATATATATATTTTTTTATTTTTTAAAAAATATAATTTATTATTCTATTCGTTTAAACTTACTACGGTGTAATAAGGATACATTTAACTTTATAAATCAACTTATTCCTAGTAATTAATTCTTTTGAAAATAGCATGCGCGCAGTAAAACTTAGTTAATATTTCTTATAAAAAAATTTCTTATTTTCATATACTTATAATTTTTAAAATTATGATTATATTTTAAACATTTTATATACGTTTGTCTGAAGCCTCATTCCTTTGTAAATAATGTGTAAAAGATTCAAATTATTTAATTTAAATTTAAAAGAGTTACATGTATTTGAATATTGCTTATATTTTCAGCACTCCAGAAAAAGTTAACACCCCTGAGACCCCTCGATTTTGCGGATTGTTAGTCTATTTTATATGAAAACAACCTTTGTGTGCATTCTTCTCGTAAATGATATTTTTAAAATTTTTAATAGATATAAAGGAGTTAGAGAGTTGTACCAGAAAAACATGGACAATGAGAGGAATGAAATTTTATGTGTCAGATAAACTAAGGGAAGAATGTGAAAATGTACTTAGTAGTAATATTCTGATTTCAAGACATATACTTTTGTTTTTAATTTCAAATAATATATTGCTCAACTCGTTCTTCTTTCAGTAATGGTATCTCTTAAAAATATTACATATGGGTGGGAAAATTTACCTAATTCTCCTCAATTTATTTTAGGCTCATTTTAAGTTAAAATATTCCTTTTTTAGTTTTAAAAATAAGTCATATACACTCATATATATGTCCAAAATAACTGTAATATGTTTTAATTTTTTTTCTTCAGAAAACCATGAGAGTCAGAAATCTTTCCTTTGAAGACAATACCCAATTTAATTTGACAAATTTGAAAGGAAAGAAATTTTAATCGAATCAAGAAATTTTATTCGAATAAATATTCTTGAAAAAAAAAGAGATTATATCTTTGAATAAGATGCAATTAAATAAAATGATAGAAAATTCTTACAACTTATTTTACAAAAGAAATTTTAAAATATTGTTACGATTCAAAATTTCATAAAATCTAAAAACATTTTTATAATGAATGCATATAATAAATAGAGTATGTGCATCAAGAATAAACAACAACTAAATAAAAATTTTAATAGCCTTACGGAAAAAATAAACAGATCATCACAAGAAGTTTTAGGTCCAGATATTATCATCTTTTGGAAACGATACATATAAATGGATTACTAAGTACAAAAATTAACAAATTTAAAAAGAAATTTTTAAATGAAGTTGAATTTAGACAAAAATATTTTCTTCGCAAAAATATAAAAAGAATACTTTTTTCAAAAAAAAAATTACATTTCCCCTGTTTTTTTCATAATATGCAACAAAATCTCAGCGTATAAAATTAAAATTGATTGTACCTGTATTAGGATGTTTCGCGGGCTATATAGAATAATCAAATGCCTACAATCCTAGTACTGAAATTCTCTCCAAGCTTCAAACCTAGTGTATATAATTTTAAGAAAATATATTTCCAGTCATCCACTTTATTAACTAATGTGTAGTTTTCCATAATCTTGTGATAAATTAAAATCAGAAAATCAGTGGCATTAAAATATTTCTGTTTGTTCTGCATGTTGAGTCAAAATAATTTTATGAGGGTATGAAGACAAATTAAACTTTTTTCCTATTTTGTCATTTTCTTAAAACCTAAACACATTTTTTACACTGATCTTTCTAGAAGAATATTTCTATTCGTTTAATGAATTTTTAGTTATTTCCTTTTATTTCTCATAAAGTTTCTTATAAAAATATTTTTTAATTGAAATAATTTTCTACCATTCTTAAGTTCTATGGGGAAGCTACTGAAATTGATGCATGGATGATTGAGAAAATGGAGATTTTAAGCAATACCGATTACGGAAAAGATGAAGACGCAGTTATAAAACTTCTCACCAAACACAAGGTAATGCACTCTTTCTATATTTAGTATTTTGTATCATATGAAAAATTCCGACAATGCAAGAATTCAATTTGCAATGATATATTCATTATAATTTTAAAAAATCAAAAACATTTTTACTCCTGCTAATTGAGAATTAAATAAAGGGTTATCTATATATATTAAAAGAGTTTTACTTATGTTTATTTTAAGGTATCCGAATGCTCTAAAACTGTGAATTTTGCCAAAAATTGACAATTATTTTATGATTTTTTTATGGGCCATTTTATTAGCTTTATAAAAATACAAAGTTTATCATTTTCCGTTTACTTGAACAAAAACTACAAGTGTTTTAGTAAAAGCAGATGCCATTACTTTAAGCAAGATGTCATACTTTAAAACGCACTTTACTCGAAATGTGATTTTTTTGAAAATAATCAAACGGGGCCAGCGATTACTAAAAAAGTTTTGAACATAAATAACTAAAAAATTTTCTGTAAGTTTTGTATATTAGTAAAATTGTTTTAACCTTCAGATTTATCAATCACTGTTTTATTACAAAATTAACAGTCCCTTATGTGAATATAATCACTGTCTTTTTAAGCATTTTCATATAGTAACCGAGATAAAGTGCTCTAGTTTTTGTAAAAAAGAAAATATCTCTTATCCTGAAGATCATTTTAAAATTGAATAATATAGCAACACATTAGATTGAAAAAATTGAAAATTTGTTGATAAACCTTTGGTGCAGAATGAGCCACGTTTATGCTATTTTTTGTCAATTGTTACCTATTTTTTCCCATTTTAGTAATAATAATTTCTTTTTCTCTTCTTAATTTTAGCACATTTTTCTTAAAATGCACTAAACAAATCTAAAAATAACAAAAAAATCCCCATATATCCTTTTTTCTTAAAAAAAGTTGTCGTAACCAGTCGGATACTTTAAATTTACGTCATCAACACTATTTTACTTCGATGTATATTAGTTTCGTAAAAAATTTGTAATTTAAAATAAATAATTCAAATAAATATGTAGCAAGAGGATTTTTTTAAATATGGAACTTCGGCCATTTTAATTTTTCTATTTTTTTCCGAAACTACTATATTTTTTTAGTTCTCTGTCAAAAGTTTCTTAACCTGTTAACTGCGGCGCCTCCGTTTGAGAGAGCGCAACTATGTGAGTCACAGAAATCGAGTGATGACAAGTATACTCATCATTCACAGAATAAGTGTCACTGATAAAATATGGGATCAAAAGGATGGGTTTATTTTATAAAATTTCCAATTTTATTGCTAATACTTATATATTTGGTTAAGGGAACCAGGACATGCTCGAAAGAGTAAAATGCCAAAATTAAGACCCTTTTTTATGAGACATATATCTCTTAAAATTCCAATAGAGCTTAGATATTTTATGTTCTTAATAAAGACAATTTAATTATTCTGAAGAACTACAAAAATAACCTTTTAGCTCAAAAGTTTTCTTTTTCCCTACTTAATTTAAGTAACCCATAATTTTTGAGAACTCATAATTCATATTTATGTTTAGGTACCATTTTTTAAAAAAGTATTTTTTTTTATGTAAAATATTTTTACACACATATAAAACAATACACAAAAGACAGTGAACCTATTTTTTCAGTAAAATTTTAGTATAGTTTCTTTAAAAACAATTATAAAGCTGTAAAATTTTCAAAATTTTTTATTTTTTTGCTTTTTTTATGCATAAAACCATTTTTAAAAAATTAGGCACAATTTTAATAGAAAAAAAATTAGGTTCACTACATGTCTAGGCATCTTGTATAGAAGTATAAAAAATCTGGAATCATATAGTGCAATAGTTTTTTTTTAAATGTACTTAAATGCAAAAAAATATCTTTTGAGAAAAAGTGAAAAAACCAAAAAAAAAAAACAATGTTTTCACATATTATTCACTTGATTAGTATTTCCTTGCCTATTTTTATATGCCCTAATAATAATGCTTAATCATTTTCTAGAGTTACAAAAGTAATTCTAAATTCATATGTTTTTTCCCCTTTATTTTAGTTAACATGAACATAAATTTCGAGATATTGTAATACATATTTTCATGTACGTACCATTTCTTACAAAAATATTTCTTGAAAATACAAAAATTTTTACACATATATATAAAGCAACATATGAAACATAATGAACCAGTTTCTTAGTAAATTAACTGCATAATTTCTTTGAAATAATCATAAAAAACCTTAAAATTCTGAAAATCTTAATTTTCGAGATCTTGTAACACATATTATGAAAAGAATAGCGGAATTATTCATTCAAACGAAGAAAAAAATTCAAAAGTTTATATAAATCAAACATAGGGGAATCTGTCCATTTAAAATATGTCAAAAGGGGCGTGGTCATTTGTTTACATTTTTATTTTTCGTATTTAAGGGCTATTTTATCAACAAACATATAAGTAATATACATTTTTAGATTCAGAAAAATATGCACTATTTTTTAAAACTAAAATTGAAAAATCGATTTTTTGAAAGTATATGTGTCCTGGTTCTCTTTAACATAAATATATATAATGTACATTTTACTCAAAAAACGCAAGAAAAATAAAAAAAATATATAAAGGTAAGCATTTCAATTCCTCCTGAATTTCAGTGACCATTAAAATTCCCGGACTTTGAGACTTAAACACACACTAATTTACTTCCTTCTTTACTCACAAAATATTTTCTACTTGTTTTGACACTAAGGAAATTCTTGAGAGGCTCTGTAGGTTTGATCGCAGTCATCTTACCAGGAAGCATCCTCGCCTTTCCCTCCTCAATAAAATATCTGTTCTTTAAGCAGCACGGGATTAGGCCATTATTCTAATATCAGCACATGGCTCTAACATTAAAAAATTGGCCTTTGCCCCACAAGAATGAATAATAATTGAATTATAAATTAGGTCTCTGAATGCTTACTACATATGTCCGTGCACAATTGCGTCTACATTTCTGGGAATTACGCTGAAGTGCCGTTGAATTAGGGATAGCAAGGGCTATGCAAATAGCTGGGTAAAAAAAAAAGATATTTAAGCATTAAGAATAAAAATTTCTTCAAAAAGCGTCTAAAGTTAAAAAAAAATACGTAGATCAGGGATCGAGGATTTTATGCTATCAGTTTGAAAGAGCAAGACAGTTCTTCAGGATCAATACAAATCTACTGTCAATAAACAATCCTTGAAATATAGGATACAGCAGCAGAATTTGCAAAATAAATCTCAGAAGGCCCTCATACCTTTTACAGCGCTCAGACACAACTATCAGTGCATGTATTTTTTAATCAAGTGCATTTTGCTTATGTATGTGCTTTGTTATTGTTGACAAATATGTTCTATTTTTAAGAGAAAGTTTCTGAAAAGAGCAGAAATTGGCAACAACGAAGTTCATGAACTGATTAGCTAGCTGGTTGTATTTATCGTGTGACTTGAGTTTTTGAACCGGCTAGAAACATGGGGTTGCCGTTATCATGAGATTATGACGTCACATTAGTTTAGCTCATTGTTCACACAAGGATAAACCGTCTGTTACAAGGAAGAAAAGACTAAATTAGTAAAATAAAAATAAGTGTCACTTATTGAATAAAGGTTGCTTCTTATAAGATACCTTAGTATCATACAGTTTACATTTTTTTAAAAAAAAATCGATAGATAATGAAACACGTAAAGCAAACAGGTAATTTTAAGAATAATTTCTCTTGCAATTTTTCTCCTTTTTGGGGGTCTAAGGACTCTTAAATTGCAAATTTTTCAATTTTTTGAAAAAATGATATGTTAAAGCATTTTTGAGCATTTTGATATCAGAATTTTGTTGATACTGGGAAAACTTCTGAAGTTATTGAGAAATAACTAGTGAAACTTAAGCAAAAACCCTATCTCTTGCTTATCTTTAATTTCATTTTTCTCAAAACAAAAAAATTTAGCTGGCGCGCAGGATTTCTCAAGAAACTATTTATGATATCAATTTGAAATTTCATACATGTGTTCAAAATAAGACTCTTCATAACTTATACAAAAATTTTCAAAAAAAATTTTAATACAATTTTTTTATTTGAATTTTAATTAATTTTTTTCTTAAAATTTTAAAAATTTTGTTATAATTGTTTTTAACAATATTTTTTTTCTCGAAATTTCTTAAAAGTTAGTATAACTTCAAAAGTGAACATTTTTATACCAAGTAAAATTAATTCTGTAAATTTTGATCAACTTTGTACTTTAAAATCCTACGCGGTGTAAAATACTGATTTTCATGTTTTTGAAAAATTGTCCAATTTATATTTCTTTATAACTTTTTAATTTTTTCAGAAACTCTCTGAAATGTAAATATATAAATGATTAATAATGTAAATATATATGATTATCATGCGGTAAAAATTTCAAATGATTGTTTTGTTTTATTGCTAAGTTACATTGGTTTGAAGGATGTTTTTTCGAGTGCAAGGATATCTGTTAAGGGTCCTGAGACATCTTAACTTTAAGGTGGTGCAAAGTAGAAATCATACGTACCGTACATTCCAGCAAATAGCACATGTTTTTAATACAAAAGGCAAGATTGAAATTAATGGACACGCATTAAACGCAGGTAAAAAAATTATAGATTTAAAATAAGAAAAAGATGAGCATAGGAAAATGAGATTTTTACACGTACCTAAATGCTATTTATTTTAAAAAAAATTTTAACACTTTGAAACTTTTGATTTTTTTCGTAGAGCCAAGTTATTCAGTGCCATAAATGGACTACACCAACTCAACGTTGTTTTAAAATTTTCCCTTTCATTCGCATTCTTTTTTGTACACTTTAAATAAACGTACGCTGTTTTTTGTTACAATGAATCCATACTAGTGATTTTCTGGGGCCTAGTCAGCAACACTTCCTTCTAGGATAAATTGTTTCGTTACTCCTTTACGCAAATCACATTAATTCTTTGGGTTATTAATGGTTGTGATTCATGGTGTATTTCGTTTTTTTCCACTCAAGTGCAGAGCTTTCACCAACACCAACCATCTTTTCTGCAGCATTATTTCCTTTTTCTTTCGCATATTGAATGATTTTGTATTTGAAATCAATGCAGTGTTTGTTTCGTTTGGCAGGGCCCATATTTAATACTAAAAAGGAACGCTAGATAACAAATTCGGTTTTCTAAAATCTTCGGTGTTCATTTCAAAATCAAGGCCTGCGTGAATTAATACAATGCAGAAGAGCATCCATACACCAAATTAGTCACCCTTTTCTCGAAAATCTAGAATAACACTCATGTGCACTTCTGCTTTGAATACAGTTCTACCTGTTTGAAAAAATGCTAACTATTCCTTCACAAGCATTCCCCCCCACACACATAATTCTTCCTTTGCTACTTGTCAATTCAGTATATCATTGTTCAAAAGTCGAGGAAAATCCTTCGAAAGAAAGGTTACAAAAATTAAGAGCATCGCGCATATACATTTCAGGTTTCTTCGTAATGGAGCGTATTATAAGGAGAATATACCTAAAGATTTTTCTAAATGTATAAAATGTATGTTTAAAAAGTATTGCTGCACGTTATACGCCGAAATATATAGTATTGAATGTGAAAAAAAACTGGGGTAAAGATAAAAATTTTAAAAAAGAGGATCAAAATTAGAGAAATGTCGAAACATTTTACAAGTTTTCTTTTCTCTCTCTCTCTCTCTTTCAGTTATCAAAATTCAATATTTTAGCAGATAAGGTACTAAAAGCTTCGAAAATAATTTTGTTTATTAAGAGATTTCAAATATTTATTGAATAATATCTGTAAATTTCTCTAACTTGCCTGATTTTTCATAGGCTATGGAATTAGAAATCGATTCATACAAAGGGTTAGTTGCTGAACTTGCAAGTCAAGCAGACGCTCTCATTGAGTCAAACCATCCTGATTGTAAGGTTATCAAAAACAGAATGGTAAGGTTCAAGAAACTAAAAACAAGTAAAAGAATTCGGCTACATTTTTTTTTCATTTTACACAGAATTTCTGAAATAAAAAATCTCAAAGTGTACTTTTAAATTGATTAATTGACTGGAATAAGGCTAAATTCTATTTGAAATTGTAGGAAGTTATAAACCAAGAAATGAAGAATATCCAAAAACTTTGCACAGTGAAGCGACAAAAATTGCTCGAATCTAAAAGTCGTCATGAATTTGAAAAAGAGACGGAAGAACTGAAAATCTGGATTAGTGAGCAAATGGCTGAAGCTACATCTGAGGACTTCGGTGATGATTATGAACATGTTTTGGTAAGTAAATAAAACTATGTTGAATGTGGATATAGAAATATATAAAGCTGTTTTCAGACAAAAAATGAATAGATTTAAATAATGTTAATAAAAAAGTAATGTAGAGCATAAGCAAGAAGATAAAAAAAAAAGGAAATTTTATTGTTTATAGGTATTTAATGCTTTTCTTTTTTCTAGATTCTTAACCAAAATTTTGAATTTTTCCGAGCAAAAGTAGAAGCTGGATCTAAGCGTATTCTGCAGTATGAGGATTTTGCTAAGATGCTCATTAATAGCAACTGTTACTTCGTCAAAGATGTAGAAGATGGATTAGAGTATTTAAGGTACAGATAAATTCTATGATTTCATATTCAGAAAATAAATTCTTCATTCTCAGCAGAAGTAAAACGCAAAGCTTACAAAATAACCAGAAAAGAATAAGTAGAAGCTTCAGTAGAAAAAAAAACGCAATTCTAAGCTTCATATATGTAAGAGAGAGGCAGAATTAAGGGATGAAAGATAATTAATACGTATTTATAAGAATTTGCATCAAAACTTAATTTTAAAAAAAGACTGCATAACTGTACGGGATTCTACAAATGTAAAAAATAAACCACGCATACGGTTTTTTATATATATATAACACCCTCTTTTATAAACTTCACTTGTATGTAACGGAATCTTTGAACTCAAATTTAATTTTCAATTTTCATCCACTTTAAAGGGTCAGATTAATTCGAAATTTTGCTCACTTATCAAGGACCGATGACAATACAATAATTTAATAATTTTGTTCCATTGTCCTGATCAAGATCATCAGGATTAACGATTTCTTAGTTTCAGATCCCATTCCGTATCTGGCGACTAATTCCAGATCCCATTTACAGATTTGGCGACTGAAAGATTAAGTTACAACTTAGTTCGATTAACTATAAAAGAGTGTTTTTTAAAAGTTTTTTTTAACTATAATTTTTCTAATTTTATACGTAGTTAAAAAAAAACATATTCAAACATTATTTAAAATGTGCAATGATGAATCAAATGATTCACAACCTGGGATTTATAAATTAAACAGTTGCAAAGAGCATTAAAACATATATGAAAAATCTTTATACATCTTGCAAAATTGCCGTGGCTTATTATTATTTACGTAACTTCTGCATTTGGTGTGTAAAAAACTCATAATTTATAATTTATTGCTGTACATATAAAAAACTTTTTGAGTGGTCAACATTGTCTGAAGAGATATGCTCCTTATTCCCCTTGGAAAAGATATTACATTACACATATTCAGTAACTTTTCGGAATTTGAACATTTTAATTGTTGAATTTAACCCATGTTTATCAAGAAAATATACTCTTTCGTTGTATGTGCGTGCTGAAAACCCCATAATATCATTTTTAAAAACAATTACAATAATAGTATTCGCTAATGATTCGACTGTTAAAAGTATTCCAACAGCCATTTTTTCTGTATTATATTTTAAAAAAACTATTTGGCTGAGAAAAAACCTCTGAAACTTTAACACACTTAACCTAATTTTCCATTTTCTTTGAGCTACTTAATGAAGCTGATGTAAAGCATTTACGTTAATCGTGATTTAGCAGATAAGACATTTCATCCGATATCGAGTCCTTTTGCCTGTTCTGCTTAGTTCCTTTACAACTGAAGATCCTTTCAAATCTATGGTATTGCCACTATTTGCGCAATAATCACAAGTGATTGTGATTTTCACTTTTAAAATACTCATAGAGAGAGTAGCACCCCTTTCAAATCTCTTTGGTAGACATATATTAATACCGCTTTGGGTCGTTTTTACTTGTGAATTGGCCTGAGATTTGAGTTCAATTGAATGTAACATGGTAACTTGTAGTATTGTTGCTTAGACCGGGGATCGTAAATTTTTTGCTATCAGGGGGTCCCTAGAACAAAACAGTTCTTCAACTGCGATGAAATTTATTGACGAAAATAGTCCTTATAGAATACGGATTAAGCAACTGTAAAACTCGTACCAAAAAATTCTATAAGAAATTCTTACACTTTCTGCAGCACTCAGACACAACTATCAGTGTTTAAAAATACAAACACGAATCGATAAAGATTATCCGCAAGCAACCACTTGGTCGTAGGTAAGCACACTGAAGTGAAAAATTGAAATAGCATTAAATCAGTTTTAGGAAACGACCTCTATTAATGCGACTGCGCGGCTACCTTCCACTGCTTTCTCGAACAATCCGCTTGCATCATAGATCCTGACGTCATGGACTCCAGTAATTTCGAGAAACATCAACATGGTCATCAAGTCACCAGAAATGGTTACAATTCACCAAATTTGTTTGCCAAAAGTGATTTCAACTTGTATCTCCAATATTTCATCAAGTTCCAATTGAAACGCTATTGTAATAATTGCAATTGTTACATTTTTCATACAATAAATGCAACAATAAGTAATATTAAATTATCAAACATGTAGTGGCCGCGGTAGCCAAGTGGTCTAGGCATCGGATCGTAGCTAACGTGTCATGAGTTCGATCCCAGTACCACTGAAGACCCGCCGTGTAGGGGAACGATGCACGTAAAATCTGTCGAGAGCTCAAACGTCCTCCCGTTGGTGTGGTAGTTAGGAGAGGGGGTGCTAGCTCAGGTGTCTCCGCGTCACTTGACCATTGTTGAAAATTACGCGGGCCGTCCCCAAAAGCCCTCGTGTAGCTGATCAGTGGGAGGTTAATATTCACTCAAACATGTAGATTTAAATTATTTACACTATTTTAAGATAAAAGTAGGCAGTAATTATTCAAAATTCGAAACACTATGTTAAAAAAACCCTTTTTGTGTATGGTATAATAAAAAATTTCTACAAGCATCAGAAGGGATATAAGTATCATACTAAACTATTTCTTTGGGACTCCTGAACACGTTGGATAAATAAATATGTTCAGTCTTGATATTATATATGTAATAGTTTTTATTACAATAAATGTGTTAGCTATACACACATTTTATGGTTATATATGTATTTAAAACTGTACTTAAATGAAATACGTACAGCTGCTTTGATTGGGTTTTAACGTGATACAATTTCTTTTACCTTTGTTTTTTGGGTACTTTTCCATTATAAAGGGGCCTGATTGTTGTTCAGCATTGCCAAAGTTTACCTGAATCATAGTCAAGGTCTTAGCAAAATGATCAGGAATGACAACCAGAAAACAATCATTTGTTTCTAGGCATTAACCTCCAGATATGTTAAGGTGGATAAAAAGTTAGCACACATTATTTTCGTACAATTATTCTAATCTGTGTGTGTGCAGCCCTTGTGGTTGATTTACGTCTTTAGATTTTAAAACTCGGTTGAAGTTGGTCCCTGATACCCTAGGCAAGTGAATCAAAAGGCATTGAGTGAAGAAAGGGGCGTGAGCCTTCAAACTATATTTTAACTTAGTTTTTTTCTTTCAGCTTAAATATACATGACTACGTCATATAGATGTTCAATTTGAACCAAAACTCAATGTCATTAGATGGTTTCGGAAATAAAATCCATCACACAATAAACGATTTCTTCATCTTGAAATAAACTAATTGCAGCTTCTTAATCATTTGGTAATTGTCAAAATGTGCAGTAGTTAATTTATTCTTAAAAAGATGCTAGTAGTAAATGAAAACAGAAAGATTAAAAATCAGATGTCACGATATTTGGAGAATTTGTATGTATTTATTTTCAACTGGAGTCGCGCTATTGGAAAAGTACAATTTTTTCGTACTTTTAGGTTTTTGTTACAGAAAATTTCTAGAAAATTCTATTTTGTAGACACTTCGTATTCAAATATGTATTTTGATGTCCTCACATATAATGGACATGTAGCTCAGGAAGCATTGCATTTTACGTTTTATTGCGTGTAGTTGATTTAAATATAATATAATTACTTGTCTTAGAGGCTCAAAGTTAATTTTACCTAAAATTGTATGTTTCTTTATCCAGCGCACGTTGGTCAGAACTCGTAGAAAGTATAGAAGCAAGAACTTTTAAAATGGAGGCCGCTGCTGAAATTCATCGCTATCATAGAGATGTCACTGACTTATTATCGCGCATACACAGTCATTACAGAATCATTCCTCAAGACCTTGGTAATAATCTAATTCATGTCCAGGACCTTATCAAAAAACATGATGCTATTGAAAATGAACTTTTGGGACTGGAAGCACAAGTAAGTTAACAAATGTCTCTGTAAAATTGTACAATTATAAAAAAACATTAATCGATGAAGAGTTTGTTTTATTCTTGCAATGATATTTAAGTTATATTAATAAAACAAGATAATATATTAGAGCTATTTAACCTATACGTTTTAATATTTTTAAAAATGGATAAAAACAAAGCAAGGATATACATTCAGATAATTGGAATAAAATAGTAGTTTTCCAGTTTGTTTAATTTTTTTGTTCATCAGAAATTGCTCTTTGAAATATTTGTGTGTGTGCTTTGACTTTTCCTGTAATATTAAAAACTTCCAATAATTAATTCATGTAAAGCGTTACTTCAGCAGAACAGGCATATTGAAACTTTCTCTCTGTAATCTGTTTTTAATCACGTTACAGATACATTTTTTATGTTTTTGTATGTTTATACATATCCTTTTTATATACTCGGTTGAAGTATGCTTTTTAAAATACGAAGGATGATCAGGAAGAAAAAAAAAAGGTTATAAGCAGCAGCATTTGAAAACTACATATTATGGAGAAATTTTGACAGCGGTTCAAGATGATTGAAAGGGTAAGACGCTTCGGAAATTGGTCTCGTTTGGAAGTGCGAGCCACGTGATTCGATTTTTATGGGCAAAAAATATGACCGCATTTGAGATTCACAGTCAAATCGTGGAAGTTTATGGCGAAGAAGCAATGAGTAGACAACATTTAGCGAAATGGTGTCACTCTTTTCAATCAAGCAGACAGATATCGAAATTCTCAATGTGGCAGGGAGTGGCCAGCCAAGTTCTTCAACGACAGAAATCATCCCAGCACGAATTGAAGAAATGATTCAAAATGATTGACTGAGTAAAATCTCGTCAGAGCTGGGGCTGAGTTATGGTAGCGTGCAGCATATCGTTTCTGATGTGCTGCAATATTCCAAGACAGCTCTGTGAAAACATCCGCCGAGATTTGGCTCAAATGAACAGTGACCTGATTTCTACCAAGACGGGTTAAGTAAGTTGTGTGTTGTGTGTGTGTTGTGTGTGTGTTTGTGGTTTCGTATTCTGATAAATAACTAAATAGACTTGGTGATTATCTCTAAATGTGATAGGTACGTATACTCATAGTTCCCTTTTGTATTTTCTGTTTCTGTTGTTAATAAATATTTCTTTATTCGACTTGTAACCCTTTTTTCTGATCACCCCTCGTAATATACAATACTTTCAGGTAATAATTTACCACATTAATCTAACAATTTTATCTATATTTAATTTGTTAAGTATAGTACAAAAGGAAATACGTATATATATTGCAGGTTCATTTATTGTTGGAGGATAGTCAACGTCTTCAAGAGACTTACCCTGGTGGAAATGAAGAACATATTCAAATGCAACTTGCTCTCGTAATCGAAAATTGGAATCTTTTGCAGCAAAAGGTTTCTAGTCGCAAAGCTCAGCTTTTGAATGCTCAAAGAGTTCACAAATTTGTATCAATGGTAAATATTGAGAATTTACTTTTTTTAAGATTATCTAAAGAATACTGTTACATAGTGAGTAGTATGAGTTCGAAACATACTTTTTTTTGCTACTTAAAAAAAGGCTGTTATTATTATTTATTCTATTTTGCTTAAAATTCTTTCTTTCTTTGATTACTGGCAATAAAAATTAATTTTGTAAGCTTCGAACATTTTTTTAATATATTATTTTTTAATATTGTAAAAAAACAAACTTTTAATCTCTTGACAGAAACTCGGCGAAAAATCAGAATTTCTATTCTTAAAAGAAATATGATACATTTTTATCCATTACTTTAACTCAGAAAATAATTTTTAAAGTTATATTTTGTGGAAAAAGAAATTGACAAATTTTGAAATGAATATCCCAATAAAACGGAGTCATTTTTCTTCTACGCATCTGTTCATCTACACACGACGTTTTTTCTAAACTCAAACATTTCTTTATTTATAATATCGATATAAAATACATTTCTAAATTCAATATTCTTCACCTTGGATGCCAAAAAAGACGAGGATGTGAAAAAAAATAGAATTGATGTTTGGAACTTTTTCAAAATCTTTAAATCACTCTGCCTTCGATGTCATTTTCACGACAATATCAAATTGTTCTTTATGCGTTACATGCTATACCTTCCCTAAACGATAGAAGAACAATAATATATATGTTTTTTTACATTTTAAAGTCCTGTTTTTGAAATGGTTGTTGTTAAATTTGGTTTAATGGGTATGCTATTAGGTGAAATAATGATTACACCAAAAATATTATTAATGCTTATAATAATGCCTGTTATTTTGATAAGGTTCGAGAGGAAGAAAATTGGGGGAAAGAAATCTGTTTGGAATTAAATTCTGAAGTTTTTCCGAGAGATGCTCAGCAAATAGAAAATGATCATAAAATTGTAGGAGTTGACATCGAAACTCACCTTAGCCGTTTTGAGCTTCTATCTACAGAAGGGCAGTCATTATTGTCTTTCGATATTTTTCAAACACAGGTATTTTTTGACTTTTGACTTTTACAATATTTTTAAAACTTTTAATGCTTTAGATTTATATTGTTATAAATGTTCTAATATCACAGAAAGAAAGAGAGATTGAGGTAATCTCTTACTGGAAGAACGAATGAAAGCGAATATAATTGTTTTAGTACTTTTGGCTCTTTTTTATTAACTTTCATTCAATCGTAACATTTTTATACCACTATTTATATTATGTTTCGTATTGTATAAGCTACTTCCGGTATAAAAAGTAAATTTAGTGATCTAATTTGAATAATTTAGATTTAAATACATGTAAGGTTTTATAATGAAATTTATGTTCAAATTAATAAGACTGCAGATAAGGGGAAATTGTCCAATATGTGTGTTATAATTTTAATGTTAACTTTTCATTGAGTATAAATCTGAGTTCAGGTTATTTCAAATTCATGGCTATTGATTAATATAGGATAATATATTCAATATATTATGAATAATACTTATCGTGAATTTTCGAGTTTTCTTCAAGATACTTCTCTTAATATGTATTTGAAAGGGGGAAAATGTATGAATTGTTTTAGTATCAAGTTAATAGAAATCAATAATGAATGCGAGTCCACTGTAGAATTATCAGTAATGGGATAATATTACGTCTCCTAGGTAACAAAAATTAAGCCAGGTAACCCGAAAATACAAAGCTTTCGAATGTTGTATATGTTTATAAGTCGTATTTAAGAATTTTTATATTTTCTGCACAGTTTCAATTTAGTTATCATTCAATTCAAAAGTAGATTAAATACATTATATACTTTCAAACTTTTTGAGATATATAATACAGAAATAATTTATTTTAACCTACATACAATTCACATTTATTTTATAAAATGCAAATGATTAGAAAAACAGAGGATACATTCTTTTTTAGATCGAAGAAAAACTGAAGTCTCTGTCTAACATAGAAACACGAGTGAGAGATGCATGGAACAGAAGATCAAAATTTATACAACAAAAAAAGATTATTTTCTTATTTTTTCATGAAGCTAAGCAAATTCAATCTTCATTCGCTCAAAAAGAAGTAAGTTTAAATATACTTTCACCTTATGATAAATTGCTACTTAATAAAGAATACTAAAAAAAAGGTTTTTAGAAAGAGAAAGAGATAACACGTTTAAGCAAAGATTTCAATTATATTTATTTTTAAGGTTCAGTTATGTGGCAGTGAAAAGAAAGAAACTGTCGAAGACATTGAAAATACATTAAAGAAGCACTTAGAATTTCAGAAAAGCATGGATACCCAAGAGGAAAAGGTAAAGCACATTTTATACGAGAAATTAAATATGTGCATGTGTGTCTGTTTATGGATAATTAAGCTGACACTTAGCCAAAATTATATTTTCTTTTTAATTTTTGTTTTCCTGCTTTACATATATATAAAATTCCACAGCTAGTATTTTTCTGAGAAAAGATCACAAAACCTTAAAATTTCAACCTTATTTCATTTCTGTTTATGGTTACAGCTCGATCTTTCACATCTGCCACTCTTCCTTCGATCTTAAAGTAAAAAATGCTGAATTATATAGTAGGATATTGAAATAACTATACATTCCAATCTCAAATAAAGTACAGTTACCGTCGGTTTGCATTGATGTGTCAATTTACTATTGAAGGTTTTCAGACGTAATCATGAACGAATAAAGTCTGTAAAGTTCAAATGCTACTTTAGAAACGTCATGTGTGTGAGTATATATATATATATATAATTGCTGTTTGTAAAAAAAGCAACACCATGAAGGAATCATCAAAATTGAATGAAATTTATTGCACAAACGATATGTATTAGTACAAATAAATGACGATATTTTCAAAGAAAAGAACAATATTAAGTGTCCTAAACCAGTATTTGGTGTAGCCACCACGCGCTGCAATAAGTGCTGCTGTACAACGTGGTAGGGAGTCAAACAGATTTTGAATGTCTGCTTGGGGAAGAGAATTCCATATTGCTTGTATGAGCAGCAAAAGTTCGTCTTTTGAAGCTGCAGGACGCGGATCACGAGCGAGACGCCGACCCACCAAATCCCACACGTAATCAATAGGCGACATATCCGGCGAATAAGCAGCCAAAGGAAGAAGTTCCATGTGTTGGGTTGAAAAGAAGTCTCGAACAGTCTTTCCAACATGTGGGTGTGCACTATCCTGCTAAAAGATAGCTAAAGGGTGCCTTGAAGGAAGGGGACGACTTCGGGATGTAGAACTTCACGGACGTACCTGTTGCTATTGAGATTACCTTCAATTCGTAGCAAATTGGATCGTCCATGATACAAAATCACACCTCAAACCATAACTCCGGGTGTTAGGCCTCTATGTCGTTCGATAACGCACTCTGGAAAGCAGCGTTCACCGGTATAGCGTCAAACTCGAATGCGGCCATCATGGTTCTACAAATTGAAGCGTGATTCATCTAAAAAGACAACTTGGTGCCAATCAGCTTGCCAGGCTCTGTGCTCATGAGCCCATTGTAGATGCAGCCGACGATAGTTTGCTGTGAGGGGTATCCTGTATAAAGGCACCCTTACACGCAATCCACGATGCAGCAGACGTCGACGAATTGATGAAGCCGACATTCGTCGACGTAGTGGATCAACCAGTGGCGTAATGGAAAATAATTGGGCCCCCCCGCAAGGTCAGGTCTTGGGCCCCAAGCCGGATCTTATTTTCTATACTTGCTAGAAAAAGTCTGCGTTCACCTAGAACTGGTTACATAAACGACAAAAAAATTTTAAAAACCGGAATTTGAAAAAATTTTTAAAATTATATTTTATTTAGTTTATTCCAAGTATTGAGAACTATACAAAAGTAAACTCGGTTTGCTTTCCTAAGTTTGAAAATAAGGACAGGTTTGTAGCGATACCAACAAAAATCAAGTAGAAAAAGTCTGCGTTCAATGTTTTTAGAAACTATAAAAATTATTTAAAAAAGGATAATGAGCTATTTAATAGCTGGTTGTGTAACCCCGTGTGTTGAAAACTTCCTGAAGTCGTTTTGGCATTTAATTAACAAGTCTAGTGGTTTCTTCAGAGCTTATCTTCTCTCATTCGTCCTTAAGAACACTCTTTTCCAGCAAGTGTATATATATATATATATATATATATATACAAAGGATTGCCAAATCATAACATAAAATGTACCTTTATACATCACGTACAGATATTTAATATTAAACTTTTAACTGAATACAAAACCAACCCGAGTCTGAGTAAACGAAGTAAATAATTTATAACATTAGAGAGTATTTATAATATTTATTAAAACTGGAAATCTCTAATGATAGAAAACCTAGTAACTTGAATAAAAACGAACACTAAGAAAGACACGAACATTGTAAAATAATTTCAGATTTAAAATTCATACGAAAGAAGAAAGGAAAAAACTTAACTAATTCTTCATTTCTGAATCCTGGGATGAACTTGACCTAAGTTCGGCTACATTCTAGCGTAAATACTGCAACTTTTAATAAGGAGAGTTCTTTGTATGAAGCAAAAATGATTTCATGAAAATGAAATAAAAAACTGATACATTCCACTATGCTTTCTTCTCATTATGCTTCATTTGATTAAATACTCATAAATCTATCATCAAATGCTCTTTATGCTTTTCCAAGTATCGTAATACTATTTTACTTCAAAAAAGCATAACAGATGTACGTTATATGCGACTTTGCTAAATGAAATTGAAACACATGGGGGGGGGGACTAAAGACGCCAATAATTTTCTCTGCTGCTTCTTAAAAAGAAAATCATGTCTTACCCCCTTCCTACTGCTAATGTAATGTATACAGTATTAATAACAGTGTTGATTTTTTTGTATCTGCCTAGTATTTTATCCGATTCTCCGTCTGACTTTTTTTTTTGTTAGTATAATTTAGGTTTGAAAAGAAAACCAAATAAAGAAAAGTATCTCTCGTCGTTTGGATTACAGCAAATGAAAAAAAAAGTTTTTTGATTTGACTATAGGATTTAAGATATCTAATGAGCTTATGAAAGTTTTGATTTTGAATGACGTTTGATCGTTGATTGAAAAATCGTTTAAAAATTCGATTTTAAAAAATGTGAAGCTAATTTTGAGAAAATCTACGTTCATGGCGTCAGCCAGGCCTTGGGCCCCCCACTGTGCGGGGGTGCACGTTACGCCACTGGGACCAACGTTCTGCCAACTGCCTGGAGGAAGCTATAAAGTCATTCACCGCCATGCGGAGCAGGTGTCGATCTTCGCACGCTGATGCCACTTTCGTCGTCCACTGCCAGTTTTTCAAGTTGTTCGGTGCTCATCGGTCAACTGCTTTCAAACTCGCGTCACTGTGGAACTATTCCACTGCAAACGAGCTCCTATTGCGTGATAGGAAAATCCTCCTTCTTGAAGGCCGATAATCCTCCCCCGTGCTGGAATTTCTTCTTATTTCGTCGTGGAGGCATACTTAAGTCTCACTAAACGTTCGTCACTAACAAATAATCATTAACTATTTTCAACGTTCCACTACAGCCCTCTATTTATACGCTTTCGGCATCAGCTCAGAGGGCGCTGCGCACGCCACGCATGTGCGGTGGCTCTGAAGCTTTATACTATTTTACGTAACATCCTATAATTCATATTTGCTGCCAAGTTCATTAATTCACTAAATGCTGATGATTCCTTCATGGTATTGCATTTTTTACAAACAGCAATGTATATTTTTATATATTCTGCTGTTTGTAAGAAATGTATATATATATATATATAAATATATATATATATATATACACAGGGTGTCCAGCCTCAGTGTGACCAATAGCTAATTCCCGAACCATTCGGTTTAGATATACACTTTCAATTTGAAAAATGTTTTAAAAAAGGTAAGGAATATTTTTACGTGCTTTTAGAACCAAAAATCCCATTTAGAAAAATATTAAAAAAATTAAATTTTTATACGGTCTCCAGGTCCTATCACTTATATTTAGAAAAAGATGCAGTACACAAAAACAAAGTAAAAACAAAAAGTTTCATTTTATTACGATTAAAACTGACCGACTTATGCCTACATAAAATTGAAGCATCTGAATTGCTCAGAAAAGGGGGTCGTATATACATTGAGTTTAGTGAACAGTAATTCACTATCTACAGAAAGAGCAAAAGAAAAACATCATAATAGTATTGAAACACCGTTTTAAACATCATTGATTGACAATTTGTATTGCTGTATGGCAAACAATAAAAGTTAAATTAAAGAAATACAACTCGTACCGAAAAGATTAAAACATCTTATTTAACAAATAGCAGCAAAAGAATACAGGATTTGCCATTCAGATTATGGTATAATGTGGAATGATGCGCTAATCATGAACCAGGGTCTTTTTATTATGTCAAAATGACCAAATTAACTTACATAATGTTCAAAATGACTGCCTTCCGCAGAAATGCAGTATGGAACCCGAGTCAGAAACTCCGCCTGTAGCTTCTGCAACATAGTTTATGTCACAGACCTGTATGGCATGCTGATTCGATTGAATAAATCGGATTTACTCGTGGATTCACGTTCGTACACTTTTCTTTTTAGGAAGCCCCAGAGAAAAAAATCCAGAGGACTTAGGAAACTTGATCTTCTAAAAAATTGGCTAATGGTCCAGATAAAATTTCCGTGTATGATTCTGATGTTAAAGGTCCATTGAAATACATTGGATCAATTAAGGTGCTCTTCCATATTCCGCATCACACATTCACCGACCAAAGCACTAAGTGGCATAGCGGTCGTATTAGATGTGGGTTTTCGAGGGACCAATAATGCGTATTCTGCGTATTAATAGTGCTTTGCCTTGAGAACTGGCATTCATCCGACCACAAAACTTCATTAAAAAAATCTGGAATTTCATCCAGTGTATTTAACACGAAATTGCAAAAATCAAAACGACGCTTCTGGTCTCCGGGCATTAGTTCCTGTGCCAGGACTGGACGATAATATATGCACCGTACGTATATAATACGTTCCACACCGTCGATTTTATAAGTAGGAACAAGCCTTGCTAATATCCCGGACACTACTTTCAGGATGAGCCAGGGCATATCCTAGAACATCCACAACGGGTATCCGCAAGCTTGAAGGTGTGGCACGAAACAAAGGAATACGTCTATGACAACTCCCGGTTTTATACAAGCGTTGAACAGCACGGGCAATTGTACAATAAGATGGATGTCTCCGACTGGGAAATTTAATTGCATAAAGTCTTGCCACCTCTCTCTTATTTCGATTACACTGCACATACAACAGTACCATTTTGCAGTATTCTTCATTTGTATACATCTCGTTCTCTCGTACAAGAATTCGTAATATTGTAATTGTTAGCGACTACACAACAGATTTTTAATAATCGCCATGATCAGTACCGCAGCAAATCAGTCTGAAGCCGCAGCAAATAAGCCTATTTTTTTCGTAACTGCTTTTGAAATGTTTTCTTCGTCTAAAATATTTTATTTTTTCTGTTTTACACGTGCACAGAATAAATTTTATTTCTTATGTACTCAATTATTGTATTATTAACGTATGCTTTTAAATTTAAAAACGATTTACATAAAAGTGACGTGCAAGAGTGAAAGTTTCCTGGCAGAGTCGCAATTAATTTCACTTTGGAGACGGTCCCTTACTAGCTTCTTGAAAACGGCCGGGAAAATTGAGGAAATATACGATTTTCAAAGTTCCATAACTCGGCCAGTTTTTATCGTAATAAAATGAAACTTTTTGTGTTTACTTTGTTTTTGTGTACTACATCTTTTCTTAAATATAAGTGATAGGACCTGGGGACCGTATAAAAATTTAATTTTTGTAATTTTTTTCTAAATAGGCTTTTTGGTTCGAAAAGCACGTAAAAACATTCCTTACCTTTTTTAAAACATTTTTCAAATTGGAAGTACATGTCTAAACCGAACGGTTCGGGAATTAGCTATTGGGTCACATTAAGGCTAGACACCCTGTATATATATATATATATATATATATATATATATATATATATATATATGGGTGTGTGTGTACATGTATATATATAATATTATACGAAATGGCCATAAATCATCTAATTTTAGCAAAACAATATGCATCAAAACAAAGTGGCCACAGTAGAAAAAAGCAAACTTTTTAGCCTAAGGAACTAAGGTTGTAGGTTTAAACGTGATTTTAAGGCTAGCCAATCTTCTCTTGTTTGCCTATACAACTGGGCGGAAAAGAAGAGAAAATAATGTAAGAATAAATTTCTAAAAATAAGATTATAGATGTGATATTAAATGATTAGTACTTAAAATACTCTGTAAGATAGTTTCCAAAATCAAATGTAATGCAAAAATATCAAAACCAGAAGATCAGAAGACTGAATAAATATAGTAGATTTTTAAAAAGACTTGTTCAGGAATACGTGAAAAATGAGAAAAAAAATTCCACTATATGTATACACACACATACATGTATTATTTTAGACTTCATTAAAGTCATTGTATGTTATTAAGATCTTATTAGGTGGCTGAAATCATGGAAAGGACGAGGAGACTTCTATAACTTAAACAGCAACATCTAGGACATTCACAAAAACATTCATTATTCACTCCCGAAATCTCATCTATTTATAGTTCAATCAAACGGAAGCTGTCAGAAACACATAATATCCGGTACAAGCTTTTCTGATTGACCCGAATATGTGGGCGAGGCAAGATTGCATCATCCTGTCTGAAAAATGCTAACGTTTCAGTTTTCTGGGAGTTAAAGTTAGGGTTATTTTCAATTAGGCGGGTAAAATAAAAACTAATAATCTCGCGAAATCTGGGAGAGCTCAAGATCATTATAAATTAAAATCCACGGGCGAAAATTTAAAATGAATTATTACGTACACATGTGTATGTAATAATTCTCTATTTCTGTTTTCTTAAGAGGAGTTTTCCTTTAATTCACGTGGTCTTTTGAACCCTCTAAGACATCGTACGAAATTTAATTTTTTTCTTTTATTCACCAATCGGGAAATACAATTTTAACTGCAACTTTATTCCCTAAAAAGTGCAGCGTCTGCAAATTTCGTAATGAAATATGCAATATTACAATAGCCACCTGGTCTGACTGACCAGGGTGTTAGAACCTGGAAATCATAAGAATAATAAAAGTTCCACAGAGAGAAATATTCGGTAAGAGAAGCTATAAACAAAGATTTCTGTAAGGTGAAAGGGAAGAACGGTTTTGGAACATTGTAATCTGCCGGTTAATATACTGTTGCTAGCCTTTTGTGTCTTTGTGAAGTAAACATTTTTTATAAAATATTATCCTCGTTTGTTTCAGTCATGTTGTGCAATATTAATATCGGCCAGATAAATTGCAATCAGAGAAAGATTTGCGCGTACCACGTTTGAGATTCTAGTGATAATATTGTAACGGGTTTATCTGCGTACCTTTCACTAATGCTCTTGGGGAAATTCTGTTAAATTAAATATTGTTCAATTCAAAACTTTTTCCCGAAGAAGATGTGATCTATGCAAATCATGTCGTATATTTAAGCATTAACTTTTAGGTTTGATAAAAGAGAAAGAGAAAGAGAGAGAGAGAGAGAGAAATGTTAGGAGTTCGATGATAGAAGTTTGAGATTAATGTAATGTAATGGAAAGTTAGACGAGAAAAACTCGTCAATTGATTAATTAATTAATATATAATTTTGATAACTGACAGTTAGTCAGTAAGATATTATAATTAGATTCAAATCACCTTGAAGTCGATTATTTGAGATAGGAAGTTACGATTATTTCCTAACGTAAGTGACTTTATTTTATAATTAAATGTTAAATATCTCATCTTTCCTGCTTTGGCTCCAATACTTTATATTCATGCATTTCCTTCCTTGGGTTTTGTCAGATTTATAAAAAGATAAATAAACTATATTTGTTTTAATTATGGGTGATGTTCATTCTGACTCCTAATCATTAAGAGATACTAGAGTGAATCTCTTACAATATGATATATGTGTGTATATGTAAAACCCTTAATCCATGTACTAAATTGCTATAAATTTAACTTTGTTAACTTAACTTAAAGTTGTTTTAAAATGTTCAATTTCATTTGTGTTCCTTTTGCTATTTTAAGGCGAATTAACGTGCATTGTTTCTTGTTACAAAGAATCCATTCTGGAGATTTTCTAGGGCGCATTTTGCAACACTTTTTTCTAGAATAGACTAATAAATATACTGCTGCGTGTGTGTGGTGTTATAAAATAATAATTTTCTGGAGTCCTTGAATTTGTCTTTTTCCTGGATTTATTGGTAACAAAAACTTTCAACGATAAACTTAACGATCTTTAACTAATTATTACAATTATTAGTCTCAATTACTGAAAGAATAAATTCTAATATTCGAGATAAAAATTCTAATAAACAACGGCACCTGGCACGCCGAAGCCAAGAAAAAGAGTTCGATTTAAAATATACGAGTAAACAACAGCACATCTAGTTATGCCGAAGCCCAGTTCAACATTGAACTGAGACAGAATCCGTTACATATGGATTCTATCGAGATAGACCATGTGGGGTCTGAGGGTGGTGTCAACTACACTCCACCCACTCAGACCACCTGGTCCATAATTCACAACATAGACCATTTTGTTACTCTTTTAAATAAAGCGCATTTATTCTTTAGAATATTAACAAATATCATTTCGCTGACGTATGGAGCTTTCACCAAAATCAAACACCCTTGCTACAGCACGATTTCCCTTTTCTTCGCAAACTGAATAACTTAAATTTTGAAACCGGAACTGTGTTTGATTTGTTTTCCAGGACCCATATTTACTATGGAAAGGAACACTACGAACTGTATTGAGTATGCTACAGGTAGCGTAAAAAGCCTCGGGCATGTTCTGACTTGTTTCAAAATAAGTCGCCCACCTCGTCCTTCATATGAAAGTGAGGGAGGAATCTATATTAACAGAAATGCTGGGAAAATTCTGTGTCTAGAAGTAAACTATTTTTTTCAAAAGCTTGAGATAACACTTGGAATAAACGAGTCAAAACATAAGAATATTTCAGGCTGTTTCGTAAAAAAGGGGTACACGTTTTACGGAGAGTGCACCTAAAAATTTTTTAAATTGCAGTTTGGAAGTATGGATGTTGGTTACACTCCAGAAAATACAGTATATATAATATGCATATTCTCATATAAAAAATAAATGCTACATCAAAAATTAAGATTATATATGATTTCTCAACATTAACGAAACATTTTCCACGAATTTATGAATTTTTACAACCAAAAGATATTTTGGAAGTTTTTTAGTAATTTATAAAAATTATATTAAATCTCAGAAAATCAGATAAAGTCTACTAAGAAACTGAAATGAATAAAATATTTTTAAATATCAAAATAAAATAGTAATTTTGCTTTCTTTAATATTACAAAAATGCTTACATATTTTTGATGATTTCCAGAAGTGCGTGATACGAGACAAATCAAATCTTTGGTTGAACCAAAACATTTTTTAAATTATATTACTCTTCTCTTTTCAATATCCCTCATTTTTGTTATTTTAGTACATGTATATTTTATGCAGAACAACTGTGCTAACTTAAAATTCATTGCAGTTTGTGAATTGGAAACACCAAGGTGAAAGTCTGCTAAAAGAAGGAGTAGAAGAGGCAGAAAAAATCGCAAAGAAAATAGAAGATCTTTTGGAGAGGTGAGATATAATATTTTTACTTCTCTGCTGTGTATGGGCCCATAAACAGAGTGTCACCGATTTCGACTGACAAACTCAGAGGGGTGATAGTAGGCTGGGCAAAGTCAACTCTGCCTTTCATCCCTTCAGTGGATCGATAAATGAGTACCATGCTTGCTTGGGAACTAGACATTGGGGGTTCCACGTTAGACTAACCACCTGGCCAGAACTTGGGCATTCATGCGCCTGAATCCCCAAGGTCATGAAAACCAAGGTGGTCACAGTAGGTCTTAGCCCTCATGGGCTGTTGTGCCACTGAGTTTAGTTTTAGATAGCAGGCAGCATGGGAAAAACAAATCATTATAGAACATTGGGTTGCCCACCACGTTAAGTAAGTGAAATCGCAATAATAGTAGCCGTTCGGGAGGACGATAAGCCATACGAGGGGAGTACCTAAGCGAATGCGTGGCTCGTGGTAGGGTTGAAGAAACCTGCACGTATGCAAATTTCCCATTTCTTCCTTGAATTGCTGCAGGAAGTGCAAGCCACTGAATACCAGGATATGTAGTTTATGCACAATAGTGCACCAGCACATTTTTCGATTGTGGTGTGTAAGCACCTCCATGCTACATATCCTGGGAGGTGAATTAGAAGCGGATGACCTATTGTTTGGCCTCCACGCTCCCCAGACCTCAATCTCTCGGATTTATTCAACTGGAACAACCTGAAATCGCTTGTGAAGGAAACTGGTGCCTACAGTGCAGGATCTCACGGCACAGATCGTCGTCGCTTGAGCTGACATTGCCAGCACACCTGATTTGTTTGAACGCGTCCAACAATTTTTCGTCCATAGGTGCCGGCTGTACTGTGACGTACGCTGCCGAAACTTCGACCAATTCCTCTGATAATCACTTGTTGTTGCATTTCTAGCGTTGAGATGTGATGCATTGTTTGTATTGTAAACATGCTTTAGGTCTAATAAATGTATTTCTTACCCATTTTCGTTCCACTCGACATCTCTCCCCTCAAACTATTTTTACGAATTAATCCGACTCAATGGGGTTTGCGACCCCATGTTCTATGGGGATTTATCTTTCCCATGATACCTACTATCATCCCTCTGAATTTGTTGCTCGAATTCAGCAACACCTTGCATATTTATGTGTATGTGTGAGAGCAATGGAAAGAGAGTGGAAAAAGGCACTTTTGCTCAAATTTAAATAGGCCCAAGTATTCTAATAAAATATATAAATATTATAATAAAATAATCACACACATTCATATATAAAATTAATAAGTTGGACAGAAACAATTTTTCGTCTTATTATAATAACATCTCTAAGATCAGTAATAACCACATTTTATTGCTGTTTCTTGTAAGTTTCTGAAATTATGGACATAGAACTGAAGGGTAATAATATTCAAGCAACTGTGCAATATTAACATTCTCGATTAGAATACTTTAGAATATAGAATTGTTTGCTCTCATTTGCACAATAAATTATTTTTTGGAATAATTATTACGGTAAGATATTTACAGTTAAATAAATATTACTGTGTCTCGGGATAAAAAATATTGCCACATGTTCTTTTTTCTGACAATATTAATCTTTTGTTCAACGAATTATATACACAATTACATAAACCAGAACTTTATAATGGTAAACCATTCCACACACACACACACTTGACAACATGTAACATTCGTGCTTCCAAAGATATGATTAATACTTATTAACATCGCGATTTGAAGCTACACTAGAGTTTTCGCTGTAATTTTGAATCTCAATCAAGTGACGAGGACAACATTTGAGTTTGCACCCCACCTAAAGATATGATTTTCTTATATTCGTAGTTTGATTTTACCGTAATTATAATTTTTGTATTACAGTAGTATAGAAAACTGCATGCATCAACATTTAAATTACAAGAAAAATATTGATTTATCGAAAATAATATCATGGATTTGGACAAAAATTAACATTTTCTCACATAGGATATACACAATAAAATGCCCACATTAACATTCGAGATCATACGCGTGTATTGAATCAATCCAAAGTAATTAACTCCTTGCTGATAACTGAGGCTATTTTTCTCTTGACTGGATATGCGAATAAGCTATAATACTTGGTAATTAATAACTCAAAATAAACATGGAAATGATAGACGTATAGTAAGAACATTATTGTTTAATACAAACTTCTTAGTTTATGTTGCACATTCCGAAATTACAATTCTCATTTTGTAAAGGAAGTTCATTCTTGAGACATTATTCTCCATCAAGAGAAAAGATAATGCTATTGATGTCAATCCAAATGCGTATACGTATACGCATTTCGATTGACATCAATAGCATATGCGTATGCGTTCGTATAAATTACGTCTTCATTAGAATATATAATAAAAGTAAAAAGATTGTGGTTTTCTAAAAATACTCTATTATATATATATATATATATATATATATATATGTGTGTGTGTGTGTGTGTGTGTGTGTGTGTGTGTAATGTGTGACTTCTATATATATATAACTCTTTAACATTACTCCGTTAAATTATTTCCTAATTCTTTGGCACAAGACCATTATAATCTTAATCTTAATCTAATTACTCGAGGGCATTTAAATCCAATCACGACTCCTGTTACAAAAGAGTCGTACGTCCTTCACCGCCAGTATAAAAAGCTCAGGTTGCTCTCTCTTTGTGCTTTGTCTGTCTGTTAACGATGTGTCCGCGTCGCTGCTAAGTGTTGCTTCTGCTTTATATGTGTGTGTGTTAACGTCCATAAATTATGTAAATGTGTTTGCACTCGATATATTGGTGATGTTCAATAAACGAAAGATAAACTTTATAGTGGAGAAGTATTCTATCAAGATATAGCTACCCCTCGACAAATTCTACATGTAAAAACCAACACCGACCACTCTACAAAAATCTCCACCCAAATTCGTCATCATTTCAATAATTCATCGCATTTCATATATATATATATATATATATATATATATATATATATATAATCAAAATTTCTCTACAAGAGAGAGATGAATTACCATGATTAATACTTAAAAGAATAGCAATTGCTAGGTAACAAGACAACAGAATTTAAAAGGAGATATGAAAAATTGAAATAACAGAGTAAAATATAAGAGAATGGATGCTTCAGTATTATCAACATTGCTGACTTAAGACAGCTTGTATACATAAAATTTTCCTTAAAAAATTTTTTCTGTATAAAAGTGGGGTTGAACATGTTTTTTGGCCAGCCAACCTTCCCCCTTTCTGTTAATAATACCGAGCAAATACCAATTGGAAGTAATGGATAGGAAATCTAAATCCATTATAAGAAAAAGGTAACTTACCTAAAAATTGCATACTGAAATGCAGAGCCTGCGCTAAATCTGAGTACAATAAACAATTTATTGCTAGATTCTGGACCAAATACAATTTCAAAACAAAGCAAAGGCTGAAAAATAGCACTTAGCAAAAGTATGAAAAGAATAGAAATAATAAAATAAGAATTGTAAACATACTATCATTATCTTAGAGACTCTTAATATGATTTAAAAGTTATAATGAATTTTAAAAAAGTAATTTTATCTAAAACTAGAAACTGGGGGTATTTAAAACTATCTAGGAAGAATAATAAATCTATAATATAAACCTTTTAAAACTATGGAAATTTAATCCTTACTATTTAGAATTTCTTTATTTAAATATGTATTAATAAAATTAATTCGGTAGTTTTGAATTAAACAGTATTTAGTAAAATGTTTATAGTTTTTTTATTTTTTCTGATTTATTAGAAACTAGAAATTTATTGCGTAGTGTGTAATTAAGAACAATATTTCTGAATATAGATACATGCACATTACTCTCCCAATGCGGTACTTTTATAATATTGAAATTAAAGTCTTCAGGTTTATCATAAATATTAGTAACTATTTTATAATCTTTTAATTTAATTTCTATATCAAGAAAATTTGCTTCGTAACTATTACTATTTGTCTGTATTAAATTAAGATATTGTGGATAAAAATTAATATTAGGTTTAAAGTTGTCTTGCTTGCCAAAAATGATTATATCATCTATATAACGAAAAAAGTAAAATTCTAAGTTGTCTGTGAAACGATTTTCAAAATAATGTAAATATAAATTGGCAAGACAGTTGCTAGCTGGGCCACCTTGTGGTAGACCCTTAATCTGTTGATAATAATTACTATTAGGATAAACATAATTCTCTTTTAGAACTAATCTAAGTA
Organism: Trichonephila clavata; assembly: GCA_019973975.1. Taxonomy (NCBI): domain Eukaryota; kingdom Metazoa; phylum Arthropoda; class Arachnida; order Araneae; family Nephilidae; genus Trichonephila; species Trichonephila clavata. The sequence continues at coordinate 1,795 of BMAO01036433.1, read as the reverse complement.
GAGAACCAAATCTATCATATTTGACATTTTTAAACAAATTATCTTTATGTAATTTTACAAGTGTTTTATCATATCATCAATATTAATTGAGTTAAAAAGATCTTCAAAATAAATACTGATATATATATATATATATATATATAATCATATTAAGAGTCTCTAAGATAATGGTAGTATGTTTACAATTCTTATTTTATTATTTATATTCTTTTCATACTTTTGCTAAGTGCTATTTTTCAGCCTTTGCTTTGTTTTGAAATTGTATTTGGGTCCAGAATCTGGCAATAACTTGTTTATTGTACTCAGATTTAGCGCGGGCTCTGCATTTCAGTATGCAATTTTTGGGTAAGTTACCTTTTCCTTATAATGGATTTAGATTTCCTATCCATTATTTCCAATTGATATTTGCTCGGTATTATTAATAGAAAGGGGGAAGGTTGGTTGTCCAAAAAACATGTTCAACCCCACTTTTATACAGAAAAATTTTTTTAAGGAAAATTTTATGTATACAAGCTGTCCTAAGTGAGCAATGTTGATAATACTGAAGCATCCATTCTCTTATACAGGGTGTTTCATAAATGATGGGAGTAACTTTAAGAGGTGATAGTACACATCAAGACGAGTAATAGTAAATAGGAAACCAAGTGTCCCAAACGTCTTCCGAAGGAGAAAGGAGCCATCAAAGTTTAGGGTCCTAAATTTCAAATGATGATAAAAAACGGGAAAATGGATCGATTCATTTGCGGTTTTCACTAAAATCATTCTTTAAATTAGTATTTTCATTAAAAAAAGTTTTAAAGACAAAGTTTAAAAAATGCCGTTAGAGGGCGCTCTAGACTTTGGAGTACCGAACAACTACCTTTTACCAGTATTTTTTTTATTTTGTTAAATGTTTACAAAAGCTTAGATTTTAACTTGAATTTTGAGCGCAAAATTGAAACCATCGGGAGCGGTTAAGTGGCGCAAATGTAACCGCGTTTAGGGAGGAAAAATTGAAATGCTCGTATGTAATGATCAAAATAAAAAACGATAAAGCAAACTTTAAGAGGCGATAGTACAACATAAAAACAATCAACTTCGATTAGAAAATGCATGATTTGAATTCAAACGCAAACGTGCTAGAGCATCTTCAAATTTTATCCATGCAAGCGTTTTAGCTGCAAGATTCTGGAAGAAGAACATGAAATTGTGATATGGGGAAGAAGAAGAACGCATATGCAAATTGTTATTAAGATAAAAGCCATTGACCCGAGTGTGCAAGTGCAAATCACGGAACAAACGTAACGAAAGATGTTGCCCTTCACTAATCAAGAAAAGGCTGATATGCACTTCATCTACGGAACTGCAAATGGGAATAGTGCAGAGGCGCGACATTATACGGAAAAAGTTTCCCAACAGGCGGTTGCCCAATGATAAAACATTTGTGCGCTTGCACAGACAGTTGTGTGAGACAGGATCCTTTTTTGGTGCACGTTCAAATGCAGGCTGTGCGAAGTCTAACAGAACGGTAGCCGTGGAAGAAAAAATTCTGGATATGGTGACTGATCATCCAAATACAAGCACGCGAGCAGTGGCTAGTCAAATTGAAGTATCACCCTCCACGACATGGCGAGTACTAAAGGATGAAAGTATGCATCCTTTTCATGTCCAACGAGTCCAGGAACTGACTGAAAGGGATTTTCCTCGTCGAATGGATTTTGCTCGCTGGTATCTGCAGAAGCACACCCTAAATCCCGATTTTGGTGCAACTGTGCTTTTTACAGATGAATGTACATTTACACGTGACGGTACATTT